>NMRB01000161.1:250491-291800 GCA_002633025.1 Notospermus geniculatus
GGGGGGGGGGGCTGAATTTTGCAATGGAACTGGGGAGCCTCACAAAGAAAGGTGCATGACACCAGCGCCGAAGCCGCACATGTACAACCAAGAATAGGGTCTATTTTTGGTACCGGTACAACAAATTTAAAAGAAGCCATCAATTTTTCTTTGAGAAGTAAACTTGCAGGTCCAGGCAGGTCTGTTGTTAAATATCACATCGATGAGTATTGAGGCCTACCGTTTTGTCTGGGTAGAAGACGCAGCATGGCTTTCTTTGTCCACCGTGTTGCGGGTCAGTGAGCACCGCCTGATTTTCAGAATAACATTTTGCAAAGAGGTAGATAGTGAGATATCCATGTTATAATTCGACGTGATTTAATCTTGAATAACCTACGGGTATTTGCCTGGGCGAAGTTTTTTTTTTTCACCACGAATCCTTTACTGTTTTAAAACGAAACGAGACGTTTCTGAGTCTTTATCTTGAGTTTTCTCCCGAAATTATGTCTTTCTAGCTCGCAGAGTGTTAAAAATTAAAAGATGCAAAGCCAGCATTAACTCAGTCACCTGACATATCACGTAACTCAACATCTGCACTCTTGTCCTTTCAGATGCCCGCTGCCGCCAATCAAATCTTTCGAGGCTTCCTCCTCGGCCTCATTCTCGCACTAACTCAAGCAGATGAGGATTTCGGGAAACTTTCTTTCTGCACGTGGTCTGCAAGTACAGAGGTGAGCAAGCTGATCGTGAGCGGCGTGGATACATTCACCGACTCATTTGTGATCACAATGAGTGTTCACCAACGTGTCAGAGTGCTTTCAAATGACCAGTTGTATTTGAGCGCCCAAAAAGCCACGGAAATGATACCGAAGTTGACTTTCAAGGGTGACGATGGAACTGTGTGGAAGGAATTCAAAGGACAGCCTGTGGATGTGAGAACCCAGTCGAAGGAGCCGGATAACGAGCGTAACGAGGAACACGTTGAGACAGAAATTGTACTCCACAGTCAACTGCAGGCCATTAAAGTTGGGAGAATGATTAAAGACTCGAAGGCAAGACGGTGTCGGGCGAGATTTTTTGGGAAGTTCATTCAGAAACCACATCCAATGCCCGGATGCCAGCTTGGTCAGATTCGTGTCAATTTCGATGCTTTGGAAAGCGATATCCGGGACATTGTCGAACAGATTTACCTGAATGGAAGAAGTGTGAAGTCGGTTTCCAAGTCTCAGGGAGAGGATCCAAACATCAGCGCGCAGTTTGACCTTCACCTCCACTCCTCTCGTCTGCCGGATTGTTCATTAGTCAAGCATGGAGATTTCTGCGATGACGTCTTGGCAGGACGGACGGAACTAGTTTACATCGAGGAGAAATTCGTGAAGCGGGCCTTGGCCTATTTTGCCGTCGTCCCGACCTGCCTTGCATGTCTTTACCTTCTCTTTTGTCGTGGAAAAACTGTGGCACCCATGGAGAGGTCACCCCTGAAGACTATTCTAACATGGAACATTTACGGTGCAGTTTTATTCCTTGCCATCGCCTTCCTTTTCCTCCCGGCACATGAACACGCCACATACTATTCATGTGGGATACTCTGGGAGCCATCTTACATGACGTCAATTCTCTCCATCATCTTCTATGTGTGTGAGCCATTCATTCTCGCTGGCTCTGTCTGTATGCTGGTGGGACTGGCGGCAGTTAAAGCGGGCTTCTTAGACACGAAGACATTGCGATTCCTGGCAATCATCGCACAGTGCCTCTCGGCACTCTATCAAATATGGAACGGTTATTTTGCCAAAGTGTTGTTCAGAGAGGTGGGACAGAGGAACCATCTCACTGTCGACCTCACTATCGTCCAATCCATTGTGACGTATATATTGCTGTTTGGATGGAAAGAGGAAGAAGACCTCGAAGCAAAAAGGGGGTAGAGGAATAAGCAACACACAGAATGTTAAAACTCAGAATCAGGCCCGATCCCACGTCTCTCGATTCTCAGTAACACTGGATCATATACCAAAAAACTTTTCCCTTCGTAGAAACTATCATATCACTGAGTCTGGTATTACATAGCCTATGGCCTACTTTCTTAACACCGTGTTAAAGTGTTACAACAGGTAATACCAAAAACAGATAAGAGTGGTTGGTGATACGGTACTTAAAGCGAATGGCTCGCGGGGTTTGTTGTGGCGCCATGACAGTTGGTCATCGATATCAAGCAGCATTTTGAGAAAAAGGCAAAAGAATGATTTTAGTTTAATGGGAAATGCATTAGACAGCCAAACTTCGGAGGCACATTCTGCAAAATCTGCCGCTTCAAAATCAATGGGAATAGTACAAAATGTACATCTTGACCTACTGAATTTGAAAACGTCATTAACCCGTTTTAACAAATTTTTACTGGAACCTCGTCCTCAGTGTTTACATTCGCATATTTGCACAGGTGTTGCATATGGCTGGGGCACGGCTTTGCCTGGAGGCTAGATTCACTCTCTATGGAAGATACCACCAAAAATGTAAACAAACCCCGCGAGCCATTCGCTTTAACACAGTGTTAAAACTGTTGACATCTGCACATCTAAACGAACATTGCCTGTCTTGTCTACTGTTGTTAAAACCTACGTTGTGGTCGTACCTATTGGGCCTAAGCAAAAATTTATATTAGATCTATTTATATAAAGGCGACCTTATAAATTTTCAGTCAAAGTGAACCTGTGCGATAGTTTTTTTTCTAGCGGAAACTGCTAGAAGAATGTTAATTCCAGTTTAAGCATGTTGATAATAAAACACTATTATTGGTAAAATTCTGATCTATGTCCATCTAAAACGACTCATTGACTGTCTTTTCGTCGTCTGTCTTCAGGCCCCTATTGTCGTAGTACTTCTTGGGACCACTAGATGGCGTGGTATCTTCTTTCCTTTTGCAACAGCAACACCACACAACGCCGACCGCAATGAGCGTCACTATCAGTCCGATGAGAACGCCTGCGCATGCCCAGAAAGCGTCACCTGTTGGCGAAAAATATTGAGACCATAAAGGAAGACGCAATCATGACCAAAACCATGCAGGGAAGGATGAACATTACACTCATCTGATAAAATTTAGGCGAAAAAAATGGTGCTGAATAGCCTACTCACGGTAGTTGAATTCCTCTCCTGCTTTACCGGCCTTCTCTCCTTTCCTTTCTGGAGCCTTCGTAGGTTCTGCCTTGTTTCCATTGAAGCTCCCGCAAGTCGGGAAGCCTGCAGGTGTCTTAGGAATTCTGTCTTTCGCCTCCCTCACTAACATTGCCATGCCATCAAGGTTATGAATTTCAATGTGACAGTGGATAATCCAGACGCCAGGGTTGTCCGCTTTGAAACGTACGATGACGTAACTGTTTGTCGGAACGATGACTGTGTCCTTGAGAGGAGGGTTTTTCAGATTCATCCCAGGAATGTTGTCGCCGACCCACGAACTGTCCGCCCAGGTAGCTGCGTTGCAGAAGGACTTCTTCCTGTCATAGTGCCCATGGCAGTTGATATCTGGATTATCTGCCATGACCACTCCAGTTGTTTCGTTATACTTTGCAAAGCCTTGTTTCACCACATAAAAGCTGTGCCCGTGTAGATGTATCGGGTGGCCCCACCCCTCTCCGTTCCCCATGTTCAGAAAGACCATCTGTATTGTGTCACCATAATCGATGTTGGCGGTGTAAGTGCAAGAACAGACCTTCTCTTCGCCACATTTCTTGGGATCACATTCCCAATTCACTTCGTCCATTTGTGTGAGGGCGCTGACGGTTGGATGGAGGAAAGCCCGACCATTCACGGCGCCTGGTGTCCAGCCGTGGCCAGGAAACGCAAAGTTCAGGAAAAATTGCTTGTAACGTGAACCTTCCGCCTTGGGTGCGTCGCCTTCCTTTCCACGGAGTTGATCAACGCTCATGCAATCAGTGTTGGAACCTTTCGGGTAATACATAAAGGGGCAATTCAAGACTTTGCAGGGTTTGGCTTTAGTGCATGCTCGTCGTGAAGTCGTCGGTTCCTCATCAGAATTGATGTCCTCATAATTCAAAATGGCCTCTGCTAAATGGGTGACGCCAGCCTCCAACGTCTGCGCTCGAATCATGTAATTCTTCGCCACTTGGTTAGCTTCCAGCATGAAATCGTATCTCTCGCCCGGGTTGATAATGAACGACTCGACAAGGACAGGATCCACATCGAAGCCATCGGTTGCTACGATCATCAGTTCATGTCCATCGACGGATACTCTAAATGGGTAGAGACTGCCAGCCGCAATTACACGAAATCTGTAACTGCTTCCTTTCTTGACCTTGAAGACAGACAAAGGGGCGTCGTTATGTTTGGTGCTGTTTTTTGGATCGTGGAACCGACCCTGTCCGTTGATCAGTCCCGACTGGAAATTGAACAGGCTGAACTTGCCCCCATCATGAGACCGTGTTCTGGGGAGTTTTACACCCCATTTGTACATCCCATAAACCATTTTGAAGTAGCTCTTTTCCGAGTCCCAGTCATGATTGTAATCCTGTAGCTGTAGGACGTGTTCCTCTGGCTGTGGCTTGTTTGCGACTGGCCTTTTCTTGATGATGAAGGCGCCATACATCCCCATCGTACGCTGCGCTCCGACATGGCCGTGATACCAATACGTTCCACTCGGCTGTGTGATTTTAAACTCATGGGAAAACGTTTGGCCAGGCAAGACGGGGCACTGTGTGACGAACCCAACACCGTCAGCGAACGGTGTACCCTTCTGCATTATACCGTGGAAGTGCATCGAAATTGCTGTGTCCATCAAGTGATTTATCACGTGTACTGTGATATCCTGCCCGGGGTAGACGGTGAGTGTCGGCCCGGGAAGGGTCCCATTCACCAAATAGAGGAGGCGAGATTCTGAGTAGCCGTCAGCAACAACAACATCTGAAGTATTCACAGGTGTCGCTGTGGTATTATTCTGATCATGAACATAGATTAGGTTCCCGTTGGACGGAACGGTCATTTTCTTCTCGTGTACCATCGTGAGTGCGACTTTAACATGCAACCAGAATTCACAATGTTTCATCTCGGGTTTGCAGGGTTCGGAGGCTGGGATGAAATCGAATGGTTCTTCCATTCCTCGGACGGTAACAGTTATCACCGCCAGGGCGGCGCAGACCTCGATGAGTGCCTTCATTCTGAAAAGAGTGTATTAATGTACACACCCCACGTAAAAATTGAGCGCCAAACATTCTAAAGAAGATATGAGGGGGCGCAACACATCTTTCATTTCATTATAAGAAAATCAGTCGGAGAAAAAAAAGCACGCCGGTCGGGTTTCGAACTTGGGCCTCCCGCGTGACAGGCGGGAACTCACCCGACTACCTTGGATCACACTGATGACACAGCTGACACATCAGCTTGATCTACAGTTTTGACAACTGGAGGGTCTCGATCGTCTGTGCTGTAGCGCCGAACAAAAACGGGTGTGGCGGATTTTGTCGATAGAAAATGCATGTGTGGCACCCTGCTGTCTATTGTAGAAGGGTATATCTACAAAATGTCTCCACTACCATTCAACTAGACATGCGGAACAGCACCGAAATGGTGTTAGATTTTCGGCCAAACATTATTGGCGGTGACCGCAATGGACTCAAGGGATACGGGCGCTGGCCCAGTGTCCTCTGTCCACTATCATCCAAGTGGAGAGGTCAGCATGGTCAGGGAGAGTGATTGCCCCGTGCGGAGATGCTTTTGCGATATTTGTAGCATCAACCACCTCCAGAAATACATTTGATCCTTGAAGTGAAGTCCAATTTCGTGTTTCGTACGATTTGCGAAAACTCACTAAAGTATTTAATCATTTGACAAAAACTCGACAGTAATGGAAAAAAGAAAATTACTAACCTTTTGTTTTATATTCCTTTTTTTGGTCGTCAAATTCAACCTGTTCTAACGTAGATTTCGATTCACTATCCTATAACCTGAAGCCAACAAGTCGCCCAAAGAGGCTCTAGGCCTAAAATGTTTATTCCAAGATTTCCATTGGTTTTAAACCGACGATTATGATATATAGTGCTGCTTTTAGTTATTTACCGTGCCTCATTGACAATGTGTACAATCATAAATTCATTTTTGGTACAATGTATGAGTGGCAGGTCATTTTTCTGTCAAAGTCTGCATTAGCGATGGCATTTTTATGAAAATGGCATCAATTTTAACAGTTCATAAGGGCAATTTTTAGCACGCAGTGCTTTGAAATGGATGAAAAAGAAATAAGCTTTAGCATATCTATACATTTACTTGGAAAACTCTTGACAGAATTGAATGCGTTTGTGAACAAACACAGACGAGAAAGTTGACATTTCGTTCGGTGGCCGCGATAAGGGACATTAGGCCATCATTTTGCAGTCCGTTCCATTTCTGAAAATCTTCCTTTCTTCCCTGGACTCTAACTTTCCGTAAAGCAGCATTTTGTCCGGGCGAAAAAGGGAAGTACATTGGATATTCTAAAAAGTTGGGTAAACCTTTAGCCAGGAAGGAATTTGGCCACAGTTCGACCACAAACGGTCTCAGAACACCGCAGCGAGTCATGAATGTGGTGTGCCTAAATTTTGGGTGCCTACAGTATTGTCATCACAAAAAAAACATTTTTTTCCCGCAGCAATCTTTTTTTCACTCATCAAATATCATTATTGTTTCGAAGGCGAATTCGCGACGGCGGCAGACGCGAACTCGCCTTCGCTTCACCAGTTGAGGTATAAAAGTGGAAAATTCCCAGGTTGGAGGTCTAAATTATCTAGGCCTAGCTAGGCCTGTACAGCGTTCAATAGGCCCACCACATGACAGCCAACATCATAATCCTATTGTCCAGAATGCCGAGACCAACCTCAAGCCCAGGTTTGACAGGCCTTACATCATTCCTCGACTGCTATGTCATCCTCATAACAGACTGACCTACTAGGCCTATACCTGCGACCCAACAAAAGGGGAGACACACAGGCGTGCACGCATGAATCTGTTCTCAAGCGTTTCCAAAACTAGGCCTAAGGCTTCCTGTACATAGAAGTATACGGTATTCGGTATTTGGTGCACGTTTCGTAATGCACGCGTATACTAGAAAACGAACAAGCTTATTTCAAAGAGCGGTTAAAGCAAGGTTCATTGGCACACGGAATTGGTCCGATTCAGGTCCGTAAAAAATCTATCAAATGGACTTCAGCGTTGTCGTATCCGGAAAACTAGGGGCAAACGGACTGAAAACGGATCGGATTCGTGTGCCAATGAACCTTGCTTTACACAGCCCTATACGCGGAACGGTGCACGCTATTCGCGTATACAAGGAATCGCGCTTGCACGATTTTTCCTCTGCGTATACTGACCGTGGTCGGGAGAATTGGCATAGATTGGTCAGTTTATTCATTTCTAAATATTTTTTTCGTTGATTTTCAGCAGAAATATATTCCCGGCAATCAAAATCAAAGTAAATATTGGTATTCATAGTGTCTGATTGTGAAACAAAGCTCAGGTTCGATAATTCAGCAAAGGAAATATTTTACAGAGTACCCCCAAAATGCTAACCCCTTCTCGGTCACTCGGGGGTTGGGTGTAAAAAACGTCCTGACCTATCCTCCATATGACTTAGTACCTNACCACATGCATGACATGACAGTTAACATCATAATCCTATTGTCCAGAATGCCGAGACCAACCTCAAGCCCAGGTTTTACAGGCCTAACATCATTCCTCGACTGCTATGTCATCCTCATAACAGACTGACCTACTAGGCCTATACCTGCGACCCAACAAAAGGGGAGACACACAGGCGTGCACGCATGAATCTGTTCTCAAGCGTTTCCAAAACTAGGGTACTCTATCATGTTTGGAGTCCCACTAAAACATGGCGGATGTCCCAAGTTATTTCAGGTACTGAAAAACGTGCGAGGCCCTGGTTTTATGCACGCAGTTCAGCTTTAAGGCCTGTATCCACTTAGAGCAATTTCAACGAATAGTTAGTTGGGAACTATTTGACATCATGCCGCGGGTGTAACACCTGGTTAAAGTGTTACAACCAGGTAACACCAAAAACAGGTAAGAGAGGTTTTGGTGATACGGTACTTAACACCGTGTTAAAGTGTTGACATCTGCACATGTAAAACGAACATTGTCCGTCTTTCCGTTGTCTACTCTTACTAAACCCTACGCTGTTGTCGTACGTATTGGGCCTAAGCAAAAATATATATTATTTATAAGGCGACCTTATAAATTTTCAGTCAAAGTGAACCTGTGCGATAGTTTTTTTCTAGCAGAAACTGCTCGAAGAATGTTAATTCCAGTTTAAGCATGTTGATAATAAAACACTATTATTGATAAACTTCTGATCTATGTCGATCTAAAACGACTCGTTGACTGTCTTTTCGTCGTCTGTCTTCAGGCCCCCATTGTCGTAGTACTTCTTGGGACCACTAGATGGCGTGGTATCTTCTTTCCTTTTGCAACAGCAACACCAGACAACGCCGACCGCAATGAGCGTCACTATCAGTCCGATGAGAACGCCTGCGCATGCCCAGAAAGCGTCACCTGTTGGCGAAAAATATTGAGACGATGTTCAATGAGACCATAAAGGAATTCCTTTATGATGAGACGCAATCATGACCAAAACCATGCAGGGAAGGATGAACATTATACACTCATCTGATAAAATTTTTGAAGGCGAAAAACCTGGTGCTGAATACTCACGGTAGTTGAATTCCTCTCCTGCTTTACCGGCCTTCTCTTGATCTCCTTTCCCATCTGGAGCCTTGGTAGGTTCTGCCTTGTTTCCATTGAAGCTCCCGCAAGTCGGGAAGCCTGCAGGTGTCTTAGGAATTCTGTCTTTCGCCTCCCTCACTAACATTGCCATGCCATCAAGGTTATGAATTTCAATATGACAGTGCATGATCCAGACGCCAGGGTTGTCCGCTTTGAAACGTACGATGACGTAACTGTTTGTTGGAACCATGACTGTGTCCTTGAGAGGAGGGTTTTTCAGATTCATCCCAGGAATGTTTTCGCCGACCCACGTACTGTCCGCCCAGGTAGCTGCGTTGCAGAACGACCTTTTCAAGTGTCCGTGGCAGTTGATATCTGGATTATCTGCCATGATCTCGCCGGTGCTTTGGTTGTACTTTGCAAAGCCTTGTTTCACCACATAAAAGCTGTGCCCATGTAGATGTATCGGGTGGCCCCATCCCTTTCCGCTGCCCATGTTCAGAAACACCATCTGTATTGTGTCACCATAATCAATGTTGGCGGTGTAAGTGCAAGAACAGACCTTCTCTTCGCCACATTTCTTGGGATCACATTCCCATTTCACTTCGTCCATCTGTGCGAGGGCGCTGACGGTTGGGTGGAGGAAAGCCCGACCATTCACGGATCCGGGTGTCCAGTCCCTGCCAGGAAACGCAAAGTTCAGGAAAAATTGCTTGTAACGTGAACCTTCGGCCTTTGGTGCGTCGCCTTCCTTTCCACGGAGTTGATCAACGTTCATGCATTCAGTGTTGGAACCTTTTGGATAATACATAAAGGGACAATTCAAGACTTTACAAGGTTTGGCTTTAGTGCATGCTCGTCGTGAAGTCGTCGGTTCCTCACCAGAATTGATGCCCTCATAGTTCAAGATGGCCTCTGCTAAATGGGTGACGCCAGCTTCCAACGTCTGCGCTCTGATCATGTAATTCTTCGCCACTTGGTTAGCTTCCAGCATGAAATCGTATCTCTCGCCCGGGTTGATGATGAACGACTCGACAAGGACAGGATCCACATCGAAGCCATCGGTTGCTACGATCATCAGTTCATGTCCATCGACGGATACTCTAAATGGGTAGAGACTGCCAGCCGCAATTACACGAAATCTGTAATTGCTTCCTTTCTTGACCTTGAAGACAGACAAAGGGGCGTCGTTATGTTTGGTGCTATTTTTTGGATCGTGGAACCGACCCTGTCCGTTGATCAGTCCCGACTGGAAATTGAACAGGCTGAACTTGCCCCCATCATGAGACCGTGCGCTGCGGAGTTTTACACCCCATTTATACATCCCATAAACCATTTTGAAGTAGCTCATTTCCGAGTCCCAGTCATGATTGTAATCCTGTAGCTCTAGGACGTGTTCCTCTGGCTGTGGCTTGTTGGCAACTGGTCTTTTCTTGATGATAAAGGCACCGTACATCCCCATCGTACGCTGCGCTCCGACATGGCCGTGATACCAATACGTCCCGCTCGGCTGTGTGATTTTAAACTGATGGGAAAACGTTTGGCCGGGTAAGACGGGGCACTGTGTGACGAACCCAACACCGTCAGCGAACGGTGTACCCTTCTGCATTATACCGTGGAAGTGCATCGAAATTGCTGTGTCCATCAAGTGATTTATCACGTGTACTGTGATATCCTGCCCGGGGTAGACGGTGAGTGTCGGCCCGGGAAGGGTCCCATTCACCAAATACAGCAGGCGAGCTTCGGAGTAGCCGTCAGCTACAACAACATCTGAAGTATTCACAGGTGTCGCTGTAGTATTATTCTTATCATGAAGATAGTATATGTTCCCGTTGGACGGAACGGTCATTTTCTTTTTGTGTACCATCGTGAGTGCGACTTTAACATGCAACCAGAATTCACAATGTTTCATCTCGGGTTTGCAAGGTTCGGAGGGCGGAATGAAATCGAATGGTTCTTCCATCCCTCGGACGGTAACAGTTATCACCGCCAGGGCGGCGCAGACGTCGATGAGTGCCTTCATTCTGAAAAGAGTATTTTTTGTTAGTGACAAAAATGTACACACCCCACGTAAAAATTGACCGCCAAACATTCTAAAGAGGTTATGAGGTGGCGCAACACATCTTTCGTTATAACAAAAGCAGTCGGAGAAAAAAACTCAAGGGGTACGGGCACTGGCCCAGTGTCTTCTCTCGACTATCCTCCAACTGGAGTGGTCAGCATGGTCAGGGAGAGTGATTGCCCCGTGCGGAGATGCTTTTGTAAAACTTTTCATTTACCGTACCTTGGAGGAAAATTCCTCCATGACCGTACATCAGCGCCGCATGGAAGTTAGAAGCGAACCAATGAAACGGGGTGGATATCGGTCACTTGGGCTCACACTTTCTCCTCTGCCGATAGTTTGCATGTTTAAAGCGAATCGACAGCGGATTTTGTTTACATTTGGCTGGTGTTTGTAAACACAAAATTCAGCCAATCAGAATGCACGAAAATTTCTTTGTTGACATTCTGGAGACGTTTGTTTACATGTTTTCCCGAAAATTCGTCCCCTTTCAAATTCTATTTCTAAATCAAATTTTTTCGATTTCGATTCGCTTTAACTTGCCTGCCACATAGGGGCTACATAGTTTAAAGGCCCACGGTATTGCCGCCTTTTCTCGACAGCCAGCGCCACTCTCCAACCCATAGGGACTAACTGCGTTGTCGGCGAATTGACCCGATTTACTAACTTCGTACGTACATACATTTGTAATGCATTTCTGTAGTTCGTTTTGCTGCCGCAAGGTGGCTTACTCTACGTCGGCGCTCAAATTACCCATGAGAGATCGCATATCGTGCTCCTTTAACTTGCCTGCCACATGGGCCACGAGAAGGCCGTTTTCAGCGATTTCGCACGAGTTTTCCGAAAGGAGACTTTTCTCCGGAGGCTTATTCTCAGCCCGTCTCAGATAAAGTATTTAAGGTTTATGTAAAGTGACTCGAAATCTGGAATTTTTGACGCAAAAAAATCTGACTAACTGCGCACTAAGGGCCGATTTTTTAAACGATAGTTAAGGTAAACCTCGGTTTAACCATCGGCTTTTCTGACAAACCGTGAATTAACCAAAGTAAACCTTTTGACTTTTAGAATGTTTGGCTATCAACGATTCATAAAATCGAAAAATTCACTTCGATTAACAAACAGTTTGTCAACTGAGGGTTAATGAGACCCGATGGTTATCTTAGCCATCGTTTAAAACATCGGCCCTAAATGGAGAAACAAGGCTCGGGGCACCTCCTTATGACGGCTCCCTAGGACCCCCGAACCTTGTTTTCCAAATTTAGTGTGCAGTTAGCCAGATTTTTTGCGTAAAAATTTCGAGATTTCGAGTCACTTTACATAAACCTTAATCATTTGACAAAAGCTCGACAGTAATGGAAAAGAAAAGAATACTAACCTTTTGTTTTATATTCCTTTTTTGGTCGTCAAATGCAACCTGTTCTTACGTACGTAGATTTCGATTCACTATCCGATCCTGAAGCCAAACAAGTCGCCCAAGGAGGCTCTAGGCCTATAAAATCTTTATATTTTTATCAAGATCTCCATTCGTTTTAAACCGACGACCATGATATATAATGCTGCTTTTAGTTGTTTACCGTGCCTCATTGACAATGTGTATGAGTGGCAGGTCATTTTTCTGCCAAACTCTGCATTACCGATGACCTTCTTATGAGAATGGCATCAATTTTAAAAGTTGATGAAAATATGCACAGAGGACAATTTTTAGCACGCAGGGCTTTGAAATGGATGAAAAAGAAATAAGGCTAAGCATATATACATTTATTTGGAAAACACTTGGCAGAATTGAATGAGTTTGTGAGCAAACAATAAAGACCAGAAAGTTGAGATTTCGTTCAAACGCACAAACCAGTTTTTAGAACAGTTTTGTTTTGAGTCATCAACTTCGGTGGCCGATATCAAGGGACCGAATTCGGCTTGATGATTATACTGCAGCCAGCATTTTTAAAAATCGTTCTGGCACTTGAATGTCATATTGGCCTAATAAAGAAAATACGAGATTTTGTTAATAGCCAGGTTGGAATACACCTGCATTTACAGGCAATAAGCGCTTCTGGATTTTGATTCGGTCTACAGGCGAACATAACACAGGCAGGAGGCTCAGTTGTGCCTCTGTGAAGAGAAAATGAAACGGCGGAAGACCACACACCCGTTTTTTCCGCCGAAAATACTTGGAAAAAGTCGATAGTATTACTGCATTCGGAAAAATCTTGACCTCTTGTTATCTAAAACTTCTTAACCGTCTTTTCGTCGTCTATCTTCAAGCCCCCATTGTCGTAACTAGTGCTTGGGGCCACTTGTTGGGGTGGTATCTTCGTTCTGCAACAGCAAACCCAGACCAAACATGTCGCGAGGAAGATAACTACCAGTCCGATGAGAACGCCTACGCATGCCCAGAAAGCAGCACCTGTTGGGGAAAGAAAATGAAACATGGTTCAGCAACCATCAGCAGTTTCAAACCGCTACACGTTACCCGCGTCAACACATGGCCAACTAAACATGGGGACGAGTGTATGAGACGTGATAAGTCGCAGCCGTGACGAACAACCGTTCACGGGGAAGATATCAGTTTTACGAATGGCAACACTTCAGCCTTGTCGGACAACACTCGTCCCGTCCGCAGTGGCCGTTCGTGACTCAAAATAGTTCATGCCACAAACCGCTGGCATGACTGGCACAGTTGACAGCAATATGAAAAGGTTAACACTACTTGTAGATGGCAAACCAATAATTACGCTTTTCTGAGAATGACCAATGACAGGCCATATGATTTCCATGATTTCGTAAGTCCCCTGGAATTTGTTAACAACAAGGGATTATCGTACGGCTACAGAAACTATGACCATTCGAAGATAACAATAACACAGACAATGTAACTCGGATCAAGACTATACCATTCCCTTCACACCATGCCAGCAGTAAATACTCACGGTAGTCAATTTCCTCCTTACTCCCAACGTAGTTGAAATTCCTGCACGTCGGGAAACCTGGTGGTGCTTTGGGAATCTTGTCCTTTGCCTCCCTCACTAACATTGCCATGCCTTCAAGAACATGCATCTCAATGTGACAATGCATGATCCAGACGCCAGGGTTCTCCGCTTTGAAACGTACGATGACGTAACTGTGTGTCGGAACGATGACTGTGTCCTTGAGAGGAGGGTTTTTCAGATTCATCCCAGGAATGTTGTCGCCGACCCACGTACTGTCCGCCCAGGTAGCTGCGTTGCAGAACGACTTCTTCCTGTTCGAGTCCCCGTGGCAGTTGATATCTGGATTATCTGCCATGATCACTCCAGTTGTTTCGTTATACTTTGCAAAGCCTTGTTTCACCACATAAAAGCTGTGCCCGTGTAGATGTATCGGGTGGCCCCACCCCTCTCCTTTCCCCATGTTCAGAAAGACCATCTGTACCGTGTCGCCATACTCGATGTCCACGTGATATGTGCAGGAACAGACCTTATCCTCTCCACATTTCTTTGGATCACATTCCCAATTCACTTCCTCCATTTGGGTGAGGGCGCTGACGGTTGGGTGAATGAAAGCACGACCGTTTGCAGATCCAGGTGTCAAGTCGGTGCCTGGAAACGCAAAGTTCAGGAAAAATTGCTTGAAACGTGAATCTTCAGCCTTTGGTGCGTCGCCTTCCTGTCCACGGAGTTGATCAACGTTCATGCATTCAGTGTTGGAACCTTTCGGGTAATATATAAAGGGACAATTCAAGACTTTACAGGGTTTGGCTGCAGTGCACGCTCGTCGTGAAGTCGTCGGTTCCACACCAGAATTAACACCCTCATAGTTCAAGATGGCCTCTGCTAAATGGGTGACGCCAGCTTCCAAGGTCTGCGCTCTGATCATGTAATTCTTCGCCACTTGGTTAGCTTCCAGCATGAAATCGTATCTCTCGCCCGGGTTGATGATGAAAGACTCGACAAGGACAGGATCCACATCGAAGCCATCGGTTGCTACGATCATCAGTTCATGTCCATCGACGGATACTCTAAATGGGTAGAGATTGCCAGCCGCAATTACACGAAATCTGTAATTGCTTCCTTTCTTGACCTTGAAGACAGACAAAGGGGCGTTGTTGTGTTTGTTGCCGTTTTGTGGATCGTAGAACCGACCGAGGCCGTTGATCAGGCCCGACTGGAAACGGAACAGGCTGAACTTCCCCCCATCATGAGACTGTGTGCTGCCGTATTTTACACCTCCCTTGTACATCCCATGCTCCATTTTGTAGTAGCTCATTTCCGAGTCCCAGTCATGATTGTAATCCTGTAGCTGTAGGACGTGTTCCTCTGGCTCAGGCTTGTTGGCAACTGGTCTTTTCTTGATGATGAAGGCGCCATACATTCCCATCGTAAGCTGGGCTCCGACATGGCCGTGATACCAATACGTCCCGCTCGGCTGCGTGATTTTAAACTTATGTGAAAACGTTTGGCCGGGGAAGACGGGGCACTGTGTGACGAATCCAACACCATCAGCGAACGGTGTACCTTTTTGCGCAATGCCATGAAAATGCATCGAAATTGCTGTGTCCATTAACTGATTTATCACGTGTACTGTGATATCCTGCCCGGGGTAGACGGTGATTGTCGGCCCGGGAAGGGTCCCATTCACCAAATAGAGGAGGCGAGATTCTGAGTAGCCGTCAGCTACAACAACATCTGAAGTATTCACAGGTGTCGCTGCGGTATTGTTCTTATCATGAATATAGATTAGGTTCCCATTTGACGGCACGGTCATTTTGTTGTCGTGGATCATTGTGAGTTCGCCTTTAACATACAACCAGAACTCACAATGTTTCATCTCCGGTTTGCAAGGTTCCGAGGGCGGGATGAAATCCGTCCCTTTTTCGGCAACCGCCATCATCATGAAGGAGGCGCAGCAGACAATGAGTGCCTTCATTCTGCAAAAACAAATAGGCCTATTGATGATTTTTAAAAAGTCACACTTGTATGAATAATACAAAAATTTAATAGTACATATACTATAGAGAGTCCCCCCCCCCGAAACACCAACCCGAATGCCAAACCCATTGTTCGATGCCACGAAGAGAGTACCGAACAAAAGTATAGACGTTCGCGTTTGTCATTCTGCACGTTTTGGGGAGTTCGTGTCTCCCGGCCAATCACAGGGTGGTTTGTCCACCACATAAGTGCGCATGCACAGAATCTCCGTGGAAACCAAGGTGCAGCAACCATTTGAGACTTTTCGCAAAGTCCCCGAAACACCAACGCGAATGTCAATCCCATTGTTTAAATACCACGAAGACAACACCGACGTTTGCGTTGACGTTTCGGGGATTTGCGTCCCCGCCCAATCGGAAAAAAGATGTGAATATCTTATCATTTGGAAGAAAAACGGGGCAAGCAATTGCAGAATAATAAAAAGTTACTAACCTTTTTATGTTGCGTCGTTGGACCGTCAAGTTGGATCTTTTTTTAAAAAATCAGACGTAGAATTTTCGATATCCCGGGACGAACCAGCCCCGAGGCCGTACAGAATAATACTACCCGATATTGAATCGAGATCATGATATAGGCTGTTCCTTGATTCATGAATTTCCTGTTAGATAACATTGTCAATGACTTTCTCTTCAAAAAGAAGTTATCGATGACGAAAGTTCGATGATTTTAAAGTGGATGAAAAAAAAAGATGACTCAACGTACACGTAGCGTAAACAACTGACATATTTGTGTGCGACTTTTACTCAAAATATCGTATAGCTGTTTCTTTCGTCAGAGACGGGGCAATAGGGCGGTCTGGGTACGCTACCAGAACAAGAATGACTTCAAGTCCTCGTCGTTCTCAGAAGACGGTTAGGAAAATTACATGTATGGCTTGTTTGACTCGCAGACGAGATGACGACTGTCCTGGTAAAATACGCAGACTTTGATGACGTGGTCTGCAAAGAGAGATCCACCTCTTCTTTCTCCTTGGGGTAAATCTTTTGATTTCAAAAGATTTATCGAACGTGATCATCATCAGAAAATTCTACGTGATGGTAATATATCATATCGCTTGCGCCATTTGTTACTCCCCAGTTTTCTACGAATTGATTTTTCGTCAGTTACGGTGGCCGATAAGGGACATTTACTTTTTGCACCAATGACATTTTCCCGTGGTCCATTCCATGGCGAAAAATGTTGATAATGTTCCACGGAAACTATTTTTCAGTAAAGCAGCCATTTTCTCCCGGGAAAGTGGAAAAAGTACAGCTAGTATGCATTCTTGGGAAAAGTTGGTGTCTTTGATGGGCCACCGTAGAGTGCATTTGCGTCATAATACCAGGAAGATAGTTTCTTATCAAATAATTTCACTCATGAGTAAAAAATCCAATTCAAAAATTAGATTATATGATCGAATACAAATTCAGACACAAATAATCAATACTCAATCAGTTCTTATCATTCACAACTGGTCAAGTGTTAGAACACTCCAAATAACCCTGAACTATGACTGATTTGGCTAAAGATTCCTGTCTGGGTATTTTTCTTTCTGAGGTATCGTTTTGTTGAAAGCTCCTGATTGGTATTCGTCGCCTGTTTTTCTTTACTGAAATTTTTGTGTAAACCTTTGACTCTAATATGACCCTCCTTCGTTGTGACAGCACTCGCTCAATTTGTAGACATAAATGAAGGGTAGTCCTACTAATATAATGCATTTCCCCTACTTCATTCAGTTACACTGCCATGAACCCATATCAGTGGCTAGGAAGACTGAGCACGACTGAAGCTGACCAATGTCCGCCATCTTTAGAACGCTTTATCACAGGACAAGCGTGCTTGCCCTTCTTTTCATGCTGACAGCGGAATAGGTCTTTTGGTGAGCTGGGGTGGCCGCATAGAAACTCCGCTAGCGCTAGCGGAGCCCATCTGCCGATAGTGCTGTACTTTTTTCCATGCATTTTAACACCGATAGGCTGTCGAAGCACTAGCGGAGTTTCTATGCGGCCACCCCTGGCCTTCAGGCGTTCATACCACTATCCCACTTCAGCATTGTTCAGTTTTGTCCCCGATGTTGCGTCTTTTCCTCTGACGTAATCTATTGACTATTGATGCACATTCAAATCATTTGGAATCAAAGCATGTTCTGAAAAAAGAAATTTGAATTATTTCACCGGCTTCGAGTTGTTTTACGATTTTTTGTGAATCTTTCGAGGTTATTTTTGAGGAAGCCTTCTGGTTGGTCATAGTGAATCACATGATCTCAGCAGCACACTGTGTTTCAGTAAAAAATGGCCACCAGGCTAGTGGGCATTGTAAATCACTGGAAGTTTCTTCATACATTTTATTCGCTAGAGGGTAAAAAATATAATGGCACCCACTTAAGGACCACCCCCATGTCATTCTCAACATTCCCTGTGAAAATGGTGCCATTTCGACTGTGTCGTCACCATGCCGCCTTCCGAGAGGGACATGTATTTTCTTGCCCCGAAGAAAATAGGCGGTTATACCACTTCTGGGCATTATACATAAAAAAATTGAGCAAGATAAAATGCAGTTGGTTGTTAAAAAAGATTAAAAATAATTTATTCAAAAATTGACTTGGAATGCTAAAAACATGGCAAGAATGCTGAGTGTTACTGCTATCACGTAAATTCTAAGGTCGACATGAGTATTTTTATCCTAAAAGTGAACGATATTTTTCCCAGCGGAAAAGGCTTGGAACATTCTCATGAAGCATGTTGATGATAAAACACTATCATTGCCTAGTAAAACTGAACGATAGGTCCGCTTAACCTCCCTACTATAGTTTGTCAAATCTTGACCTCTTGTTATCTAAAATTTCTCATTGACCGTCTTTTCGTCGTCTGTCTTCAGACCCGCATTATCGTAGTACATCTTGGGACCGATAGGTGGCGTGTTATCTTCTTTCCTTTTGCAACAGCAAAACCAGACACAACCAGTCGAGAGGAGAGTGACTACCAGTCCGATGAGAACGCCTGCGCATGCCCAGAAAGCGTCACCTGTTGGAGAAAGAGAAACGAATATGTTCAATGGGTCGTAGTGATACATCTTCAACGACAGTATAAAGTCATCTTACTGGACAATATTTTTTGATGACTATACGAATGGCTCACACCAACAGAAACTACTGTAGAAAAGGCACTTGGGTGTTTTCTGCCCAACTAACGATTAACTAAGCCCTAAACACGAGCATTCTTACTCTTTTTATAGTGAGCCTAAGCCCCCACCCCCACTCATTGGGTCATATGAAAAAAGACTAGTAAATGCCTTTACTTGAGTTTTGCAATACAGATGCACTAGGCAATGCTGTACAAATCTGACGTAAAAGCATTTGCTAGTCTTTATTCATATGACCCATGGTGACATGAAACGACGTCATGTCCGAAATGATCGTACAAGGCCAATGCAAACGTAAGTGGGTTTTCGCAACTGTTCAGTTGGCAACAAGACAAGTAGACCAAATCCCCAATAAAAATTGTAGTGGGCACCCACCTTACCGTACCTTCAGCGTGTTGGAGTTTTCTATGTGTGCTAGAAGTGTGGAATGTTGAACTCAGAGGGCCGTATGCACCAAACGAAGATTATCTTGAACTCGAGTTGAGCCACAACTTTTCCATTGTCACATCATGCTCTGGCAAACCTGAACAATTGAAAAGTTGTGGCTCAACCCAAGTTCACGATAATCGTCGTTTGGTGCAATAGGGCCCTCAGGGCGGCGCACACGAGCGACTAAATCTGGGCGACCGCCGACGAGACTGGTGGTGCGACTAGACATCAGCCAATCAGAAGCGCCAAATCTTGTCGCTTTGGCGGTCGGAAGCCAAGTCGGCCGACAAATCGGTCAAAATAGTCGCTCGTGTGCGCCGCCCTTAAAGGGCTCCGCACACTGGCGACTAAAATAGGGGCGACTACCGATGCGACTACTACGTCGCCTGCAATAATTACCTTTGAGGTCGATCAGTGATGTTATCCACGACATCACTGATCTTCCTAATAAGCACTCGTCGCAAACGAGTCAACAAAAGCTAAAAAAACTAAAAATATGTTCAGTCGCCTCTGTGGTCGCAAGGGCGGTCGCCTTGAAAATCGCTCGAAAAATCGCCAGTCTGCGGAGCCCTTTAGTGGCACAAAATACTCACGGTAGTTGAATCTCTGTTCTTCTGGTTTACCATCTCCTTTTCCATCCCCAGAATCCTGCCCTTTGTTATCACCCCCATTTCTTTTCCCATCTGGTTCCCTGGTAGGTTCTGCCGCTTTTTCAAAACCGCCGACGTAGTCGAAGTTCCCGCAAGTCGGGAAACCTGGTGGAGTTTTGGGGATCCTGTCCTTTGCCTCCCTCACCAACATCGTCATGCCATCAAGGTTATGCATCTCAATGTGACAATGCATGATCCAGACGCCGGGGTTGTCCGCTTTGAAACGCACGATGACGTAACTGTGTGTTGGAACGATGACTGTGTCCTTGAGAGGAGGGTTTTTAAGATTCATCCCAGGAATGTTGTCGCCGACCCACGTACTGTCCGCCCAGGTAGCTGCGTTGCAGAATGACTTCTTCCTGTCAGAATGTCCGTGGCAGTTGATATCTGGATTATCTGCCATGATCTCGCCGGTGCTTTGGTTGTACTTCGCAAAGCCTTGTTTCACCACATAAAAGCTGTGCCCGTGTAGATGTATCGGGTGGCCCCATCCCTTCCCGCTGCCCATATTCAGGAAGACCATTTGTACCGTGTCGCCGTAATCGATATCGACGGTGTAAGTGCAAGCACAGAGCTTTTCCTCGCCGCATCTCTTCGGGTCACATTCCCAGTTCACTTGGTCCATCTGTGTAAGGGCGCTGACTCGAGGATGAACGAACGAGCGACCATTCACGGATCCGGGTGTCCAGCCCCTGCCAGGGAACGCAAAGTTTAGGAAGAACTGCTTGTAACTCGAACCTTCAGCCTTTGGTGCGTCGCCTTCCTTTCCACGGAGTTGATCAACGTTCATGCATTCAGTGTTGGAACCTTTCGGGTAATACTTAAAGGGACAATTCAGGACTTTACAGGGTTTGGCTTTAGTGCATGCTCGTCGTGAAGTCGCCGGTTCCTCATCAGAATTAACACCCTCATAGTTCAAAATGGCCTCTGCTAAATGGGTGACGCCAGCCTCCAAGGTCTGCGCTCTGATCATGTAATTCTTCGCCACTTGGTTAGCTTCCAGCATGAAATCGTATCTCTCGCCCGGGTTGATGATGAACGACTCGACAAGGACAGGATCCACATCGAAGCCATCGGTTGCTACGATCATCAATTCATGTCCATCGACGGATACTCTAAATGGGTAGAGATTGCCAGCCGCAATTACACGAAATCTGTAATTGCTTCCTTTCTTGACCTTGAAGACAGACAAAGGGGCGTTGTTGTGTTTGTTGCCGTTTTGTGGATCGTAGAACCGACCGAGGCCGTTGATCAGGCCCGACTGGAAACGGAACAGGCTGAACCGGCCCCCATCATGAGACTGTGTGCTGCCGTATTTTATACCTCCCTTGTACACCCCATAAACCATTTTGAAATATGTCATTTCCGAGTCCCAGTCATGATTGTAGTCTTCTAGCTGTAGGACGTGTTCCTCTGGCTGTGGCTTGTTGGCGACTGGTCTGTCCTTGATGATGAAGGCCCCGTGCATCCCCATGGTACGCTGCGCTCCGACATGGCCGTGATACCAATACGTTCCGCTCGGCTGCGTGATTTTAAAATTGTGTGTAAACTTTTGCCCTGGTAGGACAGGACACTGTGTGACGAATCCAACACCGTCAGCGAACGGTGTGTCCTTTTGCATTATACCGTGGAAGTGCATCGAAATTGCTGTGTCTATCAAGTGGTTGATGATGTGTACAGTGACATCCTGCCCGGGGTAGACGTTAATGGTCGGGCCTGGGAATGTTCCGTTCACCAAATACATCAGTCGTGAGTCGCTGTAGCCGTCTGCTACAATTACATCGGACGTATTCACAGGTGTTGCCGTGGTAAAGTTTT
Source organism: Notospermus geniculatus (assembly GCA_002633025.1). Classification (NCBI taxonomy): domain Eukaryota; kingdom Metazoa; phylum Nemertea; class Pilidiophora; order Heteronemertea; family Lineidae; genus Notospermus; species Notospermus geniculatus. Next base: position 272,232 of record NMRB01000161.1, read on the forward strand.
TCGTTCCGATGTGGTATATATTTCCATTAGAGGCAACGGTTATTGTCTTTCCATGGACCATCGTGAGTGCGACTTTGACGTGAAGCCAAAATTCGCAATGTTTCATCTCGGGTTTGCAGGGTTCGGACGGCGGGACGAAGTCGAACGGTTCTTCCAAGGCATGGACGGCTGCCGTCATTGCAAGGGCGGAGACGACGACGAAGAGTGAATTCATTCTAAAAAAAAGATCACAATAAAGTCAGCTTATAACCATGCCAAATATGTAAGTAAATCAATGGTAAATATTTGTAGTCCTATATACATATTGTCAGAAATAGATACTAAGCTTATCTATTTTTGATATTGTGTAATTGCAGCTTCTGCGAAATGGCGTCCGGCAGGAACGAAACGGTATTGGATCTCAAATGCGTTATTTGACTGCCGATGTAGAGGGAGCCACCTAGCGGCAGTAGGACGAACTACAAAAATGCATTACAAAATGTACGTAGTAAATTGGGTCAATTCGCCGACAACGAAGTTACTCCCTGGGTTGGAGAGTGGCGCCGGCTGTCGAGAAAAAGTGGCAATACCGTGGTCCTTTAAACCAAAAATGGCTGTCAAACAAGAATCAAAAGTAGACAAAGTGTTTAAGTCGAAATTTGAAAGCAAATTAACCAGAAACTCGAAACTCACTGGGAAAATATCCTTAAAATACGTTTATGTCCCTTCAATGCTGCTTCGATTGACCATCGAACTTTAACCAAAGTCATAAGTCGACATCCACTCCCTTCATGTGAAATAACCCAACTGGGGTAATCATCAGGTCAGAACTTAAGGTCTTTGAGAGGTATTATGAGGTTGGTAATCGTAAGGCTAATGGATGGATTTGTCAGCCTTAAACGAGGCCAATCTCTTCAAAGGCTTTTGTGGATGGTTATAAAACAGAACCGGGTCATTTTGGGACATCGGAGGGACAAGAGTTATGCCCGCTGTACACGATCAAATTTTTCGTCCTTTTTTTGGAAATTCAGATTCCTGGCCTATTGGGGCTTCAATGTATAAAACTGCATGTAGGCCGTTATTGAGCATATTCAGAAAATGGGATGAAAAATTTGATCGTGTACAGCGGGCATGAGCCGTCGGTTTAGTCTTGTAATTTCGTAACGTTATCGGCAATCAATTTTCTCATGCTTCACTGGTCAAATCGCCCTTCACAAGGCCGACAAAGGAATGTTTGACAAAGACCATTTATCGCTATATAAGTTCAATACGTAAGCTCGTATCCTTCAAGGTCAGAATTAGCGTTCCTCTGAAGAGAATTCAACAGTATATTACACTCTGGCAAGCATGTTAGCATGAGCAAAAAGTTATTCGAGACCGTTTGCTCAGCAGATAGCTCGCGTGTGCGCCGGTGAGTTTTCTACATATGTACCTCGCGAGGCAGAAAACTCAAGGAAAATATATAAACTATTAAAATTATCAGATTGTGCAAAATGCTGGCTTACCTGTGAAAGTGGTTAAAAATCGGGTCTCTTGTTCTAATAGCATCCAGGAATTAAGTGTTGAGACTGCCTCTGACAGATTTTACATGACCTTCTCCAGGATAGTTTATTAGCCAATGAGAACCGATTTGTGACTGAGTTGGAAACCATCTTCACCAATCAGAAAGAGTTGGCATGTGTCACGTGAGTTCACGGTGGCTTGGTGCAAAATGTGTGGACAACACAGGACCAAACACGACAGAATTTGTAAATGGAAAAAAGGACTCCAATTAGACTAAAGTACTTATGTTCGGTTGTTTGGTTAGGGGACAAGGCGTTTCCAACTCGACGTAGGCCCTAATTATAATACTTTACATTCTAATTGGTTCTAAAGTATGCCTGTTCTTGAGGGGTAGTGAGACAAACTGTCTCCATTCACAGTTGAAAGCTGAATTTATGTTGCCTTTTGTCGCTTGACAGGTTTTTGCTAACTGAGGGCCTACATAGGGACCTTGTCTTGGCCTGGTGGTCGAGCGGTCTAACACGCTTGACTTTCAGTCCTAACGGGTCAGTGCGTGGGTTCGATCAGGACATGTACATGTATGTACGTGAAAAGCTGTGAACCATCATCTGTCGGGATGAGACTCAAAGCTGTGGTCCCTTGTACCTGAGTGTCTCAGTATGCCAAGTAGAAGACCCCACACCAGGTGGACAGTAACCTTGAGTATAAGCGCTCGCTTATGAATTTTTGGTATTAAGTATAACCTTGAATTAAGATCCAAAAGTGTTATGAAGCTTCAGATTATCTATCTATCTATAGTACACATGTAGGCCTACGCAATTTACCAGTTTACCGCGGCGAATTGTACAAGGTACTCAGTAAGTCACCACCTAAAATATACCTACATGAATATTGAGCCTAAAGTGACTCCAACTAACACACTCATAAGCGGGTGATCCACTGTTGCGATATTGGCTTGAGACGGGGTTGCGTTCCCTTGCGATTACCTTATAAGGACTTCCGATTGCCATATAAGGTAACCGCAAGGGAACGCAACTCCGTCTCAAGCCGAAATCGCAACAGTGGATCACCCGCTTTATTGCTAACTGCACACTATTATTGCTAAAGCCTGCCGCACACTGGAGCTAAAAGTCATTCGAGACCGCGGCGTTTGCTCAGCAGATGGCTCGCGTATTTTTCGGTGAGTTTTTTGCCTCGCGAGGTGGTGCTAACTGATGCAGTGCCCCTAGGCAGAAATTCCTGGGGTCATCGCAATCGTCTCCTTAACTGTCGTTTCGTCGTCTGTCTTCAAGCCCTCATTGACGTAACTCATCGGAGGACCGCTAGGTGGCGTGGTATCTTCTTTCTTTTTGCAACGGAAAAAATAGACAACACTGACCACGATGACGGCAACTATCAGTACGATGAGAACGCCTAGGCATGCCCAGAAAGCGTTACCTGTTGGCGAAAAAAAAACTTGATGTTCACAAGCATGGTGGGGAGGGGTGAGAGTAGCGAGGTTTAGCACCTTTCCGACTCCGGCTTCAACTACCAGAATGAATTGCAGTCCGCTGTAGACATCCCTGATAAAAACGATTCGATAGATATGTCTGCAAATCGTAAAATACCATAACTTTGTGGCACAATAATTTTGACTCGTAATCGGAAGTGCATGTAAATCGCAAATATTATACATGTAGTCGTGTTTCAAGTCGTAAAGACTAGGATTATGACTTCAGTATTCATTATTTATCCGCACTTCCGATTTATAAGGTCAAATTTTTCTACCTTCAATTTATGGTGTTTGACGAATTGAAAACGTCTATCAAATCGTTTTAATCAAGGATGTCCATAGCGCACTCCAATTCATTCTCATAGTTGAAGTCGGAGTCGGAGTCGTAAAGGTGGTAAACCTCCCTAGTAATACATTCTGCTAAAATGTACATGTACAAGGGTTTTTGAAGGCCAATGAAGACATAATGATAATCGCAGCTGGAGAGGAGTCTGAGTAATAAATTTTCCATATCCGCGCTCGTCTACATGTATCTGGCTCTTAATACTCACGATAATAGGACACCTCGTCTTGGCAAACTCCTTTTACATCGCCAGGACCCTGCCCTTTTCCTCCATTTGGTTCCTTGGTAGGTCCTACCTTGCTACCACCGCCGCCGAAGTTCTCGCAAGTCGGGAAGCCTGCAGGTGCTTTTGGAATCCTGTCCTTTGCCTCCCTCACCAACATCGTCATGCCTTCAAGATTATGAATTTCAATATGACAGTGGATGATCCAGACGCCGGGGTTGAACGCTTTGAAACGTACGATGACGTAACTGTTTGTCGGAACGATGACCGTGTCCTTGAGAGGAGGGTTTTTCAGATTCATCCCAGGAATGTTGTCGCCGACCCACGTACTGTCCGACCAGGTAGCTGCGTTGCAGAAGGACTTCTTCCTGTCAGAGTGTCCGTGGCAGTTGATATCTGGATTATCTGCCATGATCTCTCCAGTTGTTTGGTTGTACTTTGCGAAGCCTTGTTTCACCACATAAAAGTCGTGTCCGTGTAGATGTATCGGGTGGTCCCATCCCTTTCCACTGCCCATATTCAGAAACACCATCTGTACCGTGTCGCCGTAATCGATATCGATGGTGTAAGTACAGGAACAGACCTTCTCTTCGCCACATCTCTTCGGGTCACATTCCCAGTTCACTTGGTCCATCTGTGTAAGGGCGCTGACTGGAGGATGAACGAACGAGCGACCATTCACGGATCCGGGTGTCCAGCCCCTGCCAGGAAACGCAAAGTTTAGAAAGAATTCCTTGTAACTCGAACCTTCAGCCTTTGGTGCGTCGCCTTCCTTTCCACGGAGTTGATCAACGCTCATGCATTCAGTGTTGGAACCTTTCGGGTAATACTTAAAGGGGCAATTCAAAACTTTGCAGGGTTTGCCTGCGGTGCATGCTCGTCGTGAATTCGTCGGTTCTCCACCAATACCCTCCTCATAGTTCAAAATGGCCTGTGCTAAGTGAGTGACGCCAACCTCCAAGGTCTGCGCTCTGATCATGTAATTCTTCGCCACTTGGTTAGCTTCAAGCATGAAATCGTATCTCTCGCCCGGGTTGATGATGAACGACTCGACAAGGACAGGATCCACATCGAAGCCATCGGTTGCTACGATCATCAGTTCATGTCCATCGACGGATACTTTAAATGGGTAGAGATTGCCAGCCGCAATTACACGAAATCTGTAATTGCTTCCTTTCTTGACCTTGAAGACAGACAAAGGGGCGTTGTTGTGTTTGTTGCTGTTTTGTGGATCGGAGAACCGCCCGAGGCCGTTGATCAGGCCCGACTGGAAACGGAACAGGCTGAACTTTCCCCCGTCAAGAGTGTGTGTGTTGCCGTATTTTACACCTCCCTTGTACATCCCATAAACCATTTTGTAGTAGCTCATTTCCGAGTCCCAGTCATGGTTGTAATCCTGTAGCTGTAGGACATGTTCCTCTGGCTGTGGCTTGTTGGCCACCGGCCTTTTCTTGATGATGAAGGCACCATACATTCCCATGGTACGCTGCGCTCCGACATGGCCATGATACCAATACGTTCCACTCGACTGTGTGATTTTAAAATTGTGTGTAAACTTTTGCCCAGGTTGGACAGGACACTGTGTGACGAACCCAACACCATCAGCGAACGGAGTACCTTTCTGCTCAATACCGTGGAAGTGCATCGAAATTGCTGTGTCTATCAAGTGGTTGATGATGTGTACAGTGACATCCTGCCCGGGGTAGACGTTGATGGTGGGTCCGGGGAGTGTTCCATTAACCAAGTACAGCAGACGAGAATCGATGTAGGCGTCTGCAGGAACTACGTCGGACATATCCACTGGTGTTGCCTTGCCGAAGTCTGTCGTACCGATGGGGTATAATTTTCCATTATGCGCAATGGTCAGCGTGTGTCCGTAGACCATCGTGAGTGCGACTTTGACGTGAAGCCAAAATTCACAATGTTTCATCTCGGGTTTGCAGGGCTCGGACGGCGGGACGAAATCGAACGGTTCTTCCAGCGCATGGACGGCTGCCGCCATTGCAAGGGCGGAGATGACGACGAAGAGTGGATTCATTCTAAAAAGATCACAATAAAGTCGATTTATGTCCATGCCAAATAAGTAAATCGATGGTAAATATTTCAATTGCAGTTCACCAAGTTTGTTTTTCTCGATTTCGTATTGCGTTAGTTTTTAAAAATGTCCTTTGGACAGAAAACCTCCGCCCACCTATACAAGGGATAGGCCTACAAAAGGTGCTAGGCGATTGGGCGTCAATAAAGACCGCCGCTGGTTCAGGTCAAAGCTGTGGAATCACCACCCTGAGAAACCCAGGAGATTTACGGTCCCTCCCATTCCTTACAACAATGTACATTGCAATGACAAGTGCCAGACGAGGAGCATTTGCATTGACACGGATGCTTCAGGATGTGGAATCGCGTATGCGACATTAATATAGCCTACATTCAAGTGAAATGGCATTCGACAGCAATATACATGTAACATAAAACAACGAAAAAGAATGCTCAAAGACAAACAAGTAACAAAAGTCCTAAACTTGAGTTAACCAGAAACCCTACGACAGGAGAAAATACATACATGTACCTTTAACTGCTTCGATTGACCATCGATTTTTGAATTATTGCTACCTGTCTTTGATAATCTTTCCTCTCCCTTCCACCTATGAACTAACCAACTTAATAAAATTGATATATATTTATACCAATATATACCAATATCTTGGTTACTTTCGGTTGTCCGACTTCTATATTTTATGGCTGATTGGTGAGTGATTTTTGGCATCACGAAAATTTATTGAAGATTTCTTGACACCAGTATTTTCAGAAGGGACATTGTCGGACGCGGGTCATAGACGCATCGATTGTAACAGTTTAATGCTAAAGGAGACATGGTCATGAATCAAGCATGGCTCACTTGTCAGCCTATATCGTAGATTGTCCTTAGTAAGTCAATTTTATCATACTTCCTCTTTGGGATTGATTCAACCAAGACAGACATCTTCGACAACACAAAGAGCGTTCGCTCATGATTTTTGCTTTATAAAGATGTCTATATGTGAATGCCTTGAAATTTTATTCATAGGCCTACGTGAACTTTAGTGTTGTGAGCTAATCAATTTAAAGCGAGAATGAAGAAACCAGGATTTAAAAATTTGTCATCTTGCAAATATGGTACAACCTACGATTCGAACAATGTTCATTGCATTTTCGTCATTGTGTTGCTTTGCTGTGTTCTTGGCGTCTTCGGTACAACCGCTCGCAGCACCGCCCTGTCGGATGAAAAAGTTAATGGTTACGTGGGCTCCTTGATCGTGTTTGAACGTCACTGCTCGCAGGCTGGCCCTAAAGAGTAAAGTCCAATGAGTAAAGTCTGAAGTCTGAAGTTTGGCTTTACGGAATAGGCACGAGTTTCAACTTCTTTTGTGGTGGTGGAATATGTGAATGTGTAACTTGATGCCTTGAATTCCATTTCTGAGGATAACAGAGTTATTTTCAGCACCATAAAGCAGGGTTCATTGGCACACGGATTTTGTCCGATTCAGGGCCCATGTTCCCGAAGCCTTCGTTAGGTTAACGATGTCGTTAAAACTGGTAAAATGCATAGCGTAACGACATCGTTAACCTAACGATTGCTTCGGGAACATGAGCCCAGGACCCATGTTCCCGAAGCCGTCGTAAGGTTAACGATGTCGTTACGCTATGCATTTTTCCAGTTTTAACGACATCGTTAACCTAACGATTGCTTCGGGAACATGGGCCCTGGTCCGTAAAAAATAAATCAAATTGATTTTGCGTTGTCGTATCAGGAAAACTAGCGGCAAACAGAAAAAGGATCGGAAACGTGCCCCCAATCAATCGTCACGCTTTTGTGTTCCATGTGCAAATGTATACGTAAGCCTATTCAAATGTAGGCCTACACAGATGACCCTCCCACGTCATCGTTCGTGGGGTTCTCATTAATTCAGTCCTGTTGTAGCATTAAGGCCAACTCTTTAGAATTCAACAGAATTTACAACGAACATGCAGAACGATCTTGCCTGTCATAAGAAAGAGTCCGAATGAAAATCTGTTGAAGTATAAGGGCGAGCCAACATTGTGAATTTTTGGAGCATTGGAAATAAAACATGTCAAAATACCATAAAAGTACAAGTCGTATGACGAAAATGAAGGCACCTGCGGGGTCTATCAGTCGAAACAAATTGAATGAGATACATCTTAGAATGCACTAATTAGCTACTAAGCTGAAACAAAAGACTATAGGGGCCGATTTCACAAAGCGCGTTTAAGACTTAGACGCGTGTAACTTCACTAAATGCACACACTTCCACCATGCATTTGACGAAGTCACACGCGTCTAAGTCTTAAACGCCCTTTGTGAAATCGGCCCTAGTTGTCGGAACACTTTCCCAAGAAAAATGTCACACTTTGAAGATCAAACAACATGCGTATCGTAAAATTCGTCGTTTTTTCTACCCAGTCCACCCCTTTCGGTAGCATTATTCAACAGATATAGATTACTCCACAAGTGAATTCCATTCATGGTGCCAATTTTCCAAAAACAGGGCGGCCATATTGGATCTGGATTTTACTTCCTGGTTCTCTTCTAATGTACTGAGCGTGTATGCTGTCTATGAAATGCTGGTCAAGACATTGATGCTTGCCACCCCAAGTTCTATGGGTTTGTGGCATTGCTGCCTGAATGTGTCATTTACATGCTTCTTCTCTGAGTAAATTGTAACTGTTTTTCATGTTTGGCGAATTTCTTTGTTTTGGATTACATAATATAATTAACTTGTAATTCTTGGGATTTTGCTCAGTTCCTGTGTCTATAAGGCCTCAAGTTTTCGTCAATAAATAATAATAATAATAATAATAATAATAATAATAATAATAATAATAATAATAATAATAATAATAATAATAATACATGTAATAATAATAATAATAATAATAATAATAATAATAATAATAATACACAGTGATCACATTGGACCCAAACAACAGTCAAGTGGGGGTGTCTTTACTGCTTTTCTTAGAGGGGCCTGGATTGAAGCACTATGAAAATTCACAATGTACTGTACACATTTATAGGCCATTGAACCATCTTTTTTGAAGATGGGGATTTGGCCTGGTGGTTAAGGCGTGCTGCCCCTTAGTGCTGGCGATTGATGCCTCATGCGATGGTCCGTGAGTTCGAATCTGGTAGGAAGCAATATCTTTCACCTTCGAAACCCGGACCCGGTTGCACAAAAGCATACTAGGCGTAGTATCATTCTATCTCATAGTTGGCTTCTAACTTCGTATACAAATGCATACAAAGTTAGAAGCCAAATATGAGATAGAATGATACTACGCCTAGTATGCTTTTGTGCAAGCGGGCCCGGATTTCTATTTCGTACACATTTATAAAATGCAAAAATTGTAAGTTGAACCTTTGTGTTTGATTCCTTTATGATGTTATGTATCAATGAGTTCGAATCTGGTAGGAAGCAATGTCTTTCACCTTAGAAACCCGGACCCGGTTGCACAAAAGCATAGGCGTAGTATCATTCTATCTCATAGTTGGCTTCTAACTTCGTATACAAATGCATACAAAGTTAGAAGCCAAATATGAGATAGAATGATACTACGCCTAGTATGCTTTTGTGCAACCGGGCCCGGATTTCTATTTCGTACACATTTATAAAATGCAAAAATTGTAAGTTGAACCTCTGTGTTTGATTCCTTTATGATGTTATGTATCATCAAAAATAAAGATCACCTACTTGTGGCGCCACAGTGTGATAAGACTTGGCACTAAAATTGCAATATCACCCTAGGAACGGACAGTGCATGCACACCGATTTGCTGTATGATCATTCGCCTTCAGAGTAAATAACTCCAAAACTACGCGATCGATTACCGGTACAATGAAACTTATCTAGCTTGTGAAGAGTGATGTTTTCTCAATTTACAACAAAAATTAACGAAGTTTACCAAGTATTTTGAGATTTATTTCGATTTGAAGCTAGAAACTCCCTAAAAACGCAGATTTGGAGTTGAACATTTTTTGTCTTTAGTTTTGGTATCACGTATCTACTCATACAAGAGTTCGGGAAAAAAATAAAGAAAAAAAAAAAAATTTTTTCCAGATTTTTCGGTTACAAGAATCGGCGGGCGCGAGAAATTGTGAAAAATAAATTTTTTATTTTATTTTCGAATTCCAGCATTCTCAATTCGGCGGGTTCGCGAAACAAGGAATAAAAAAAGTCTGGCCTCAACTAAACATAATGTTCACTCTTATGTGTCGAAAGCAGACTGTTGACACAGGCTGCTCACACGAAAATAAATGGACCACGGGGAACGATCCTGAACTTGATATTTTACATCCTGTCTGGTTTGTCATTTGTGGGATCTCTTTTTCTCTTGTATAGATATCGCACCCGAATGTTCTTGGTATCATTCGTCCGCAGTGGAAATTTGCGTCCCCTCCGCGACCGTGGGGGAGACGATAGCGGTGAACCTTACGTTTATTCATTTTATATAGGGCAGCCAACTGCTAGGCTGTATCGGTTAACTGAAAACTGCCAAGTTCTTGTAAAGGCACGGTACAGAAATCCATACCTATATTGACCTGTGTTCGGAGTGTTAGAACTGTGCCAGCTCTGGCGATTAATTTAAGTGAAAGGGTTCACAATTACTATGATAATTACTATGATAATAAGGTTGTACCTTTACTAGCATTGATGATTGTTGTTTGTTTGGATATTCTAAAGATTAAATAACATGACTAACATCGAGAGGTCGTTCCGGGTTCCGAGTTCCAAAGCTCGTACCATTGGCAACAGGTCTTCCTATGGCAATTCTAGGACATTTGCCCCAGACATGCCGGATTTTGCCATTTACCCCCATAGGACATTTGCCCCCCAGGACATCTGCCTCCCAGACATTTGCCCCGGACATTTACCCCCTAGGACATCTGCCCCCATTAGGGGGGTATCCCCCCGGATCCGACCTTGGGAATGCCCGCCGGCCGTACACATACCCCGTGCGTAGCACGGGTATCAGCTAGTATAAGATAATACATATAAAATAAATCAGACCCGACTGGCATTACACCAAATATGTCAAGAAATGTTTCTCGATATAATATAATAAGTGCTGATTTTAGGGCAAATGACAGGAATTCGAACACAGGCCTTTGGAGGGATAAAGGCTTGCTTTGAACGTTTCCTATGGCATTCTTGGTAACCATTCATTGGTGAAGAAAGTATTGGTATTAAATTGATTTCTGATAATAATATAAGATATAGGCCGACGGGTGAACCATTCCTGATGTTTCTTTATTTGAACAGAACGTTGACCTACCGACATTTAAAATTCACCTGACGAACATTCACCGACAATGTCTTTTTGGAGATATTGATGTCCATCAGGCCAGACTTTTTTTATTCCTTGTTTCTCGAGTTTTTTTAATGAGAAATATTTGAGGAGGGCGGAAAAAAATTAAAAAATAAATTTCATTTTTAGTAGTTTTTCACATTTCTCGGCAATTCCAATGGCAATGCTTAAATCGGAGGAAAGAAAAAAAATAAATTTTTATATAAATGTGACCATGATAATGATATATTGCAACCTGCTGAAGTGATGTTTAAGAGGCAATCATGCATGGACAAGGTTTGTAGCGGATAAGGCATAAATTCCTGGTTCCTCAAAGATGAGACTAGGCCCGAATTTTAGGGAGAAACTTCTCTCAAGCCACACAGTCACGTAAGTGGCCAGTGAGGCCTCTCACTCATTAAACCCCCACAAGTGAATTCAAATTTCCCGCCTATTGCAGCATATTAAAGCAGGCTATTTTCTGATTGGCTCTGAGATTTCTTCGAACTGAGTCAAGCAAACTTGATAACTTGGCTCCAAAATGATTAATCTAAGTAAAGCTTGCAATGAAATCAACATAATATTGAACAAAATACCCAATTTGAGCCTCTCATAGTGGCCATCATAGCTTATTTCTACTCATAAGGTCAGACTGGCTGACCAGAAACATCGTAGGTACACACTTGGCGGGAAGCCAACTCTTCCGGTCTCTGTCAGTTGCAGCCTATTCACACAAATAAAGTAAATATCTCTTTACAAAAACGACCGACACGGGCAAGCTTTATGTCAATGAAAAGGAAATTTCACGGGGAATCCAACCAAACAGTTTTTGAGGTGATTTCTTTCCATCCTAGAGAAATAAAACCAGAAGTTCGGGACGTTGTAGAAGTGAAAGCTATCCTCAAGTCGGTCAGGATCGTCTGCTAACCCGCCTGTGCGCACGATGGTCGGGACGAGACGCTTGCGAAAAGGCACTTTCGGGCCGGGATGTTCTAGTCGGCGTTCGGGAAAAAAATAAAGAAAAAAAATAAAATTTTTTCCAGATTTTTCGGTTACAAGAATCGGCGGGCGCGAGAAATTGTGAAAAGTAAATTTTTTATTTTATTTTCGAATTCCGGCATTCTCAATTCGGCGGGTTCGCGAAACAAGGAATAAAAAAGTCTGGCCTTATCCACGCATCCTTGAAGATGACAAAGTTGCCATTCAGCCGTGAAATCCTGACGACCAACAACCGCGATATAACCTATGTATGTCAAGATATTGGCATTACAGCGGTTATATTTTCGAATCAGGTCGTCTATTAAGTCAAATGTAAGTCGAAGGGAGTGGTAGTCGACTTATGAGGACAGCTTGAATCTCGATGGTCAATCGAAGCAGCACTGAAGGTACAGTATTACTCTTTGGAGATATTTTGCCCTGGCCAATAGGGTTCTGGTCGGATTAATTTGTTTTAAGACTTCGCCTTTGTTTGTTTCCTGTTTATTTTTCAGAATTTTCTTTTACAGTGTGTTTTTTTTAAAATTTGTGACGATTATTTTTTTTATTTTTTTATTGCTGCCGAACGCAATTTCGCTGACTTATAGCTACCTGCGATTGAATACGACCGCACGGAACTGATACCGGTCGCCGACCTGAAATTGATCACGTCTTCGCCATTGGTGGAAATCACGTCTATCTAGTCCACTACGGCGATCGAGTGCCCATTGCAACGCAAATAACCAGTTGCAAAGCAAGTCGCAAACCAAAATCAGGTTGAAAATCACAGTTGGATTCCCCGCTTAAAGCTAGAAATCCACCATAGACATTGATTTTCAACCTGATTTTCCGTTGCGACTTGCTTTGCACCTGGGCACTCGATCGCCGTAGTCATGGTAGTGGACTCGCAGGACGTGATTTCCACCAACGGCGAAAATGTGGTCAATTCAGTCGGCAATCGGTCGGCGACCGGTCAGTTCCTTTGCGGTCGTATTCAATCGCAGGTAACAGGTTGCAAAGCAGAAAATCAGCAGTGTATTCCTAGCTTTAGGGCGGCTTTCCATTGGAGCGTTTCCCTGCGTGGAAACGCGCGAAAGCATTTTTTCCGCGCGGTGACCAACGCCGCGGAAAAAAACAATGCTTTCTTAGCGTTTCCGCGCACGGAAACGCTCCAATGGAAACACCGAACGCGATGCGTATATTCCCGCGGCAAAGGCTTTGTTATTTTCCGCCGCACTGCAAACAAAGCATTTGACGCATGCGTTGCCCTGTCGCATGCGAATCGCGTTAGGGTAGGGACACACCTGACGCGATTCGCATGCGATTCCAACCGGTACATTGGTTGGAATCTTTTCAGAATGAATCCATTGTTCGTCGTCTGCTCAGTCCTTGCGATGGCGGCAGCCGTCCATGGGTTGGGAGGAGAACCGTTCGACTTCGTCCCGCCGTCCGAACCCTGCAAACCCGAGATGAAACATTGTGAATTTTGGCTTCACGTCAAGGTCGGAATCACAATGGTCCATGGAAAGAAACTAACCGTTGCGTCTAATGGAAATGTGTACTATCTCGGAACGAAAAACTTTGCCACGGCAACACCGGCGAATATTTCGGACATAATTTTAGCAGACGGCTACATCGATTCTCGTCTGCTGTACTTGGTGAATGGAACTCTCCCCGGACCCACCATCAATGTCTACCCCGGACAGGATATCACTGTATACGTCACTAATCACTTGATGGACACAGCGATTTCAATGCACTGGCACGGTATACACCAGAAAGGTACTCCGTTCGCTGATGGTGTTGGGTACGTCACACAGTGTCCCGTCCTACCTGGGCAGACATTTTCCTACAATTTCAAAATCACCCAGCCGAGTGGAACGTATTGGTATCACGGCCATGTCGGAGCCCAGCGTACCATGGGGATGTACGGTGCCTTTATCATCAAGAAAAGACCAGTCGCCAACAAGCCACAGCCAGAGGAACATGTCCTACAGCTACAGGATTACAATCATGACTGGGACTCGGAAATGGGCTACTTCAAAATGGAGCATGGGATGTTCAAGCAGGGTGTAGCACTCCCGACAACACAATCTCATGATGGCGGCAGGTTCAGCAAAGTCAATTTCCAGTCGGGCCTGATCAACGGGCAGGGTCGGTACCACGATCCAAAAGACAGCACCAAACATAACGGCGCCCCTTTGTCTGTCTTCAAGGTCAAGAAAGGAAGCAATTACAGATTTCGTGTAATTGCGGCTGGCAATCTCTACCCATTTAGAGTATCCGTCGATGGACATGAACTGATGATCGTAGCAACCGATGGCTTCGATGTGGATCCTGTCCTTGTCGAGTCTTTCATCATCAACCCGGGCGAGAGATACGATTTCGTGCTGGAAGCTAACCAAGTGGCGAAGAATTACATGATCAGAGCGCAGACCTTGGAGGTTGGCGTCACCCATTTAGCAGAGGCCATTTTGAACTATGAGGGTGTTAATTCTGGTGTGGAACCGGCGACTTCACGACGAGCATGCACTAAAGCCAAACCCTGTAAAGTCCTGAATTGTCCCTTTATGTATTATCCGAAAGGTTCCAACACTGAATGCATGAGCGTTGATCAACTCCGTGGAAAGGAAGGCGACGCACCAAAGGCTGAAGGTTCGAGTTACAAGGAATTCTTCCTAAACTTTGCGTTCCCTGGCAGGGGCTGGACACCCGGATCCGTGAATGGTCGCTCGTTCGTTCATCCTCCAGTCAGCGCCCTTACACAGATGGACCAAGTGAACTGGGAATGTGACCCGAAGAAATGCGGAGAGGATAAGCTCTGTGCTTGCACGTATAGCGTCAAGGTCAATTATGGTGACACAATACAGATGGTGTTTCTCAATATGGGCAGCGGAAAAGGATGGGGCCACCCGATACATCTACACGGGCACAGCTTTTATGTGGTGAAACAAGGGTTTGCAAAGTATAACCAAAACACCGGCGTGATCATGGGTGAAAATCCCGATATCAAGTGCGACGGGACGTTCTGCAACGGGGCTACCTGGGCGGACAGTACGTGGGTCGGCGACAACATTCCTGGAATGAATCTGAAAAAACCTCCGCTGAAGGACACAATCATCGTTCCGACACACAGTTACGTCATCGTGCGTTTCAAAGCGGACAACCCTGGCCTCTGGATTCTCCACTGTCATGTTGAGCTTCATAACCTTGATGGCATGGCAATGTTGGTGATGGAGGCAAAGGACAGGATTCCAAAATCTCCACCAGGTTTCCCGACTTGCGGGAATTTCAAGTACGCCGGCGGTTTTGGAAACACGCCAGAACCTACCAAGGAACCTACTACCGAGAAACCAGATGGGAAAGGAAAAGGGCAAGGGGGTGATAACAAAGGGCAGGGTTCCGGAGATGGAAAAGGAGATGGTAAACCAGGCGAATTCAACTACCGTGAGTATTCTGATCAGTAGGCCCTAGCCACCCGTAGGATTCAACGTTCATAACCCTTTCGCCAGACTGGTCTGCATCGAAAGCTCATTACTGGGACCTTGCCTCTCTCTCTGTCTGTCTGTCTGTCTGTCTGTCTCTCTCTCTCTCTCTCTCTCTCTCTCTCTCTCTCTCTGTGTCTTACTCTGTATGTCTCTGAAGGGCGTAGTCTCGTAACATTGGAATTGGTACAATTTGAATGGTGTTTGGAAATGCATTACGAATGCACTGTTCAGTGCATTAAAGTACATGCAGTGAATCCACCGTTTGAAAACACCATGGTAACCGATTTTATTTTCTTTCATTTGTAAAAATGTGAGGGACCTCTCATCATCCCCACTGCGAATCCCATCTTAGTATTATTCTGTCTTAATCTCTTGCCAACAGGTGATGCTTTCTGGGCATGCGCAGGCGTTCTCATCGGACTGGTAGTTACTCTCCTCACGACTGGTTGTGTCTGGTTTTGCTGTTGCAAGAAGAGAGAAGATTCCAAGCCACCTAGCGGTCCCAAGAAGTACTACGACAATGGAGGCTTGCAAATAGAGGACGAAAAGACGGTTGATGAGAAGTTTTAGATAATAATTAGAGGTCAAGTTTGACGAACACAACAACAGTGTACTGTATTGCCACTTTTTCTCGACAGCCGGCGGCACCGCGCCACTCTTCAACCCAAGGGACCAAGTGCGTTGTCGGTGAATGGACCCGATTTACTACGTACATTTTGTAATGGATTTTTGTAGTTCATGTTGCTGCCGCTAGGTGGCTCCCTCTACGTCGGCAGTCAAATTACCCATTAGAGATCGCATACCGTGCTCCTTTAACATTTCCTGGTTTCCATTAGAAAAAAATTGTAGGTGCACTCAGTAACAGGTAGGCCTAGGTAGAAAAAGTGTAGGAACGCCGTCGTGTACGGTTCGGTAGGCTAGACGTTGAATACGAATTGGTTATTTATCAAATATTGAATAAGCGAGCCTTATAGGGCCTAATTTTTGTTGTTGTTTTGAATATAATGTAGGACCAGGCATATCCTCGTACCCTTGTAGGTGAAAAACACAGGCGATTTCTGAATGCACCATTTATTGAACTTGCTTGCTATTACTGGCCTGGGCTAGATTCGAACCAGGTGTAAAAGAATCTAATGCCCCCCCCCATATGTGATGTCCCCCAACAGTGCATTTACGGATTATGCGGCGCCATTGAATTGGACTCCAGAGAGACAAAGACCCTCAATCCTGTGACAAACAATGCAGGGTGACTTCAGGAAGACGGAAGCATAAAGGCCTGCCTACACGATCATACATTTGTTCAAAACACCGTCATACATTTGTATGATGACGTTTGAACATCATCATACATGTTGGATGCTATTCAAGTTCATGCTATTCAAGATCATACATTTGTCCATGAACATCATCATACAAAATGTATGATGATGTTTTGAACAAATGTATGATCGTGTAGACGGGCCTTTAGAGCCTATCACACCTGGACCTGCCGGTTATTCGTCATTTATTATTCCACGCCTCAATAATCGTTAAGAGAAGAACGAACACCCTCTGCAAAGAAGAGACCGTCAAAGAAGGAACAAACTATAGGCCATGTTGTGCAGAGGCTGTTAAGGCGGCGCTCCACGTGACAGTTTTCTATCGAAAGTTTGCTGTCAGATAGTCAATTTGCTGTCAGACAGCAATAATTGCTGTCATACAGTAGGCCTACTGTGAAAACTGTCACGTGGAGCGTCGCCTTTAGCAACCAAAAAATCATACCGGTATGTTGAACTTGAAAGACGAGCTAAAGAATATGTACATTTCTCTTCATTGATGTAAATAAAACGAATATTTTAATAGAAATCACTTTATCCTAATGTCTGACTCTCAAAGGGCATGTTCCTCCCTTTATTGGCTTCCTTTGTTAAAGCATGGTTCGCCCTAACTTCAACATCGGCAATTCAGTGCCAGGCCTGCGCAACAGACACCACAAGTGAACAAGCCCTTGTTACACTACATAAAAAACCCGTGTCGAACCCGGGTTTTTTCTGTCCACACTTGTTAAAAACGCGGTGTAATAATCCCCTCCGAGCTCGAACGGTTTTTGGAGGGCTTAATTTAGGTCCCCGTCACAAATTTTCAGTAGTGTTGACGGGCACCGGGCCTCAGGAGGGATTTTTCAGAGCCGGGCTAGACCCGGGTGCCAAAAAACCCGGGGATTTCTATGTAGTGTAACCACGGCTAATGATTTCATTGGATAACTGCGACATGGATTATTTAATACTGACCTCTGCTCATTTCCAAGCTTGGCACTTTGCCCATATCATTGAAGTTAGGGTGAATCATAGGCCTACTTCACACTGACACTACGACAGCACCGCAACAAGGACGTTCACTAAGTGTGTCAAATAACACCATGCAAAATTTCATACGATCGATGAATAATACCCAAAGCCTGCTCTGCATCCGTCAGCTTTGCGCAGTGGCGGTACCGTAGCCAATGAGGTTTTTCCGAGGCGCGGTTATTGCTAGTTGAAAACTATACCCAATACCCCGCATTGACGCCCTCACGGGCGGCTTTGCAATTTCTGAAGGCCCCCACGGGGGCGAATATACCAATAAAGATCAGGGCCCATATCCATAAAACCTTGCTAGCTTAGTTGGTTGCTAGTTGTGTACATTGGCCTGTATAGATTTAGCAAGTACATGTAACTAAGCCTAGCAAGGTTTTATGGGGGATGGGCCCAGAATTGAGAAAGAACCCTCAAGGAAGGAGTGTAGTCGCGTGCACCCGCATTATTGGCATCCTTTGTTACACTGACACTACGACAGCAACGCAACAAGAACGTTCACTAAGTGTGTCCAATAACACCATGCAAAATTTCATACGATCGATGAATAATACCCAAAGCCTCCTCTGTCCGTTAGCTTTGCGCAGTGGCGGTACCGTAGCCAATGAGGTTTATCCGAGGCGCGGTTATTGCTAGTTGAAAACTATACCCAATACCCCGCATTGATAGGCGTGGTAGTGGTTAGCGAGACGGACTCCTGACATGCCTGATCCAAGTGTAATGTTTTTTTTGTTTTTTTTTTTTAAATGTATGAGAATGCCTCCCGCATGACACTGCCAGCTTTATTGTGTGGCGGACACTCAAATACAAAAAGACATGTTTATCAGCGCCTCCCCATTGTCGGGTCGCGGCATATTCCGTCAATCTTTTGTTGGGAGGCATTGACAAACGGGGGGCAGTGAAAAGCATTACACCGGGTTCGATTCCCAGTCCTGACCAAGAAAAAAAACACGCTCGCTTGTGACCTCGAGCAAGTCACTTTGCCTCACTTGCTTCACCCACCCAGGTGTAAAAGGGGTACCGTCCAAGAGCGCTGAAATCGGCTGCCGGGACAGTAATACTCCCCGGGGAGTGGAGATATGAAATTGGAATGAACAGGCCTACAGCTGGGGGTAATAATTGTGAAGTGCCTTGACACTTAAATGTAAAACGCACTATAAGCCCACACATTATTATTATTATTATTATTATTATTATTAATGTAGGACTGTAGTCGCGTGCACCCGCATTATTGGCAACCTTTGTTACACTGACACTACGACAACAACGCAACAAGAACGTTCACTAAGTGTGTCAAATAACACCATGCAAAATTTCATACGATCGACGAATAATACCCAAAGCCTGCTCTGCATCCGTCAGCTTTGCGCAGTGGCGGTACCGTAGCCAATGAGGTTTATCCGAGGCGCGGTTATTGCTAGTTGAAAACTATACCCAATACCCCGCATTGACGCCCTCACGGGCGGCTTTGCAATTTCTGAAGGCACCCACGGGGGCGAATATGTCAATAAAGATCAGAATTGAGGAAGAATCCTCAAGGAAGGAGTGTAGTCGAGTGCACCCGCATTATTAGGGAGGTTTCGCAGGCGCCCGGTTAGGCCATACGACGACGTTTATCTATTGTTTGGGTGTACCGACACAATAGATAAACGTCGTCGTAGGGCCTATCCGGGCGCTTGCGAAACCTCCCTAATGGCATCCTTTTAGCGTGTTCGTTTACTCGCTCAGGCCTCACCGGAGTAAATTTTTGAGCGACCGAGGCGCATGCTCAGTAAAGCCCCATTCCGAACGCTGTTGGGCCTCACCCGAGTGAGTTTGCACCACGTGATCAGGCGAAATGGCGGCCAGCAATGGCAATGGCACACCAGCAGACGACATGGACGACTAGAAGA
>NMRB01000161.1:310639-326719 GCA_002633025.1 Notospermus geniculatus
GTCATTCCGTCCGTCACACATGACGTTGCCGACGTCGCGGATGATGCGACTGAAATCTCGGTGACGTCAAAAGGTGTAAACAGCATTGTTATTTTTGTTGATATCTTGATATTTCGAAAAACCAAAAGTCATATCAAAACTTTGGGGTTCGTAAGGACACTTCCGAGATTGGTCTGCATGTGCACACGGTCACCAAGTTTGGGGGCGATCCGTTTGTCAGTCGTGGAGAAAGTCGCAAACAAACACACAAACAAACTCTTCTCAAATTTTAGTAGGATGATAAACTCTGAAGTGAAAAGTGGTGAAATATCAACAATAAATACTGAGAGCGACACACCCATTTTCATTACTTTTGTGCAAGATTACGTGAATGGAATATGTGAAGCCTCCCAGAAGTCCTTTCCCACTCAGGGTATTGTGGTCAGGTCTGGTAGTGGGTGGCAAGTCGACACTTCAATCCAACTTGATGTTAAAAAGCCGCTGAGAAGGTCTGCATGAAAGTATGTGGTGCTGTGGCCTCGGTATACTTGGCGCTGTACTTAATGTCTCAACAGGAACATTTTAACAATGCAAATTGGAGCGTTCTAATTCAATGGTCCTTGAAATTTCGTTGCTCAAGATGGGAGATACTGTATACGATTTGGCATTCCTTTTCAATGAGTTTTGCCAATATCTGGTCACACCCTGCCTGCCTGTCGTATAGAATATCTAAACGAATTGCAAGTTCAGGAATCAATTGGGCAGTGCTTGACAAATCAGATTTTTGCACACTTGCCCACGGGCAACCTCGAGGTAAATTTCTGCTTGCCCGGGTTTTATTTCGGTACTTGCCCACAGACAAGTGCTCAATGACTTTGAGCTTGCCCAGGAATTTTTCTGACAGTCCCGGGCAACCAGTTTGTTGAGCACTGTTGGATTGTTGTGAAAATGAATACTGGTATTGTTTAGTGCTGGAGGGCTTGTGATTACAGATCGACTTTTTGTGCATCATCAACCCAACTCAAAGGTCAAACACCTCCAGTCAGAATACTGAAGGGTAAAAGGAATCAATACCCTGCATTACATCACCAGTATCAAGTCAAAACCATCTTGTACCATCTTAAAGATAATGTATCACGACTTCATTGTTTACATTTAATTATGTTTGTAAACATGGATGTTTACATTATGTTATTTTGGACTTCTGGGACATGCCAACCCACCAAATTGAATATTTTCAGTATCAAAAGAATTTCTAGAGAGGGGAATATCACCAACAAATTACTCATAAGACAAAGAAAGACTGGACATAAACAAACAAAATGTAAATAAACAATGATTTTCGTGGCCCGCGAAAATATCCGTGATGTATTATCTTTAAAATGTACGTAAGTCTGTAGTGCATCATCCTACGATGCTGGACTGCTGCCTGAAACCATCTATATCCTGAAGAAGTATATATCACCCCACAGGTTTGAAAACTTCCCCCAGAAATGTCTGAAGAATCAGTCTGACTACCCTCGGCCTCTTTTCTTTATAGTTCAGTGATTGAAAACAAACAACAATTTCCATGCTCAGCTTGGCTCATGTTTTCCCACACCGGTTGGTATTCGACTCGCTTCCTCCAAGGAATACTTGGAAAAAAGGTGCTTGAGATGAAGAAATAGGTAGAGGAACGCATCAGACGTCTCTTGTTAACTGGAATATGCCGGCTATGACGAGTATGATGATGAGAAATTAGGTTCTCTACTTTCTATCAATGAAATACAGCTGTTACCAATCGTGACAGATCGACATGATTGGCCTGTTTTGTTCGTCTGTTGTTCAAATCTTGCTTGGTCTTTTGAAGTCAATCGCTTGTGTTTAGTGGGAATGCTGTTTATTGGCTCTGCCTGGGAAGATATATGTGATTTTTGCATCCCACTGTTGTTGATGAATTTTTTTGAAAAAAGAGGACAAAAATCGCTTCCTTTTGACCATCTGCTGTTCCAAGTTATGATATATTACTCGGGCTCCATGTCTTTTGCATTATGGTCCATATAAAATGTGGCACACCCGCCACGTGGAGATACCAGTAAAATGTGATAAAGCAGGAACTTAGAGTGTTTTTTTGTAATTGCTGCTTTGATTAATCTATAGATCGATATGTGGACAAGCTGGGCTTCCGATAAGGCTCGAGAGGGGAAGGTGTCGTCTGGTGGCCAAATAGCCTGGGGCGTATTCACGAAGTTCTTGTAACTTTACGGGGTGCGTAAACTATTGTCCATTTGCAAGCAACCTATTGTTCACTATCAGACTGACAAAGGATTTGTGTGCCCTTAAAGTTACGGAAGTTTTGTGAAGGTCCCTGCGACCTTATTCACAAAGCTCCCGTAACTTTAAGGACACGCAAATCCTTTGTCGGGCTGATAGTGAACAATAGGTTATCCACAAATGGACAATAGTTTAACTTTATGCACTCCCGTAAGTTACGAGAGCTTCGTGAATAAGGTCCCAGGTCTTTTTTAGCCAGTTTATAAGTGGGATTACCTTTTTTTAAAACATCCTGTGTAAGGGTTAAAATGTGACGCCTTTCCCCACTCCACCAACAGATGTTCCCTGCTAAGCAGGACATATGTGGTAATTGATTTTCCCTCAACAAATAGGCCTAACACATTGTATTGAATGTTTGAAATGAAATATTGTACATTATAATCAGTTGGAGGCAGGTGATCATCACAGGTTTAGTTGGCGGTGTTCGATATTGGAGCATTCCCTATGCAGCGAATGTCCGTTGGCTTTCTCTGATGATCCATACTATTCTGTTTTGAGGATGGATGCTGGAATCTAAATGTAAGGTCTTTATACCGTTCTCGAATTCGCAGATCTGCACACTTCCGGCAAAATCTCAACCAGAACCTCGTTCTGAAACCAGCTGACGTGACGCCATCCACGGTTCAGCAATGGTCGAGTCTGACGCAACGTCTTCAACGTCATTCAGCTTCAGACCAAGGTTGTGGTTGAGATTTCGGCGGCAGTGCGCAGATCTTTGTCGCTTGCGTCAATTTGAGAACGGTCTATAATCTCTCTCTCACCATGACATGGTCGCATCCTCCCGTAGCAGAGCTTTGCTCCTGCTCCTCTTCATATGCTGGCCCACAGTGGGTGGATGGAGAGATGTACGAGATAAAAAACCCTGCTGGGGAGGGTGCATGGGCGAAATCCAGGATCATGTAATTTGCAGGCCTCAGCCAAAAGTTTTTATTTTGGACTTATCTCGAAGTTGCTGTATGTAGGCCTACTTTCATGCCTCTAACAACACCAAACTCACTTTACCATTCTTTCTCATTTCAGGTATCATTCCATGTTGGAGTTTTAGAGGACCAAGGATAGCAGTTGATCGCGAGCCCTCTCACAACCAGACCTGAAGGGGTCAAACATAAAAAACAGTGGCCATGTCTGACAACTCGGCACCAAATTTTGTGGAGCTTTTTGTCCGGTCTGGCAAGGATGGAAAATGCTACGGTGCTTGTCCGTTCTGCCAGCGGATCTTTATGATTCTTCTGTTGAAGGCGAACGGTGATGCTCTGACCTTCCGGGTGACGACAGTCAATCCCAGCAAGACGCCGCCCGAGTTTAAATCTATCTCCAACCGTCTGCCGACATTAGTTCACGGCACGGAAGTGATTAAGGATAATCAAGAGATCGTGGATTATATTGATGAACATTTCCCTAAGCCATCATTGTCCTTCAAGAGCCCAGAAGGCGAAGACGTCACTCTACAAGTTTTCTCCAAGTTTACGTTTTACTTAAAAGATGTTGCACACTCCCCAGTCGGCTTGCAGACGGAGCTACAGAAAATAAATGATTATCTCGAGTCGGCTGGAACGCGGTATATGTGCGGTGATTACCTCACACACTTGGACTGCATGCTTCTGCCAAAACTGCAGCATATACGTGTCGCGAGCAAGGCGTACAAGGGGTACGAATTCCCACGAGAGTTTAAGTATCTCTGGCGCTATCTGTACAATGCGTATCAGAGTGATATCTTCCGGAAGACATGCCCATCCGACCAGGAAATCGTCTATCACTGGATTAGTAAAGCAGACTCCTCGAAACTTGGGAAGATGCAAGAACCGAAGTACGGCAACGAAGAGCCGCAGGAGTACAGCTGGGAGATCCCTGGTGGTATCTTCTGAGATGTACCATTCAGTCCATGTGGTGACTTCCAGAGGTTCTGGCGATCAGAAGGATGATTACCGGCAGCACTTTTAAGGAGCTACAAAAGATGAAAAATATAAGATGAGAAAAACGGCGTGTCTTTGTTATGTTGGGAAAGTGTTACTGAGTACACATGCTCCCAGTACAACATGTAGTTGTCAGAGAGGGTAAGGCTATTAAGTCACCTTTACCCTGCTTCATTGCTTATATCATTATTGGACTATCGCCTACGCAAAATAGTTAGGATCTTTATCTTGTCGAGGATTCGAATATTGCCTGAGGATGTTTTACAGCAAAGATCAAAATAAAGGCCAGTGGGAGTTTGGGATGGCGCCGTTTGGGACGACCAAAATGTGTTGGAATTCGGAACTTTGTTGTGTGCAGATGATTAAGAAAGGAGTCAAGAATTTTCAGTGATGTGCTTGAAAATTTGATTCTCTGAGGAATATAGACGTCAATTTAGGGGAAGGATTTGGTGGAGATGAAGGGTGACGGAATATACAGATTGCTTGAGGAATACAAGAAGATCGATATAGCAGATAGGATCAGGCCCGGATCCAGAGGGGGGTTTTGGGGTCGTGACCCCCCTGCTCTCCAACACCAATTTAAAAAAATAATAATTTGCAGCAATAAGCAAAAAATGCAAAAATGAAACTTCTGTTTTGATACTGAGATGCCAGGAAATCGCGTCTACTGCCTTCTAGATTTCAAAACATTCTGGGGGAGGCCCCCAGACCCCCGTTGGCACGTGCATCTTCGGCGCCCGCCTGCAATGACCCCCTCTGCCAAAAATCCTGGATCCGTGCCTAGGTGATAGGTGATAGGATAGGTGGATAATCTGTATGTGTAGTAGAATATCATTTGATGGAAGTAGGCCTACATCATGCTCTTCATGATGTACTCTGTGGAAAATGTGAAGTTTGTGACGATGGATACAGTACACATACACACAGATTGAACACAGACGACAGTCACGTAGACGACAACGTAATGTTTTGAACTTCAGCTATTGGTTGAAGTTCAGATAGGAACAAACCTCCCTCATACTACTTAAAATATATATTTAGGTTGGTGACCTTCTGTTCAATGGACATTGAATGCTCTTGTTGTGAGGGGTTTGAACTGAGAGTTGAGGTGGATCAGGCCTCGGGGTGCCCGCACTGGCTGCACCAGGGTAAAACTGTCTCTCCTGTCCTCACCAGTTTCAAGTGGGCTCCTTTTGGAGCTTGGAGGAATTATACTGTCAGTATAATTCCTCCAAGGTTGGAGTCAGGTGGAAATGGGATCTGAAGGTACCCCCCCCCCCCCCAGAAATCAGCGATATGGGTGATATGATTGAAAGCTAGCATACTTTTACTTCAGATTTGTACAGTACAGCATAGCATAGTGCATTTGTACTTTGCAAAATCCAAGTAAAAGCATTTACTAGTCTTTATTCATAACCATATGACCCATTGTGTTCATCATCCAATCCAAGGGCTGTTAATTTGAGTAACTAGGGCTGGTTTATGCTTCATCCCATTCCACCATCGGTTGACCAAAACAATGGAAGTAGGAGACAAAAGCAATAGTATTTTCCGTCCGAGAAGCTGAATCAGATAACTGCGTACACCAGGTTCCACACAGAATGTGATTGATAGAATGCAGCAGTATCTAGTATTGATGAGAAATATGTATGGAACCCATCACTTATTTAGCTTTTCCTTCATCTGTACAGTTGTACAGAAAAATATGGACGGCTATTGAGTTCTATGACTTGTGTTTATACATGAGATGACGTACATAAAAGTGATTGATTTCTGTGGTGGGTGTTGCCAACTCATGCTCTCAAAATAAATTTCAAGGGGAAACATCGAGCGGTTTCATATTTACACAGAAGTCATGTTCTCTGTACCGTACACGATAGAGTTCAATTTGATCCAGTAATTGGCTGTACAATGTATTCTTGTGCATGCATGTGCTCTATTCTGCATTCAGTTTACTCTAAAATCGTACCTAAATGGTCACATCATTACTTGGTAATCATGGTAATGGTAATCCGCCCACAAGGTAAATAGGCACTACCATACCTGCCTTTAACCCAGCATATTTTTACACTAAAACTTGCAGAAAAATAGGTCGATACAAACAACTGCTGAATTTTGCATTTCATTATTTTACACTGAAAAGTGTGATTTTATGGTTATTCCTCAAAAACGGTACAGCCAGCTCAGGGGTAGGCAGGTCTGGCAGTGAAAATGCTGATTGTGCAACCGAGCCCTAGGCATTGATATGAGTGGATGAACTTCAAAATATTCTTCTGAGTGAGAAATTAGGTTGTTGTTAATCCACTATTTCAAGTCGTGGTTGAGTTCCCTCATCCCAAGGTCAGTGGTTTATATGCAGGGTGCGTACAAGGTCTTAAAAAGTCGTAAAAATTCTTAAATTTAATAATTTCTGTGGGAAGGTCTTAAAAAGGTTCATATCAAGGTAGTTGTTAAAAAACTTGGCGGGAAATGCTGGGAAATCGCATCTCTGGGCTTCTAAAATCCAAATTTTTCTGGGGGAGGGCCCCAGACCCCGACCCAAGTACCCGCCCTCTTGGCCACATTGATCCCCCATCATTTTTTTTCCTCGAAGAAACCCTCTCAGGGATCTGTTCGGGTGCTTCATTTAGAAGAAAATAGGTCTTAAATTTTGCCGATACTTGGTCTCAAAAAGTCTTAAATTTGGTGCTCCACAAACTGTACGCACCCTGTATATGTATGCCTTTAAAATACATGTATACCGTAGTTCATATTTTTCCGTTATATCATGTTATTGCTCTCTTTAAAATGTTATTCAGCTTTTAAAGTATGAATAAAGATTATATTAATCCAAATTCTGAAATGAGTTGAATTATTTTATGAGACGTTTGTAGTCAGTGTTTTGTCCCTGGTGTCAATGCCACAGGACAAAAGGCCACCGTGACTGTATATGGCTCGTTCATCCGAGAGTGCAGCACCTGACGAGTCAGCATGACGTCCCGCACATCATTTCATGATGTCTTGAAATTGTTTCCCGACGTCATGTTCGCTGAAAAAACTGGATTTTTTCAGAAATGACGTGCGGGACGTCATGACGCTACCCCGTCAGGTGCTGCACTCTTTTGGAGTGGTAGAGTCTATTCCTGGCTGACACAATCAGAAATGCCAGGGTTGTACTTCGTTTCAAACACCATGCAATTATCCTCAAAATCAATTTTTGCTTTGTAATAAAATAGCCAAAGGTAGAATGTTGAAATGAACATTTTAATCAACGCATGGCTTGTTCATGAAGAGAAGCCATTAAACTACTCGTATTTCAATAAACCTGTTTGGTGGGGGGTTGCAATTGAGTTCTGTATCATAGTTTTAGGCTATCGATTTCATTCAGAAATTGCACAAATCATGCAGTTGTGGCTGTAGCAAAAACTGTCGCTTGGGGACCGAGAAAGCCCAACGCATGTTGATTGAGAATGAATTCATGGTCAAAGTGCTCCAAATATAAAATGTTCGCTGTCAATTTCAAACATCTGCTACAAAGCAAATAGTGCATGCCCCCCACCCCACCCCCCATCTGGCCTGCACAGAACCTGAATGCCATAAAAGTTGTGCCCTTTATAGTTGACCGGTGAAGATCTTCGATTGTGCGTTTCATCTAGGTGAGACGCGGAAATCGATTGCAGGCCATTCTGCTACATGGCAATATCTGATGCATATTGGCCAATAAATTATTTGCAAAAGGTTTCATGGTGAAGTGATTTGACGGCTGGCTGTACAGCATGTCGAGGACTTATTTATAAAATACGATGACATTTTAAAAAATATTGCAGTTGAATTGTGATTTGCGATGATNAGGTGAATTTAACAAGCCAATCAACAATGCAAACCCATGTCCATGTTGGGAATCTCGGCGTTGATCGAATTTCCTTCACACAGTTGGAACACATTGCATGTTGAATGATTTGTACCAAATGGTGAATGAATGAATGTCCATGTAATGTCATTTCTGTGGCAGCATTGCTTTCTATGCTCCAAACCTGATAGAAGTGTTAGATCTACCAGCCCGTGAGATGTTCTTATCTTGAACTGAAGGACTTGATAGAGAGGTGGCATATTGGGCGATTCCCATGAGACAGGCAGTGAGGAGAGCAGCTTGGTGATTGCCTTCAGTTGGCAATGGCCTATTCCTACCAACAATACCCATGGCGCTATGAAACCTTAAAATTTCTGATCTGAACTTGCAGGCCTCAAAATACAAATGGACCTGTCATGTTGTTGTTTCATCAGAGTGCCTCTTCTTGCCAAAGTTTTATAATTTACTAAGTCCAAGACGCCAAGACAATAACCTCAATAGTGTATTGTTGTGGACAACACCAGCCGACAAAGCAAAGCCCTTTATGTGAAAAATTTTACACTAAACAATGCCAAGTTTAACTATTGATTGCCATGTAGTGGTTGAAATCTGGTACCACTTATGTCCCTGGCTATTTTGCATAAAGCTCTTGCTCAGATGATATTATTGTACTCAACATGGGCGCGAAGTGTTCATTCATTTTTAAACAAAATCCCAAATCTATTTTATCATGGAAAACTTTCCTAATGGAAGGGAGGTGATGCACATTTGTTGACAAGTCCACCATTGTTTAAGTGGACAGTTTCAATGATCCATTTCAAGGCAGTCCCTTTGGATCACCACGGACTTCCCAGACCATTGATACATTTCGAAGAAGTCCCTTTGCCATCACCATGGACTTCCCGAGCCATTCATTTGTTTCAGAGCAGTCCCTTTGGATCACCACGGACTTCCCAGACCATTGATTCATTTCAAAGCAGTCCCTTCGAATCACCCCGGACTTCCCAGGCCATTGATTCATTTCAAAGCAGTCCCTTTGGTTCACCCCGAATTTCTCGGGCCATTGATTTCTTTCCGAACAGTCCCTTTGGATCACCACGGAAACCCTGGGCCATTGATTTGTTTCAGACAGTCCCTCCAGATCACCACGGATTTCCCAGGCCATTATCCGTTTCAAGTCCACCCAGAGACTTAAGGTTGGTAGAAATGTTGATTTTGTTCCGATCATTTTCTGATCATTTACCCTGTTTCTATTTGCAGAGGAAGACCACATGGACACCACAACCACCTCATCAGTTGTCACCAACGCCCACACGAATCAGGACGTCAAACCTGGCATGTCATTGTGTGACTTCACCCTCCAACTTGAAGATTACACGCCCACGGTAAGCATCCTTCTTCCTGTACCATTTCACTTGAATCTTTTCACTGGCGAGGCCCATTTTGTGGATGATGAAAGTAAAAAAGCTTATAAGGCGTCTGAAACCCATAAAATACGGTAGGCATCCATTAGAAAGCTCTGAGCAAGTGCTTGCCAATGGATACCTATGTGACAGGATTTCAAAGAGAAGGCGAGCACAAAAATCGACACACAATACTGTAAAGCAAGATAATTTCGCGGCTGGAAATGTTCGCAAATCAAGAATTATAGACATATTCGCGGCAGGATATTTTTGCGAGTCTCTGCCATTTTTTCAGTTTTTTTTTCACGGTCTATATTAATCACTTGCATGTATATTTATATTCGCGACAGGAAATTTTCGCGACTCATACACTGTCGCGAAATTCGCAAAAATTTCCTGCACGTGAAATTTTCCTGCTTTACAGTATATGTGTCGATTTTATGTGACAGGATTTAGTGCATTTATTAGTTTTAATGAAATTGCCACTGTCCAGAGTGACAAGTGGTTGAGTTGTTTNGAAAAATATAAGATGAGAAAAACGGCGTGTCTTTGTTATGTTGGGAAAGTGTTACTGAGTACACATGCTCCCAGTACAACATGTAGTTGTCAGAGAGGGTAAGGCTATTAAGTCACCCTTACCCTGCTTCATTGCTTATATCATTATTGGACTATCGCCTACGCAAAATAGTTAGGATCTTTATCTTGTCGAGGATTCGAATATTGCCTGAGGATGTTTTACAGCAAAGATCAAAATAAAGGCCAGTGGGAGTTTGGGATGGCGCCGTTTAGGACGACCAAAATGTGTTGGAATTCGGAACTTTGTTGTGTGCAGATGATTAAGAAAGGAGTCAAGAATTTTCAGTGATGTGCTTGAAAGTTTGATTCTCTGAGGAATATACAATGTAGACGTCATGAATTTAGGGGAAGGATTTTGTGGAGATGGAGGGTGACGAAATAAAATACAGATTGCTTGAAACAAGAAGATAGAAGATAGGAAAGAAGATAGATAGCAGATAGGATAGATGGATTAGTAGAGTATCATTTGGTGAAAGTATAGGCCTACATCATGCTCTTCATGATGTACTCTGTGGAAAATGTGGCGAAGTTTGTGACGATGGATACAGTACACATACACACAGGTTGGACATCTTGATTGAAAAAATCATGTAGACAACAACGTCGGGTTGGCTTATTGGTTGAAGTTCAGTAAGGAACAAACCTCCCTCATACTACTTAAAATATATATTTAGGTTGGTGACCTTCTGTTCAATGGACATTGAATGCTCTTGTTGTGAGGGGTTTGAACTGAGAGTTGAGGTGGATCAGGCCTCGGGGTGCCCGCACTGGCTGCACCAGGGTAAAACTGTCTCTCCTGTCCTCACCAGTTTCAAGTGGGCTCCTTTTGGAGTTTGGAGGAATTATACTGTCAGTATATAATTCCTCCAAGGTTGGAGTCAGGTGGAAATGGGATCTGAAGGTACCCCCCCCCCCCCCAGAAATCAGCGATATGGGTGATATGATTGAAAGCTAGCATACTTTTACTTCAGATTTGTACAGTACAGCATAGCATAGTGCATTTGTACTTTGCAAAATCCAAGTAAAAGCATTTACTAGTCTTTATTCATAATCATATGACCCATTGTCTTCATCATCCAAGGGCTGTTGATTTGAGTAACTAGGGCTGGTTTATGCTTCATCCCATTCCACCATCGGTTGACCAAAACAATGGAAGTAGGAGACAAAAGCAATAGTATTTTCCGTCCGAGAAGCTGAATCAGATAACTGCGTACACCAGGTTCCACACAGAATGTGATTGATAGAATGCAGCAGTATCTAGTATTGATGAGAAATATATATGGAACCCATCACTTATTTAGCTCTTCCTTCATCTGTACATTTGTACAGAAAAATATGGACGGCTATTGAGTTCTGTGACTTGTGTTTATACATGACGTACATAAAAGTGATTGATTTCTGTGGTGGGTGTTGCCAACTCATGCTCTCAAAATAAATTTCAAGGGGAACATTAGCTAAACAAGCCGGTTGTGATTTTGATCCAGAAATGCCAAGACCCGTAACACCAGGTGTCCAGACACCAGNTACGTAACTTCCTCCTTATCTGTACCCCGATAGAATGCGAAATATCGGGGTATATTAGGTCTGCTGCTCAATGGTGATGTAAATGTAATGAAACATCGAGCGGTTTCATATTTACACAGAAGTCATGTTCTCTGTACAATGTACATGATAGAATTCAATTTGATCCAGTAATTGGCTGTACAATGTATTCTTGTGCATGCATGTGCTCTATTCTGCATTCAGTTTACTCTAAAATCGTACGTAATGGTCACATCATTACTTGGTAATCATGGTAATGGTAATCCGCCCACAAGGTAAATAGGCACTACCATACCTGCCTTTAACCCAGCATATTTTTACACTAAAAACTTGCAGAAAAATAGACTGATATGAACAACTGCTGAATTTTGCATTTCATTATTTTACACTGAAAAGTGTGATTTTATGGTTATTCCTCAAAAACGGTACAGCCAGCTCAATGTTAAGGTAGGCAGGTCTGGCTTAGTGAAAATGCCGATTGTGCAACCGAGCCCTAGGCATTGATATGAGTGGATGAACTTCGAAATATTCTTCTGAGTGAGAAATTAGGCTGTTGTTAAAGGAATACTCCACTCATTGTGTAAAATTTTGAATTTTTGAGATATCATTAATACATTCAAATTCATTGATATCTGCAACACGTCAGATTTTTTAAAAATCAGCAAACTCATCATTTTAAGTATTTTAATTGAATCCCAAGGGGACCATAGCACAGCACACATGATGTCATGTGTGCTCAATGCATATTTATGAAGGTACAACCAATAGGCCTGGGCAGTCACAGTATTAGCTCATTCACTACAAAGGTCATCAGCCTATTGACACTAGTGACATAACAATTCATGGCATTAGTCTCTATGGATTTATAAAAATTCAAAAGCTTACAATGAGTGGAGTCTCCCTTTAATCCACTATTTCAAGTCGTGGTTGAGTTCCCTCATCCCAAGGTCAGTGGTTTATATGCAGGGTGCGTACAAGGTCTTAAAAAGTCGTAAAAATTCTTAAATTTAATAATTTCTGTGGGAAGGTCTTAAAAAGGTTCATATCAAGGCAATTGTTAAAAAATTTGGCGGGAAATGCTGGGAAATCGCATCTCTGGGCTTCTAAAATCCAAATTTTTCTGGGGGAGGGCCCCAGACCCCCACCCAAGTACCCGCCCTCTTGGCCACATTGATCCCCCATCATTTTTTTCCTCGAAGAAACCCTCTCAGGGATCTGTTCGGGTGCTTCATTTAGAAGAAAATAGGTCTTAAATTTTGCCGATACTTGGTCTCAAAAAGTCTTAAATTTGGTGCTCCACAAACTGTACGCACCCTGTATATGTATGCCTTTAAAATACATGTATAGTTCATATTTTTCCGTTATATCATGTTATTGCTCTCTTTAAAATGTTATTCAGCTTTTAAAGTATGAATAAAGATTATATTAATCCAAACTCTGAAATGAGTTAAATTATTTTATGAGACATTTGTAGCAATGTTTTGTCCCTGGTGTCAATGCCACAGGACAAAAGGCCACGATGACTTATATGGCTTGTTCATCCAAGAGTGACATCAATAGACGATATCACTCCAAAAGAGTGCAGCACCTGACGGGTCAGCGTCATGACCTCCTGCACGTCATTTCATGATGGCAGATGTCTTGACGCGAGACGAAAAAAATCAAATTGTTTCCCCTGGATTTTTTTGCGTCATGGCATTCAGAAATGACGTGCGGGACTTCATGACGCTGCCCCGTCAGGTGCTGCACTCTTTTGGAGTGGTAAAGTCTATTCCTGGCTGACACGATCAGAAATGCCAGGGTTGTACTTCGTTTCAAACACCATGCAATTACGGTATCCTCAAAATCAATTTTTGCTTTGTAATAAAATAGCCAAAGGTAGAATGTTGAAATGAACATTTTAATCAACGCATGGCTTGTTCATGAAGAGAAGCAATTAAACTACTCGTATTTCAATAAACCTGTTTGGTGCGGTGTTGCAATTGAGTTCTGTATCATAGTTTTAGGCTATCAATTTCATTCAGAAATTACACAAATCATGCAGTTGTGGCAGTGGCAAATCTGTCGCTTGGGAACCGAGAAACCCCACCACATGTTGATTGAGAATGAATTCATGGTGAAAGTGCTCCAAATATAAAATGTTTGCTGTCAATTTCAAACATCTGCTACAAAGCAAATAGTGCATGCAACCCAACCCACCCCACCCCACCCCCCATCTGGCCTGCACAGAACCTGAATGCCATAAAAGTTGTGCCCTTTATAGTTGACCGGTGAAGATCTTCGATTGTGCGTTTCATCTAGGTGAGACGAGGAAATCGATCGCAGGCCATTCTGCTACATGGCAATATCTGATGCATATTGGCCAATAAATTATTTGCAAAAGGTTTCATGGTGAAGTGATTTGACGGCTGGCTGTACAGCATGTCGAGGACTTATTTATAAAATACGATGAGAGTTTTAAAAATATCGCATTTGAATTGTGATTTGCGATGATTGTGGTCCGAAGCAGTCAATTAATACTTATTGAGTTGCATTCAATCAATCAATCGAGTAAGATTGATCTGAAGTGTGTTGGCTGGTGATAAAGTCCAAATGGCATGACTGACTGGACCGGAGCTGCCAATAGCTTCTGTGAGGCAGTGGGAGACCTCACTCCTAAGTCCGCTTTGGAATTTAACTATGGTTGAAAACGTTGAAATGGGCAAGCAGAGACCTCGCCTGGCCTGAGCAGACGACATCTTCTGACTGAACAGACGACATCTTCTGACCTGAGCAGACGACATCTTCCGATCTGAGCAGACGACATCTTCTTACCCGAGGAAATAACGACATCTCCTGACCTGAGCAGACGACATCTGACCTTGAGCAGATGACATCTTCTGACCAGAGCGGACAACATCTTCTGACCTGAGCAGACGACATCTTCTGACCTGAGCAGACAACATCTTCTGACCTGAGCAGACAACATCTTCTGACCTGAGCAGACAACATCTTCTGACCTGAGCAGACGACATCTTCTGACCTGAGCCATGGAAGTATTCCATGCCTGAGCAGACAACATCTTCTGACCTGAGCAGAGGACATCCGAAATATGTTAGGTCCATTATGTTGGCCTACATCAGACTGACCAGCTACGTTTAACAATGTTGGTCTTGCTAAAAAGGTTTCCAGAATGTCTAGACCTAACTCAAACAGCATCGAACAAGTTTCTATATTGAAATTTTCATTGCTTCAATCCCTTTGTGACAGGTGAATTTAACAAGCCAATCAACAATGCAAACCCATGTCCATGTTGGGAATCTCGGCGTTGATCGAATTTCCTTCACACAGTTGGAACACATTGCATGTTGAATGATTTGTACCAAATGGTGAATGAATGAATGTCCATGTAATGTCATTTCTGTGGCAGCATTGCTTTCTATGCTCCAAGCCTGATAGAAGTGTTACCAGCCCGCGAGATGTTCTTATCTTGAACTGAAGGACTTGATAGAGAGGTGGCATATTGGGTGATTCCCATGAGACAGGCAGTGAGGAGAGCAGCTTGGTGATTGCCTTCAGTTGGCAATGGCCTATTCCTACCAACAATACCCATGGCGCTATATGAAACCTTAAAATTTCTGATCTGAACTTGCAGGCCTCAAAATACAAATGGACCTGTCATGGTTGTTGTTTCATCAGAGTGCCCCTTCTTGCCAAAGTTTTATAATTTACTAAGTCCAAGACGCCAAGACAATAACCTCAATAGTGTATTGTTGTGGACAACACCAGCCGACAAAGCAAAGCCCCTTTATGTGAAAAATTTTACACTAAACAATGCCAAGTTTAACTATTGATTGCCATGTAGTGGTTGAAATCTGGTGCCACTTATGTCCCTGGCTATTTTGCATAAAGCTCTTGCTCAGATGATATTATTGTACTCAACATGGGCGCAAAGTGTTCATTCATTTTTAAACAAAATCCCAAATCTATTGATCATGGAAAACTTTCCTAATGGAAGGGAGGTGATGCACATTTGTTGACAAGTCCACCATTGTTTAAGTGGACAGTTTCAATGATCCATTTCAAGGCAGTCCCTTTGGATCACCACGGACTTCCCAGGCCAATAATTCATTTCAAAGCAGTCCCTTCGCATCACCCCAGACTTCCCAGGCCAATAGGGCTGTTTAGACGACAGGCAAAAATCCACATGCGATCCGATCGAATCCGATTGTGGTTCAAAACTCTTGCGTGTAAACGCTAGCCAGTGCGGTCCAATGTGGATTTTGGACCGCATTGGACCACATACGACCACATTCATATCTCGTCTAAACGCAAATGAGACACGACACGGGTCGATCGGATCCAATCGGATCGAATCTGAATGTGTTTTTTAGCTCACTGGGGTGAGCTATTACGATGGTGCAGCGTCCGTCGTCCGTCGTCGTCGTCGTCCGTCGTCGTCGTCCGTCGTTGTCCGTTAGCAGGGCACGTTTCGTAACCGCTGGAGCTATTGATCTGAAACTTGGTACATATATACCCCTAGGTC
>NMRB01000161.1:335315-348257 GCA_002633025.1 Notospermus geniculatus
GCTCGGTGAAATAATGAAGAACTGTGGCAGGTTCGTTACTTTTGTCGAACTTTGACCTCTGTGACCTTGAAAAGTAGGTCAAATCAAAAACCCGTTATATATGTAATGTACCCTCATTAGATACACCTATGATAAAAATTTGGAGGTGATCCTGTCATTAGTTCAGGAGTTATTGCACTTTTTGTGTTTTTGGTTTTAGCCACCTGGTGGCCAAGTCAAGAATCAAATCGGACCAAAACTTGGTGTCATAGGTCATATGACCTAGGGGCATATGTGTACCAAGTTTCAGATCAATAGCCCTAGCGGTTACGAAACGTGCCCTGCTAACGGACGCCGACGACGGACGCACAACCATTGCATAAGCTCACCACAGGTGAGCTAACAATCGGCTATCACCCACCCCCTGGCCCTCAAATACCTTCAAAAACAGGGCCTACAGAGCAGAGGGCCTACAGAGCACCACCAATAACAAATGATTTTACTGTATCTGTATGTCTGCTACCATTACCAGTACATTTTACATCAACCAGGGAAACGAAGATTTCGGATGTGGAGTGTACCGGGACATGAAAATAAGATTGGATTTTAGTTTCTGGTCAACAATCAACCATATTTGTGTACAAAATATCCTGATCCTATCTGAATTTTCCAAGATAAAAACAACAAAATCCACATCCAGAGGGGCAGGAATTCAACTACCGGTAATTATCTGAAATCTCCATTTTCCCAAGTAGTTCTCAATTTTTAACACAATTTTAACACAATTTTTTAACACATTTTTAACACATAGAGAGTATATCACAGATTAAAGTAGCGAATAGAAAATAATATTTCATATTCAAAAATAAAAATTCATGCATTTTATCAAATTAAAAAATCTAACACCTAGGTGGAGGGAGTTTTGATTCATCTTTGTGAATTAACCCGTTTTTACCTAAATTTTGATTGACCCATGATCAATCTTCGTTAATCAAATGTGAAATAGATTTAAACACTCCTCTCCCACCAATTTAACCCTGCCAAGCAGGCTAATGCGCGTTATAATCATCATTATGCTAAAATCCTATTGGCCCTGATTATAATGGACTATCTTCCCACCCGCTGACCCTCTTATACAGGGCTGTTCCACATAATATGAGAGTTAAAGAGGTCAGCACAACAGGTGATATCACATGTGATCTCACTGCCACTGAGCAAAATTGCTGCCGATGCCAGGTGTGTGCTGGACAGCAATGTGTGGGATCTTCTTGCCAGCGATGATCGACCAGTATCAAACAATATCAAACTGATATCACCTACCGTATACGCAAATATTTTCGCGTGTAAAAATTCTCGCGAAAATCGTGAAATCAAAATTTCACCGCGAATATTAATACACGCATAAAGGTTGGCCAACAATCCAGTCAGTTCACTTCCCTGCCCTTGACGTGAACATTAATCCACGCGAAACAGAAAAAAGATGTTTAATTCGTGAAGTATTATCCCGCGAAAATATTTGCATATACGGTAGTCTGCGGTGGCTCGCGAGAAGATCAATGGCGATTAGATCACTTGTGATATCACCTGGGTGCTGCTGGCTTAACTCGCAAACGTTGGCTCTCTATGGGCAACTCAACGACAGAATTTATAGGCCTCTTCTCAGAATACGCTGTAAGGAGGTAAACAATGGTGAACTGCCCATTGAGAGCCAAATTGCACAGGAAAACTCTCATGTGGAACAGCGGCTTTGTCATTGATTAAGTACAATGTAACAAGCAAAATACCCACAACCTCCCTTCTCCCTGTAAAGTAGCTGGTTACAATAGCTGGTTATCCATAAAACTGAACAGAAGTATCACAATTTTGAATATGACGTTCACACGGAAGGACATTGCTCCCCACAGCAAACTGTCTCATCCACTTCAGATCATTTCACCACAAGGAACTGCACAGATGTTTTTTTACGAAGACCGCCGATTTTGATAAACACATAGTCTGGTTTTGATAATGCCATGTTTGAGTATTAATGCCTGATGAACTTGTAATGTTTATGTGATTGTCCAAAAAGAAATATGAATTATGGCCATTTCTGGTCCAGGTCCAATGCTGACCATTTTAGAAGCCATGTTTTAGTACACATGATTACATCACTCTTTATACATACTTCAGTTCCAGTTCGGTCAGAAACGCAGAAGACAGAGATCCAAAATGAATACCAAAATTACACTGCTGGTCATAAATCCCGAAAATGTACGAAAACAGACAATCAGTACAGTGTGTAGGTCTTTTGTCTTCACGGCCTAGGCATCATAGAGCTAGGCAGTCTCAAAACTTCTGCACACATTCAAAAGTTTCAATAGCAACACGTCCCGATGAACCAAACAGGACATCATTCATGTCCATTATTGTCACTACTATCTAGAGACAGTGATTCCAAACTCGTGGAGCTTTCGTGGCGGTCGGATGATGATGAGAACCCCTGCTGGTGTTTGCGGACATTCCAATGTAAACATCCCCCGAGGGCATTGAACCAGTCGTTGATTTGATCTTGGAAGCATATTGACGGCACCGGGTACATGGACGTCGTGATCCGTACACTGAGGAGAGAATTAGATTGGAATGAGAAAAGTCGGCATCCATGTCAAATATTATTTCAGACAGAGCAGTACCTGAATGAATGGCTTTTCCTTTTTAAGGACTACACCAATCAAACAAAAGTGACCCTCTGCTACAAAGCCAGTGTTATAGGTACTGACATGACACTAGGCGATAAAGACAGAAACAGAATCACTCAGACTTCACAATGGGCAGACAATACTGAAATTGACAAATTGACTCTGAGGTTGGCAAGTTGGGAGTGACCAATGTTTTTGTCAATTTCAGTATAGTCTGTCTGTCTGCTGTGAAGTCTGAGTGATTCTATTTCTGTCTTTATCTCCTGGTGTCATGTCAGTACATTTAGGCTCATTTTCCGTGCGACTTTACACTGGTTTTGTAGCGAAGGGTCACAAATAAAGTTCTAGATATCTCCAATTCTAACACGCCATGTTTTTTTCCTCAACTCTACTGATATTACCCACGAACAATTCAGGATGGTTTCCAGTCAAAAGTTCAGCAGACGTGATTTTGTTGACAACTTACCAATCCCCTTTCTTTAATTCCTCTCTGTGTCGGCCATCATACGACACCCAGGCAGTGTTACGGGCGGACTCAGACAACATCACCTACGAAGAGAAGATGGAGGGGGTCACAAAGGAGGTCTTTGGCAAGATCGTAATATTGTTGAACTTTTAACAAGAAATCATCGTCACCTTGCCAATGACCACCCCTTCATTTCATTTAATCATTTTTCTGTGATGCAGGATTGTTGTAAAATGAAAGTGCTGTTTGTTGTTGTACAATGCCACTGTTTGTGTTACATTGTTCTTGCCCCCAGGAAGTTTTTGACAAGCAGCCAAACAACGAAAATGAGTTTGTGATGCTAGTCCATTCAAATATGCTACGTCATGGTGGATCAGAGCATCATGAACCAGAATTACGGTCGGTTGTATTTATATAAAGTGGATAATTTAAAGCCACACTGTATTGAATTCAGAAAGTCCTTATGTCCTCCGAAGTTAGTGTGGTGTAAAATGTTCTAGGCTCCATCTGAATTCATTAGAGCTCCACCTGCAGCTTTTTCGATGTGTGCTGAAAACTAGGCCTTGATCCTTGTATCAGGCAAGCATTTTGGGGACCTTCACGTGGCTACAAGACCTCTACCTGCATTCTCCTAACAGTTTGAAAATGGCATAAAATTCAATACAGAGCGGCTTTAACGGTTCCAAATATTTGGGGGTTTAGAGTAACTCCTCACCTTAATCTCGACTCCAGCTGGAATGACGATTGGTCGAAATGACAAGGAATGTGGACAAATAGGAACGATGACAATCGCAGGTACGTTAGGATGGACGACGGAGGCACCGGCAGCACACGCATACGCCGTGCTACCCGTAGGGGTTGAGATTATTAAACCTGAAAGTAAATGGACGACTCCATGATACTGTAAAGCAAGATAATTTCGCGGCAGGAAGTTTTCGCGAATCGAGAATTATAGACATATTCGTGGCAGGATATTTTCGCGAGTCTCTGCCATTTTTTAAATTTTTTTTTTCACGGACCATATTTATCACTTGCGTGTATTTATATTCGCGACAGGAAATTTTCGCGACTCATACACTCTCACGAAATTTTCCTACTTTACAGTAGATCGGGTACAACAGAAGAATTGGCCATTGCAGTGCCAGCTGCATTACAGCGTTATTATGAAGAGTGCCGAGTCCGATAAACTGGGACAATGACGTCATTGTTGTGAGGTGTGTCGCAATGCATTTTCCATGAAAACAGTGTCATGACATCACTCATAACGTAAACCTTCGGCATTTTGTGCCACTACAGGCCTTTCGATTACATGCTTTTCACGCCGTTATACGGTGTAGGAATTTTTGATGTCCCCAAATTAAAGGCCTTCAAAATGTCCCCAAAATACCATAAATGTCCCCCAAAATTACCCCCAGATGTCAATGAATAAAAGTTCCTGCAAATAAAATGATTTCAATTGGTATCTTCCCCCATGCTCACCTAAAATAAGCCTACCCATATCAAATTCTCACCGTCAACTTCCCGCCATCAGCCCAGCAGACCGCATGGTCAGCAGTGATAAATCAATAATTTATGAATGGTGACTCATGTGCGAACACAGCGCCACAACCACTTCATGTGGCGGTACCGAGAACTAAATCTGAGGTTGAATAGGACAGTTTATGGGCTTGCATTTGAAGTTTTATCTCAAGGAAGAAATTTCTTGGGACATTTTACTCAACGATAAACCCAGCCCTCGGCTTATGTGAATAGGCACAGCTGGTTGTCGAGTTTAAGGTCCAGTCTGGTGAATTAACCCTCTACATGCCAAGGCTATTGCTTGTATGGGAAGGATTGATCTCTCCATGCTGTTGATTTAGCAGCATGGATTCTTATTGGGATCCAATTTTAGGCATCTTTACAAGAGCAGATTGCATCCGACCGATGGCACTTGACACTCATTTTGAAAATGGAAAATGATTACTGTGCCTACCACTGACTGGCCAGAAAAGTGCTTTCACTTTTACAACTTCCCAGTCAATCTCAGTCACGCGAAATGCAACAATGAACAAAAAAGAGTGTCCCCAAAATAAGCTGGAAGGCCGCCCCCAAAATGGACTGAAAAAATAGAGGGTGTAAAGGTTACCATGCAATTGAAAGGCCTGCCACTATTCGGAGGCGCTGTTGTACCTTTGGATCTCCAAAACAGACACAGGATTATTTACTGAATGGAAATTTCCGACAACATTGGACAGTTTGTGAGGATAGCAAGTCTTCTTTCGGTTTCAAGCATGGATATGTTTTGCTTTTCGGAAACACCTTCAGAGGATATTGAGGAATACTTACCATCACCTTGTACAGTGGTGACTAAGCGTTTTTCCATGTACAGGTCTAAATTACAAAGATAGGCTGACTGACCACGACATATCACAATTTCATTCAACACCTGAAAATGATGAAAGGAATGGGTCAAATTCAGACCTATAGTTTTAGAAACAAACTTAGCCCCTACCCCAAAAACAATATCATTGACATACATGCCGAGGATTTTTAAGGATATTAACATGGCTGACCTTCCATTGCAGCAGTTGACACTTGGCAGATGGATAAAAATCTTGTGTACCGGTACAGTTGGTGCCAAATTCAACTGCTATGTCCAAACAACTGCATGTACTTAACCCAATAGAGCCGCCTCTTTTTTTGCACTTTCCATCTGTAGCTTACACCGCCACAAAATTCCACTACAATACCAGTAAGTTTAATAGAGAATGTATACCGGTAATGAGTCAAGGCGGTTTACGGCGGTATCACCATCTGGCGACATGGTGGTTTATGGCAGCATGGCTCTATTGGGTTTAAGGAGTACAGATTTTTCCATTACTGTACTGTATTACTGCACCCTTGCAAAACCAGCACCAAGTCAGGCAGTAGGCCTACCTGAATACCTACCTACACACCATATCATGTTGAGCACGAGTAAAAAAGACACTCAGAAAACAAGAGCCTAGTTTGTCTTCAAGTGTCAAATGAAACTTCTCAAAAAAGATCCAAATTGTGGAAAAAACATTTGAAACGTGTGAAGACTGATGAATTTAAGTGGCTTGGCTTCCAATTCAGAGTTGTTGACATAGTATTCAACGGATTTACAGTTATTGAGAGTAAGAGATGATATCAAATATTGACAAAGTATAGACTACTGGTTTGTTGACTTAAACCTTATTGAACTTTTTTAGAGAGTTTTTAAAAATAAGTAATACTTACAGTATCTTATGTATGGATTTCGTCAAGGGTTTAGGGTGAAATTAGGGGGTGCGCCTTATAGTCAGGTGCGCCCTATAGTCGCGAAAATACGGTACATTTTTCTACAGGAAAAAATGAAGTAAAGACGTTGCCATTATCGCCATCCTACCTCTTTCTTTTAAGTAAAAACAGCAAAGAAATTGCAGAAATTTTCATCCGCGACAAGATGGTGTAAATTTTAATGTCATGCGACCGAAAAAATAGGGTTTATTTCACGCCAGAAGTTAATGGAAATGACTTGAAATCACGTTGAAAAAAGAAATTTCGGTCACATCGATCGCAGCGCCACGTCGTGATGTTAGTTCGTCCGGTTCCTCATTAGGGCGTGCCTACACAGTAAGTGGACGATTGGTCCCATGGAGTACAGTCCTTTCACCGACATTGAGTATTCAAGGCAGAGAGTCGTCACCATAATACTGACAAACAAATTCTCATTTAAGACATGCAAGATGTTCACAGCATCCTTTTAACTAAAACCTGGGCCTGACTGCTCTACACTATGGTTACAACCTTACCTGACTAGTCAAATTTTCAATTCAGTAGGGTGAACAAGGGAGTAGTTGGCCACCATGCAGTGGCTGGTAACCAATTGTTACACCATTCTTCGCAGTTGAGTGTGGCTGATGAACAAATATCTGTCAA
This sequence comes from Notospermus geniculatus, assembly GCA_002633025.1. Taxonomy (NCBI): domain Eukaryota; kingdom Metazoa; phylum Nemertea; class Pilidiophora; order Heteronemertea; family Lineidae; genus Notospermus; species Notospermus geniculatus. Next base: position 342,357 of record NMRB01000161.1, read on the forward strand.
TACGCGACCACTGCATGGTGGACAACTCCATGGTTCACCCTACACTGGCACACATGTAACTGTTGCCAAATCAGAGATACATGTACGTTTTTGGTACAATTGTAAATAAATTAGCAATTATTTTATACAGACCTCTTTCCGACGTCACGACTAGCCACACCATGATGTCGTTCTGACGCATGCGTACATGCTGGTTCCTCAGTTGGCAAAATGACACTCTTCAGTGAAAAACAACATCATGACATCGTTGGTAGCTGTGCAACACTGCGGTTTTGATTTCGGAAAACAATCTATACTGGTAATCGATTTCAGTTCGTGACCTGGACTCATAGTTGCAAAACATGCCACCTTGACAGACTGACTGACAGACACTACACAATATCTACATGTAATGACCAATATGCTACGCCTCCTATTGGAGGTGGGCAATATGCTACACCTCCTATTGGAGGCGGGCAATATGCTACACCTCCTATTGGAGGTGGGCAATATGCTACACCTCCTACTGGAGGCGGGCAATATGCTACACCTCCTATTGGAGGCGGGCATATGAAAACTTGAAAAGCAGGGAGGAAGCTGGAGAGGGGAGGGGGATTTTTCCCTTTCTCTGCCCTCTAAAAACAAATATACTTTAATAACGAGCACAAGAAATATGCAAAAGAAAAATCATGCCAAAAATTCGACCTCGGTGGAGCAACTAATGGTTCTTGATTATGCCCAAATTTTGTGCTTGTCAAATGCGAGGAAGTATTTCTTCTGCAGTTCGTCTAAGGCACTGGAACATTGTCATGGGGTTATCCCATTAAACTTATCCGTGAGTCCGCCCTAAACCCAGAAGGCATGAGAAGTGTTTGGAGCCAACATCTTGACGCTACCAACGCCATGCACTTTGTGCACTCCGCGGCTATAAGCAACTTGTGCTAGGACCTGCTTGGTAGAAGCATTGGGAGTATCAACAGATACACATGGATCTGTATTGTTTTTAACACAGTTCCATGTCCCAGTCCCTATCCAATTCCACCCCTCACCTGGTTTCCTCATTGGGGTCATGATTGATATACATGTGTAGCAACACATGTATATCAGGAGGGAGCTTTGAATGATGACTGAATGAGTTACTTCACCTACTCAAACCTCGCTGAAACTTCCAATGATGAAAGGCCTTTCTATTATATTTTCACTGCACCCCCAAAAGGAGTTACATTAATATTGAAATATAATCGAAAGACCTGAACTCATCATTGCAAGTTTCCTCCTATATCAAGCCGATTTCACCAGGCTGCCTACCGTCTTAGGTATCCACTCTACGGCCCGAAGGAAGTTTTTGACAATGCCCAAGCCTCTCCACAGACTAACTGACACACCTGTAGCCAGGGAGAAGAAATCCCCCCACATTTGAACATTTTTAGCCTTTCTCTCTGGATTAATGCTCAATCCAGGCTCTCTTACGGCCCTAAATTCCTAGAATTCCTACTTTTTTTTCAATCTCCTGGATCCATCCCTTCTTCCAACATTTTACACATTATTTTAAAGCAATTTCCTCAAGATTTTTCCCAATATTTTTTTGCCAGGCACAAGGGAGCTAAGACCAAGTCCAACATGCTGGCAGGTAGGCCTATACCATAAACTTGGGTGGAAGCCGCCATGATATTCTAGATAGCGCTTAAGTTAACACTGCTTAGATCATGATATTCTTGTAAGATCCATACATATACTGTATGTTGCTGTCTAGAAAGCCACGGCTTATGATTTCGGAAAAAGTCCCCTGGAATCAAAATCCGGATGCTAATGAAAGTGTACATGTAGAGTTCAGCCATATCATAAAAAGATCAACACACTGACATCTGGGCAGCACGCATACAAATTCATGTCTGTGATATATTGGAAATCATGTCTGTGAACCATGTCGCTGGCACAAAACAGGTAGTAACACCCCTCGGTTATAGCTGACAAAACATGGCTCACGGAGATGAAACCACAGATATACAGTAAAATCACCTGTTATTGGTGGTGCTTAGAATTCCTGTGGGCCCTTTTGCAAAACATGCCACCTTGAGAGACTGACTGACAGACGCCACACAATACCAATGACCAATATTAATGCTATGCCTCCTATTGAAGGCGGGCAATATGCTACACCTCCTATTGGAGGCGGGCATATAAAAACTTGAAAATCAGAGAGGAAGAGCGTGGGAGAGGAGGGGGATTTTTCCCTTTCTCTGCCCTCTAACAACAAGTATTCTTTTATAACTAATAGCACAAGAAATATGCAATAGAAAGAATCACGCCAAAAGTTCGACCACGGTGGAGCAACTAATGGCTCTTGATTAGGACCAAATTTTTGCATGTCAAATGTGAGGAAGTATTTCTTCTGCAGTTCGTCTAAGGCACTGGAACATTGTCCTGGGGTTATCCCATTAAACTTATCCGTGAGTCCGCCCTAAACCCAGAAGGCATGAGAAGTGTTTGGAGCCAACATCTCGACGCTACCAACGCCATGATGCACTTTGTGCACTCCGCGGCTATAAGCAACTTGTGCTAGGACCTGCTTGGTAGAAGCATTGGGAGTATCAACAGATACACATGGATCTGTATTGTTTTTAACACAGTTCCATGTCCCAGTCCCTATCCAATTCCACCCCTCACCTGGTTTCCTCATTGGGGTCATGATTGATATACATGTGTAGCAACACATGAATATCAGGAGGGAGCTTTGAATGATGACTGAATGAGTTACTTCACCTACTCAAACCTCGCTGAAACTTCCAATGATGAAAGGCCTTTCTATTATATTTTCACTGCACCCCCAAAAGGGGTTACATTAATATTGAAATATAATCGAAAGACCTGAACTCATCATTGCAAGCTTCCTCCTATATCAAGCCGATTTCACCAGGCTGCCTACCGTCTTAGGTATCCACTCTACGGCCCGAAGGAAGTTTCTGACAATGCCCAAGCCTCTCCACAGACTAACTGACGCACCTGTAGCCAGGGAGAAGAAATCTCCCCACCTTTGAACATTTTTAGCTTTCTCTCTGGATTAATGCTCAATCTCACTTTGGATAAACGACAGAGCTCAATTCAGCCAAGTGCAATGTTGGATTGCTTTTACAACAGGCTTCCTCTCTGTTTGACCCGGTAGGTCAAATCAAAAACCCGTTATATATGTAATGTACCTTCATTAGATACACCTATGATAAAAATTTGGAGGTGATCCTGTCATTAGTTCAGGAGTTATTGCACTTTTTGTGTTTTTGGTTTTAGCCACCTGGTGGCCAAGTCAAGAATCGAATCGGACCAAAACTTGGTGTCATGGGTCATATGACCTAGGGGCATATGTGTACCAAGTTTCAGATCAATAGCCCTAGCGGTTACGAAATGTGCCCTGCTAACGGACGCCGCCGACGGACGCACAACCATTGTATAAGCTCACCACAGGTGAGCTAACAATCGGCTATCACCCACCCCCTGGCCCTCAAATACCTTCAAAACCAGGGCCTACAGAAATTCTGAGCACCACCAATAACAAATGATTTTACTGTATCTGTATGTCTGCTACCATTACCAGTACATTTTACATCAACCAGGGAAACGAAGATTTCAGATATGGAGTGTACCGGGACATGAAAATAAGATTGGATTTTAGTTTCTGGTCAAAAATCAACCATATTTTTGCACAAAATATCCCGATCCTATCTGAATTTTCCAAAATAAAAACAACAAAATCCACATCCAGATGGGCAGGAATTCAACTACCGGTAATTACATGTACCGGTACATCATCTGAAATCTCCATTTTCCCAAACAGACATTTTTAACACATAGAGAGTATATCACAGATTAAAGTAGCGAATAGAAAATAATATTTCATATTCAAAAATAAAAATTCATGCGTTTTATCAAATTAAAAAATCTAACACCTAGGTGGAGGGAGTTTTGATTCATCTTTGTGAATTAACCCGTTTTTACGAAAATTTTGATTGACCCATGATCAATCTTCGTTAATCAAATGTGAAATAGATTTAAACACTCCTCTCTCACCAATTTAACCCTGCCAAGCAGGCTAATGCGCGTTATAATCATCATTATGCTAAAAACCTATTGGCCCTGATTATAATGGACTATCTTCCCACCCGCTGACCCTCTTATACAGGGCTGTTCCACATGAGAGTTAAGCGGGCAGCACCAGTGTTATATCTAGGCCATTCTAGAGTGGCGCTGCGCCATGCCCTAAAAGGCGGTGCCACTGTGCCCTTTTAACCCCCTTTGGGCGCCATGCCCCTAAAAAAACATTTTTTTTAAAGGTTTTAGTACCCCCTAGACCCTCTGTCATGGTCCCTTTTGGTCATATCACCTTAGAAACTGCCTTAAATTGGCTGCTGACTGGAGTTATAGGGACCTTTTTAACTGACAAGCTTCTCAAATTCCGTTAGTAGAAATGTCGCGAATGAAAAGTGCCGTTTTCTTGGGTGAAGTGCCCTTTTCACAAAGTTTGCACCATGCCCTTCTGAAATCCTAGATATAATACTGAGCACACAGGTGATATCACAAGTTATCTCATTGCCACTGAAAAAAATTGCTGCCAGGTGTGTGCTGGACAGCAATGTGTGGGATCAGTTCTCGCTAGCGATGATCGACCAGTATCAAACCATACCAAACTGATACAGACCTGCCTACCCAAACTTTGAGCCGGTTGTACTGTTTTTGAGGAATGACCATAAAATGACACTTTTCAGTGTAAAATAATGAAACGCAACATTCTGCAGTTGTTCCGATCAGTGTATTTTTCCGCATTTAAGTGTAAAAACAAAGTTTTGAGTGTAAAAAATATGGTCAAATATGGTGGGTAGGCATGTATGCTGATATCACCGAGTCTGCGGTGGCTGGCGAGAAGATCAGTGGCGATTAGATCACTTGTGATATCACCTGGGTGCTGCTGGCTTAACTCGCAAACGTTGGCTCTCTATGGGCAACTCAACTACAGAATTTATAGGCCTCTTCTCAGAATAAGCTGTAAGGAGGTAAACAATGGTGAACTGCCCATTGAGAGCCAACTTCCACAGGAAAACTCTCATGTGGAACAGCGGCTTTGTCATTGATTAAATACATTGTAACAAGCAAAATACCCACAACCTCCCTTCTCCCTGTAAAGTAGCTGGTTACAATCGCTGGTTATCCATAAAACTGAACAGAAGTATCACAATTTTGAATATGACGTTCACACGGAAGCACATTGCTCCCCACAGCAAACTGTCTCATCCACTTCAGATCATTTCACCACAGGGAAATTGCACAGATGTTTTTTTTACGAAGACCGCCGATTTTGATAAACACATAGTCTGGTTTTGATGACGCCATGTTTGAGTATTAATGCCTGATGAACTTGTACTGTTTATGTGATTGTCCAAAAAGAAATATGAACTAGAACTGTGAAATTTGCTTGTCAGCAAATTTGATGGTCCCTACATCAGAAAATGCAAACAATTGAGTGAAGAAAGGGCAAGGAGGGGTATGACTCTGTGGCACAGCAGTCAGGTCCTGGAATGTCTTCCTGCTGAAGGACACATGCAGGGTAGGCAGATAGAGAGGGAGGGCAGATAAATGACTGCACGGCGTGCGCATTCTGCAGACATGTATTGTTTACCAACTGACAATCACGGGGAGTGCATGCATGCGACAGCATGTTGTCTGTTCAGTGGGTAGGTGCGGCTATCTACTGTGGGGCCCAGCACCTCCCCTCTCCAAGGATAGTCCTTACCGGAGGGTGGGGAGATAGTGGCCTCTCCAGTGGAGAGGAGGACGAGGGAGGGGAGAGGAGGGGAGGGGCAGGGCAGGGAGAGAGGGTGGGGCAGGGCAGGGAGGGATGGAGGGAGGGAGGGGCAGGACATGAAGGGACAGGGG
>NMRB01000161.1:348994-402538 GCA_002633025.1 Notospermus geniculatus
TTGGACACTTTCTTTGCTCTTCACGCTCGAATTTGTAACAAGGATTTTGATTGGCGCGTCGATTTTCCTTCGCGCCCCGCTGATTGGCTGAGGCTGTCACCACCTCAGAAACGGGAAATGTGGTGGATTCGAACCAGGCTAGATGACCGTCAGGACAGATAGACTGGTGAGAACCAGATGGACGAACCAAACAGGACGTCATTCATGTCCATTGTTATCACTACTATCTAGAGACAGTGATTCCAAACTCGTGGAGCTTTCGTGGCGGTCGGATGATGATGAGAACCCCTGCTGGTGTTTGCGGACATTCCAATGTAAACATCCCCCGAGGGCATTGAACCAGTCGTTGATTTGATCTTGGAAGCATATTGACGGCACCGGGTACATGGACGTCGTGATCCGTACACTGAGGAGAGAATTAGATTGGAATGAGAAAAGTCGGCACCCATGTCAAATATGATTTCAGGCAGTGCAGTGCCTGAATGGCTTTTCCTTTTTAAGGCCTACAGCAATCACACAAAAGTGACCCTCCTCTACAAAACCAGTGGGCGATTCCACTAGCCTTAACAGAGAGGTTTTTGCAGATTTTGTTTTCTGTACCTTTCATCTTTTACAGCAACTGATTTCAAATGTGTGGCAGAGCTGGAGCTAGAGCTGAGCTATGAAAAGGTAGGAATATCTGGCATCTTGGTTCATTAGCAAAGCAGTAATTAACAAAAATTTCGGTGTCGAACGGGACATCTTTGCGGACACGTTATGTCCCGTTCTACACCACTTATTTCTATTAATTACTGCCGCAATGTAGTACCCAGCCCAAAAATGATGGTATCATTGAATAGCTCAGCACAGACCCTATCTCTGCCATGGACGGAGCATCAATTTCGACAGAATATGAAGGGTGAAATTTGACAGAACAACTTCAAAACCCCTCTAATGCAATGCCGTGGAATCGCCCAGTGTTATTCAAAAAGTGGTAAGTCACACGCAAAATGAGCCTAAGGTTGGGTTTACATTGGATGACAGGCGACACGAACACGAAGGCGAACAAAGGTTTCATGGGGATGAATCCTTTGTGAAGCCATTGTTCGCCTTCGTGTTCGTGTCACGTGTCATCCGATCTAAACCCGGCCTAACGTACGTACTGACATGACACTAGGCGATGAAGACAGAAACAGAATCACTCAGACTTCACAATGGGCAGACAATACTGAAATTGCCAAATTGGCTCGGAGGTTGGCAAGTTGGGACCAACGTATTTGTCAATTTCAGTATTGTCTGTCTGTCTGTCTGTTGTGACATCCGAGTACATGTAATTCTATTTCTGTCTTTATCTCCTGGTGTCATTTCAGTATGGTTAGGCTCATTTGGGGGTTACCGTACTTTACACTGGTTTTGCAGCAGCAGTTCCTGATATCTCCAGTTCCAACATGCCATGTTTTTTTCCTCCACTCTACTGATATTACCCACGAACAATTCAGGATTGTTTCCAGTCAAAAGCTCAGCAGACGTGATTTTGTTGATAACTTACCAATCCCCTTTCTTTAATTCCTCTCTGTGTCGGCCATCATACGACACCCAGGCAGTGTTACGGGCGGACTCAGACAACATCACCTATGGAGAGAAGATGGAGGGGGTCACAAAGGAGGTCTTCGGCAAGATCGTAATATTGTTGAACTTTTAACAAGAAATCATCGTCACCTTGCCAATGACCACCCCCAGGAAGTTTTTGACAAGCAGCCAAACAACGAAAATGAGTTCGTGATGCTACTCCATTCAAATATGCTACGTCATGGTGGATCAGAGCGTCATGAACCAGAATTACGGTCTGTTGTATTTATATTGAAGTGGATAATTTAAAGCCACACTGTATTGAATTCAGAAAGTCCTTATGTCCTCCGAAGTTAGTGTGGTGTAAAATGTTCTAGGCTCCATCTGAATTCATTAGAGCTCCACCTGCAGGTTTTTCGATGTGTGCTGAAAACTAGGCCTTGATCCTTGTATCAGGCAAGCATTTTGGGGAGCTTCACGTGGCTACAAGACCTCTACCTGCATTCTCCTAACACTTTGAAAATGGCATAAAATTCAATACAGAGGGGCTTTAACGGTTCCAAATATTTGGGGGTTTAGAGTAACTCCTCACCTTAATCTCGACTCCAGCTGGAATGACGATTGGTCGAAATGACAAGGAATGTGGACAAATAGGAACGATGACGATCGCAGGTACGTTAGGATGGACGACGGAGGCACCAGCGGCGCACGCATACGCCGTGCTACCCGTAGGGGTTGAGATTATTAAACCTGAAAGTAGATGGACGACTCCATGATACTGTAAAGCAAGATAATTTCGCGGCAGGAAGTTTTCGCGAATCGAGAATTATAGACATATTCATGGCAGGATATTTTCGCGAGTCTCTGCCATTTTTTAAAGTTTTTTTTTCACGGACCATATTTATCACTTGCGTGTATTTATATTCGCGACAGGAAATTTGCGCAACTCATACATTCTCGCGAAATTTTCCTACTTTACAGTAGATCGGGTACAACAGAAGAATTGGCCATTGCAGTGCCAGCTGTATTACAGCGGTATTATGAAGAGTGCCGAGTCCGATAAACTGGGACAATGACGTCATTGTTGTGAGGTGTGTCGCAATGCATTTTCCATGAAAACAGTGTCATGACATCACTCATAATGTAAACCGTCGGCATTTTGTGCCACTATTCGGAGGTGCTGTTGTACCTTTGGATCTCCAAAACAGACACAGAATTATTTACTGAATGGAAATTTGCAACCACATTGGAGAGTTTGTGAGGATAGCAAGTCTTCTTTTGGCTGTTCAAGCATGGATATGTTTTGCTTTTCGGAAACACCTTCGGAGGATATTGAGGAATACTTACCGTCACCTTGTACAGTGGTGACTAAGCGTTTTTCCATGTACAGGTCTAAATTACAAAGATACGCTGACTGACCACGACATATCACAATTTCATTCAACACCTGAAAATGATGAAAGCATTTGGTCAATTCAAATCTATCGTTTTAGAAACAAGCTTAAAGCCCCTACCCCAAAAACAATATCATTGACATACATGCCGAGGATTTTAAAGGATATTAACATGGCTGACCTTCCACTGCAGCAGTTGACACTTGGCAGATGGATAAAAATCTTGTGTACAGTTGGTGCCAAATTCAACTGCTGTGTCCAAACAACTGCATGTACTTAACCCAATAGAGCCGCCTATTTTTTTTGCACTTTCCATCTGTAGCTTACACCGCCCTGAACCGCCACAAAATTCCACTACATTACCAGTAAGTTGAATAGAGAGATGTATAATGAGTCAAGGTGGTTTATGGCGGTATCAGCATCTGGCAACATGGCGGTTTGTGGCGCTGCCAGCAATGGTGACTTTGATTTCTACATTAGCGGTAGCGGTTTGGGGAGCGCAGTGGCATAATGGTTAGGGCTGTGGACTCGTGATCGGAAGGTCGTGGGTTCGATCCCCGGCCGTGCCACTCTGTAACTCTCAACTGGCCTGAAATGTCCATCGTGTGCGCTATATTGTGGCTGCCCTTTGGTTTCTACAGAAAGGTTTCTGAATCATAGGCTGGGGTAATAATGTGTGAAGAGCTTAGAGAGCGTAATACGCTATGAAGCGCTACATGTATATAAGAACTCACCATTATTATTATTATTATTATTATTAGTGGTGACGGGGTTTTTGTGGCCTTCTAGGTGCCTCACGGTATGGCGGTTTATGGCGGCATGGGCTCTATTGGGTTAAACAAGGAGTACAGATTTCTCCATTACTGTACGTATTTATTACCAGGGCACTGCACCCTTGCAAAACCAGCACCAAGTCAGGCAGTGCCTGAATACCTACACACCATATCACGAGTAAAAAATACACTCAGAAAACAAGAGCCTAGTTTGTCTTCAAGTGTCAAATGAAACTTCTCAAAAAAGATCCAAATTGTGGAAAAAACATCAAAAACGTGTGAAGACTGATGAATTTAAGTGGCTTGGCTTCCAATTCAGAGTTGTTGACATAGTTTTCAACGGATTTACACAGTTATTGAGAGTCAGAGATGATACCAAATATTGACAAAGTATAGACTACTGGTTTGTTGACTTAAACCTTATTGAACTTTTTTAGAGAGTTTTTAAAAATAAGTAATACTTACAGTAATCATATGATGTTTGACCCCTCCTCTGTTCTCTATATTATTGATGTGATCGGCGTTGACCAACTCTGAGTCTCTCTTACCCATCACACATTTTAATCGACTACGTAACGTCAGGGAGGCATGACCTGAAAATAAAAAGGGTTAACCATTTAAGGAGGGATTACAGACCTTATCAAAACTGAGATACGTGACAGGTTGCCAAATTTATAACGTTGACCAAATTTCAAGCGGAGCGAAAGGGTTAAGTCATCTCGCGATACCGTCTATCCTTCATTACATCTACACCCCCACCCCGAGCAGGAACAGAGCTGAGCCAAGACAGCGACAGTCAAGAACTTCCACACATGCAGTCATCAAATGCCTAAAGGTTGTTATATTCTGAACTCGAAATTCGATCCAGGTTAACATTCGACACAAGTTACTGCACCAGTAGTGAATATTCATTCTTTTTGACGTAATGCCCTACATTATGCACCTTCTCTTCAAAAATTTTTTCCCTGCAAATTTTGCTTCCAGTTTTACTTTGAATTTGAATAGCTTGATTTGAACATTCCTTCAAATTTGTAATATTAATTTAGCGAATTTGAATTTGAATTTACCTTCGAGTACATGGGTGACTTGATGGGTAAAATCGTCAAACTGGAATGGCGTCAGGAAACCCAACGAGCCGAGGTGAAATGCCATCACAGGAGGTACGCTTTGCTAGAAAAGATAAGAGCTTCATCAAGTTTTACACAAGTGCCAGTAAAAACAAAGAGTAGAACTGCTCGGTTAAGCCTGCTGCACATTGGAGCTATCTGCTGAGCAAAAAGTCATTTGAGACTGTTTGCTCAGCAGAGAGCTCGCGTGTGAGCATTATTTTCGGAGGCAGAAAACTCACCGAAAGGCATTGAATTTGGCCGTAGTGACACCTATCGGTCAACTGACTGGCATCTCCTATTAGGACAGTACAACCTCTCATTTATGGGCTGTTTATGGACTGAACAGATGTCCCTGATTGCGAGATGTCCTGGTTACATACATGTAGGCTAACTGAATAGAAATATCCAAGTGGTGGAGAACTGACATTTCCTGGCTGTACTGAAGCTGGCCATTACGCAGTTGGAAAAGGAACTCACTTGAAAGAGAGAGGATGCATAGAGGAGGGTACCATCACCTCCCAGGCAGATGATGAAGTCGATCATGTCGTTGAGGTTGTCTTCACCTGTCAACAGAAACAACAAAACGCCATTGCAATCTATAACTTTGCGAACAAATTTTTAATGTCAACTTGACAATACTGTCCGCCTGTCATGTGTGATTCCAATTTTTAAAATTGTCAGCGATTTTTTGCATGAGAAAGGAAAACAAAGGCTTCAGGAAGCTAGGGAGGGGACGGCCGAGTAACAAAAGACACCCAGTCCTCCAATTTCAAATTTTCCGGAGAGCCAGAGGTACATGATGCATGTATTTACCAAAGTGTTTGTCGAGAAGTTATGACAGAGGTAAAGATTGTGGGCCTATTTCACAAAGGGTGTTTAAGACTTATGCCACCATGACACTTGCACGATTTTTGTCCCCGCATTGCCGCGCAATGCGTCGTGGCAAGGCGCGCCATTTCGGTGAAGCCGTGTTTGCGCCCTGTTTGCATAAGTTACGCACTGTCTACGCAATGCGGTGCGACTTGTTTACGCATAGGTTAAGTATTGTTCGCGCATGTTCACGTCTACCGTACCGCAATGTCCCGCAGTGTCCCGCACGACATGCATAGTTACCGCTGTTTTCCCGCATCGCCCCTACGACTTCACGCATTGACACGCACCATCGGCAGTGTTCGCGCAGTGTTCACGCATGGTTCACGCAAGTAGTACGCACATGGCACGATCATTGATGCGCGCCGAATTTTTGAACATTTCAAAATTCTCTCTACGACATGGCACGCACCCCCGCACCCTTCACACACTCCTCACGCTCGTTCCCGAAGACCTTAATCATTGGCACGCCGAAGTGCGCGCCATTGCGGGAACGAAAATTGTGCAAGTGTCAGGGTGGCATATGACACATGTAAGGCCACACTTTTTTTATTTATTGGATTACGGATCCGCCCCCCAGGTTTTTTGAAAATGTTGAAAAAATATAAAATTCCCGATGGTCTATTTTGTGTTCTTGTTTTTTTCCCGCCGACCACTAGGTGCAGCGTAAAAGATATTTAAATGCCGATGCCCTGTATTTCCAGGATATAGGCCCCTATGTATCTCTTGTTCTACTGTTGCATCAATAGGTTTTATTTCTTTTTACCACATTTCACTTTTTTTATTCCCTCCCCCTTGAATTTCTGTGACGCATAGTACGTAACACTAGGGAAAAAATTAAAAAGTCAAAGATTTTCGTATTTTATTTTTATTTTTATTCCCTCCCCTCCTACATAGGTTTCGGCCTGAAAAATCCGTAATCCAATAAATATAAAAAGTGTGGCCTAACTTCACTAAATGCACACACTTCCACCATGCACTTGACGAAGTTATACGCGTCTAAGTCTTAAACACCCTTTGTGAAATCAGCCCTGCGAGTTAGGTATTAAAATATAGGTCAACTGCAAAGAGTCAACTGGGGACTCAATGAAATACCTGGCTCAGAAATGCATGAAATCTATATGTAACAAATCATTTTTGTCCTGTATCCTGACTTAAAGTACAAGATGACAACCCCCACATGACCTGACAACTAATACTTGTCAGTACTCATTCAACTTTTAAGAGCAATAGCATTCATTGAGAGGAAAGATTCAATGCTAACATTTGTAAACTGACCCAATTCGCAAAACGTTTCATAAATACGACACTCTGGCACCACAAAGGTCAAAATCCTAGTTACATGTATTTAATCATAATTCTGACATGGTTCGTTGAATTGAAATTACATGTAGATAGACATCCAGAGTTATCGGGACCAGACGATAGGCCCATGATAATTCTGTTGATGGTTATGAGTATTGAAATAAGGGAAGGAGGCAAGAAATGTATTATTGACGTTATGTTATTACTAAAAGGAAAAACGCTGTAAAGTGTATTGAATGAATTGCAAAATAGCTGTCGCTGCAGTGCAGCTGTTGTGTGTAATCACAACTCGCTGCCGTCCAAAGGAACTTTTGTACAGAAGTACAAAGTTTCTTTGTACGCCAGCGAGTTGCGATTACACACAACCGCTGCTATTTAATCCTCGCAGTAGACGTTGGCTTAGGAGTGTGTCATTTTCATGTGTTATTTACAATTATTTCCACTCGCGCTGTGTGCCACTTCTGTTCTGACGTCTGACATGTCTGACCATGCTGATCAGGGATTCTAAAGTTCTACCAATTTGTTAAATCATGCCAAGCTTGAGAGATTGGCTGACTTTATTGGAATGACGTCACTGATATTGTACACGTCATAGAAATGTGAGTTCTGTGCATTCTCCAGGGCAAAGAGCGGTGGTATTGGAGAGTGTACACAACTTTCGTGACGTTGCATTTCGTGCGTATCGATTTTTCATCGCTTTTTTTCACAAATATTCCAACTTTTTTTCTCAGAACAACGTCGCCGATCCTGTTCTATGAAAATGAACTTTGTTTTGACTGCAAACAATACACATAAAGAAGCTCCCTTTGTTGATTTCTGGACCTCAATCAGTTCCAATGCCTCCAGCATAATCATGCGTTTAGGACTAAGCCACGTGACCTCACGATCCGCAATAGACCTCGAATGACATATCCCGCCTAGCTGCGGGTCCCGGGATCACTGCGTCCAGGACCTGCGTTACAATATGCACCAGTCTGTCTATACAGCTAATAGTGTTGACGGCATAGCCTTCTCTCATTAATACTTAAAGCCTCACTGTATTGAATTCAGAATGTGCTTATGTCCTCCGACGTTAGTGTAGTGTAAAACGTACTACGCTCTATCTGAATACATTAGAGCTCTGCCTGCAGTTTTTTCAATGTGTGCTGAAAACTAGGGCTTGATTCTTTGAAGTACGTATCAGGCAAGTATTTTGGCGGCCTTTAAGAGGCTATGAGACCCACACCTGCACTCTCCTAACACGGCAACATCATGTGACGAAATGACATCATCAGAACAAAGCTACAAACCTTCTTTAAATGTCTGCAGCATATTGACCAGGTCGTTAAAGTCGTCACACGTCTGAAGCTCTGGTTCCTTTAAAACTGATTCCTCGACGTAGACGGCCATATGTTTCTCCTGAAGAAAAAAAGCCACACCTCTTTGTCAACAATAATCCCAGAGTATCAACACGGCACCAGGTGAGTTTTTAATAATACCACAGGTTCTAAATTTGTATTCTTGAAAGACAACAGAGTTATTATTGCAGTGAAAAAACCATGCATTGTATTGCCTATTCTGAGTTGTACTAAAAAAATTAATAAAGTCACAAAAGAAATATTGTCATTGTCAATGGTTTCAGGTATTGAATTCAAAATGAATCATATTTGAGAAGAGTTTGTTTGTGTAGTGTGTGTTTGCAATTTTCTCCAACTTCCAAGACTGATGAACAGATTGCGCCCAAACTTGCCATGCACTTGCAGACAGACCTGGGAAGTGTCCTTACGAAGCCCGAATTTTGATAAGACTTATAGTTTTCGAAATATCAAGATATTCAAAATGCAAATAACAATGCTGTTTATGCCTTTGGATGTCACGAGATCATTGTGATTTCCGTATCGCGTCATCTGTGACGTCAGCAACATCATGTGACGAAATGACGTCATTACGTCCCCCAAGCACTCCTTATGATGTGACACGTCTCACATGACGCACATCAGACCTTCTGTTTACCCCACTGAACGGGTATTGCACAGTCTTTGAAAACATGAAATGAAGTGCCCAGTGGTTGGCACCAGACAAAATCCTGCAAACATGCTGAACGATATTGAACAAATCTGGAAATGCTTGCACTGCAGTTATGGATAGCTGGATGCACAAACATGATTGATTCCTCAAAATGGGGAAGAGGTTGCAGGGGTAGTGTCTGCATCTTACCTGTAGCAGCCATCGTAACAGCCGCCTGAAGGGCTCAAATATCGTATCATCAAAGACCTTCTTGATAACTAGAACACTAACGGGTGGTTTTGACCAGGTTAGCCGCTGGATCGCTGGATCTGGAATTGTCCTGAAATTGATATACATGTACATGTACAAACCATTGAAATGTCGAAGACACCTACCGGTATTTAACTTTGTAAACAGGCCTAAGATATTTGCGATGAGTGTAGGTACATGTAGAGTGTCATTGAGTAGTGTCATGCTTCCATACAAATCACATGCCCCAAAGAACTCTAGTTGTGACAGATATTTGGAGTTCATGTGAATGTCATGGTATTACAATAAGGGCCACTTAACTTCGTTTGATGTTCTTAAAAACTGATGCTTTAGTACAATTCCCTATGTTTTTCTTTTTTTTATGTCACTGTGTATTCAATTTCAAAACTGTTTGGCAAAAGCATTTCCATCATGGCCTAACTCTTCAAGGGCTACTATAGTCTTACCCAATCTACCCATTGAGCAATGGAATGCGGAAGTAATGAATCTGAACACGGTGGTTGACCACACAGTTTTAATCGCCACTGTGAACAGCCTATTGGCTCCTTGTATAATGAGGAACCGGCGTACTAATCCGTGAGGTGGCGCTGATGAACAACTCAGTTAAAACTATGACGTCGAAAGTCAAGCCAATGTTATTTGCCATTTAATTCTGAAACTACACCCTATTTCTAGCCCTAATTTTTCTGAAGTAGAGTAGTCCATTGAATTTCGAATTTTACACGTTCACCATCAAGTGTAGGACTGACTCAATGTATCTGAATGTTTTCAAACGAAAATTCAAGCGGGAACATGTTGAATTTCATCGATAAAATTGACTATCTTAGCGTAAATAACAGACTGAAGAGCAACGTCATTGATTCTGAATGACGTACCACACATAACATCACGAAGGATGGGCGACGTCAGTGACGTTTTCAACGTCGCAACGCATGCGCTTTTGTGAAAAAACTGAGTTGTTGCCCAGCGCCTCCTTTGGGCACGCCAGTTCCCCATTGACGCCAGTCATGCGGACTGCTTTGGCAGATTATTAAAACCGCAAATACATGTTGCATTTCCATCTTCCGCATTCCATTGGTTGCTCCACGGCTAGATTGGGTTAGACTATAATACTAGTACTAATGCTTAGTCTTGAAACTCAACTCTTGAACAAGAGACAAATCACAAGTTGATGAATCTAACTCCATCTGCGCATATCGCTTTTTGCACGATCAGCCTCTCATTGGAAACATGCCATGCACTCTGCCAGACATCACGGCAGTGTTGCAGCGACTCCGTCTGCACCATGACATCGATTTCAACACACGGGAGGAGGCAGAGTATGTTAGAAACATGGGCCCATATCCACAAAACCTTGCTAGGCTTAGTTACTTGCTAAAGTGCCCAATTTGTATAGGCCAATGTACACAAACCAACTAAGCTAGCAAGGTTTTATGGATATGGGTTCTGGATGTGTGCAAGGAATGGGAACTTCGGATTTGTCTCAGGTTTTCTTCATCACCCGAAGTCATGGTTTGAAAATCTCAGCAGAAACATAGTCCCTATCAAAGGAACTATTTGACACTTACAGTATTGCAGACGAGTTCTTCATAATTGAAGCTTTTGGTCCAAAATTACAGTGCGGGTTGGCTCCATAGATCGAGTGTTTTCTCCTGAAATGACAAAAAATACAAACTCGTCTAAATCAAAAGATGTATGTATGACTACCATTCAGCGAAGGCAAAATACTCAGTGCTCGAAAAGTTGCTCGTTTATTCGCCATTTGCGATCATGAATCAAGACTTTGCTAATGAATGCAATCATAAGGTCCCAATTTGGCGATTAAAAAGTCACATTTACTCGCCAGTCGGCGAGTCGGCCTTTGGCTAACTTTTCAAGCACTGTAATACGCTGTCATTCAACTTCATTTCAGTAATCTTTTGATATACTCGAAACCAAGATTCAATTTGCCAAGCCAAGGAAGCAATTAACTGACAAAAACTTACTTCAGTATCTTTTGGTACATGTATGATATTAGAAGAATTGAATTCCATCAGTACATTGTACATTCATATCTGTGTCGTCATTTCAGTCCATACGACGTAGGCCTAATCCTCACAAGCCCAAATGCAATCTGGTAACTTTTATGTAATCCAAAAGCAGAGTATGACATCTTACCACACACGTCACATGTAGTGCGACATTAGTTCACGGCCCTGTAGACTGAGCAACACTTGACCTGACCATTTAAATATGTCTGAAGTCCTCAAATATCGCTACTGGTTTAAAAACTTAAGTCCACTTCACACATGTACGTAGTCCAAATTCAAGACCTGCAGACTGTCCAACACTTCACCTGACCACTTAAAGACATCTGTGTAGGCAGTCCTCAAATATCTGCACTGCTTTAAAAACTTAGTCCACCTCACACATGCATGTAGTCCACAGATCCGCCTTACTCAAGGCCCATCACAATAAAATTTTATGATAACATTACATTAATGTGCTAGGCCTATTCATACATGATTTCGGAACTGTCACTTTTTGCGGTTGGCCAAGCATGTTATGTTCTGGTCCAATACACAGCTTATTTGGTCTAACCAACCTATAGGCCTATAACCCCTATTATGATCAGCTGATATGAATTCAACAGCTCATGAGCTTCGTTCATGACCACAATGGGATAATTCTCGCCCCACCTGGGGAGAAATCCAGGAACTGGCAAATTTATTTGCATTGTCATTTAGAGCAAGCTGTTGGACATGACTATGCAGGTGGAAATTTTATCATGCACCAAGTAACCCAGGGCCTAGGTTTGGAACAAAGCCAATTTTGAATAAATAAATAAACAATTTTGTAAAATTGCTCTGAAAAACTGCGGCAAATCCAGCAGTAGGAACAAGATCCCAACGCCAATGGAGGTTCTCATATCATATCATTACCGGCGTCGTTACTCTGTTGGGTTTTTGCCGGAGGTATGGAGTCCACGACATTATCATTACCGGCGTCGTTACCCTGTTGGGTTTTTGCCGGAGGTATGGAGTCCACTGTCCACCTGTGTGGGGTCTTTTACTTGCCCTGGCATAGACACTCAGGTACAAGGGACCACGGCTTTTAGTCCCATCCGATGGATGCCCGATCCTCAATTAATATTTCACAATTTTTGTTAATGTACAAGTCTGGTTCCCTGACCTGCAGTATGATGGCGCTGACTGATGGTGCGATACAGAGGTCAGGCAGGCGCCGCGTCGATACTGAGCTAAAAAATAGAACATTAGTCATGCACTGACCGTTATGGGGATATCGGGATTCGGTGAAGGAGCTGTACATTTGTGTGTGAAAACTGTCAAAATGCTGGGTGTTCTTTATGTTTTCGGTGCACCAGTATCAGCTCTGCCTCTGCATCGTCCTGTAGAGGTATCGCAAGAGAAATAATTCCGAAGTTATAGGGTCAAAAGGCTGCACAATCGGCTTGATGTTCGATGTAGCGAAACATCCGGTTACTAAGTGACGTCACAGCAAAATTGTCAGGATCTTGACAATTTTAGATCAAGTGATCAGTATTAACGGCGGCGCCTGCCTGACCTCTGTATCGCACCATCAGTCAGTGCCACCATATTTATCAGGTCAGGGAACCAGACTATTAATGTACATGTACATGCATTCGCCCTGAACTCCCGCCGACCCACTGCAAAGTTTGGTAGTCATGTGCGCCAACCACTCGACCACTGGGCTTCTCACATTCACAATCACTATGTTCCTTACTGTCATTACTTACGTGCGTTCCTTTTTTCCCCTTTTAAACACCCCGTCATCATCCGATCCGGGCCTGTCTTTGCTGACATTATGCTGCTGAAGATCGACACCCTCTGGATACGATATTCGCCGTCGGATTTCCGTACTCTCGCTCTTCGTGATGGTGATTGGATTCGACGGGGGTTTATGGAACTTCGGCAGCGATAATTTTCCATGATTACAGGAATTGAAGTTCTCAGACGGGCTGCTGGTGCGAGCCATAAGCAGAGTATGACATCTTACCACACACGTCACATGTAGTGCGACATTAGTTCACGGCCCTGTAGACTGAGCAACACTTGACCTGACCATTTAGGCCTAAATATGTCTGAAGTCCCCAAATATCGCTACTGGTTTAAAAACTTAGTCCACTTCACACATGTACGTAGTCCAAATTCAAGACCTGCAGACTGTCCAACACTTCACCTGACCACTAAAAAGACATCTGTGTAGGCAGTCCTCAAATATCTGCACTGCTTTAAAAACTTAGTCCACCTCACACATGTATGTAGTCCACAGATCCGCCTTACTCAAGGCCCATCACAATAAAATTTTATGATAATATTACATTAATGTGCTAGGCCTATTCATACATGATTTCGGAACTGTCACTTTTTGCGGTTGGCCAAGCATGTTATGTTCTGGTCCAATACACAGCTTATTTGGTCTAACCAACCTATAGGCCTATAACCCCTATTACGATCAGCTGATATGAATTCAACAGCTCATGAGCTTCGTTCATGACCACAATGGGATAATTCTCGCCCCACCTGGGGAGAAATCCAGGAACTGGCAATTTTATTTGCATTGTCATTTAGAGCAAGCTGTTGGACATGACTATGCAGGTGGAAATTTTATCATGCACCAAGTAACCCAGGGCCTAGATGTGGAACAAAGCCCATTTTGAATAAATAAACAATTTTGTAAAACTGCTCTGAAAAACTGCGGCAAATCCAGCAGTAGGAACAAGATCCCAACGCCAATGGAGGTTCTCATATCGTATCATTACCGGCGTTGTTACCCTGTTGGGTTTTTGCCTGAGGTATGGAGTCCACGACAGGCTTACTGTCCACCTGTGTGGGGTCTTTTACTTGCCCTGGCATAGACACTCAGGTACAAGGGACCACAGCTTTTAGTCCCATCCGATGGATGCCCGATCCTCAATTAATATTTCACAATTTTTGTTAATAATGCCTTCGCCCTGAACTCCCGCCGACCCACTGCAAAGTTTGGTAGTCATGTGCCTGATGAAATTTGTAAATTTCAAGGTGCAATAAACTAATTTGTAATTTGTAATTTGTGCCCCAACCACTCGACCACTGGGCTTCTCACATTCACAATCACTATGTTCCTTACTGTCATTACTTACGTGCGTTCTTTTTTCCTTTTAAACACCCCGTCATCATCCGATCCGGGCCTGTCTTTGCTGACATTATGCTGCTGAAGATCGACGCCCTCTGGATACGATATTCGCCGTCGGATTTCCGTACTCTCACTCTTCGTGATGGTGATCGGATTCGACGGGGGTTTATGGAACTTCGGCAGCGATAATTTTCCATGATTACAGGAATTGAAGTTCTCAGACGGGCTGCTGGTGCGAGCCATATCTCCTCGTCTGAACTTTCCGAGTCCATGGTCCTCAAAATTAGTAAATACTTGGATGTTGACTAGAGACTAAAGCATCACTGTCCCTAAAAACATGAAAGAAATTACATTTAGAAATGGGAACATTCAAAATCAAGTTGGCAAATTTAAACAACACTTCAGACATGTATAATAACGTTAAGTCCAGGATTAGGACGCAACAGGATTATACTTCAGAGTAAAAATAAAGGCCCGTATTTTGGAATGCTCCTCAACGTAGAGGAGTTCCTCAAGGCTATTGTTCTCAACAGGAGAGCAATAGCCTTGAGGAACTCCTAAAGTTACATTGAGGAGCATTCTAAAATTCGGCCCCAGTCTAGTGACTAAATTCATTTCCAAATTCAGGAGAATAGGGAAATCCATGATGATAATGGGGTAATTTTACTACCATTCAACAGTAAACATCCAAAATCCATCAAGCAAGCAAAGTGGTTGCCTGAACAGGATGCAATCCCAGGTCTCGGTAGAACACAATGGCGATGAATATTTCAGTATTGATGTTCGTTACGACATCAGCCATGTCAACTGGATAGATTACATGTGTGATTTATGAATACATGTAGTTAAATTTGCTTGAATTATACCATCACCACACAATCAAATGTACATGACACCATGTCGAATTCATCTATGTAAATTATTAAATAAACCAACCCTATTTCAAATTATTGTGAGAACTAACCTGTTAACGAGTCCAGTAATTGTGAACTCAACTGACTTGTTAATGAGAAATGGTGATGAATATTTTGGCCCACATTCTCTATTGAGTATTGTATTCAATATTTTCAGCAATGACTCAACTAGTAATGTCCATGTACAGACATTCCTGAATAAATGCACAGTCACAAAATGCTATCAACTGGCTGTGTTTCCACTGCAGCACTCGGAGTCAGACAACTTTGCCATTTGCTGTGAAAATCAATGTATGTACCGGTAGGCCTATAATGTGCAGCAGTGGAATCAATTCATGAAACTAGGCCTACCAATAATCTTTGCCGTTCTTGTTCTTGATTGATTTCTGGTAATTAGCCACACACATTCGGTTTATTCCCACTTCGCCCCTTCCCATTTCGCCCCCTAACAGTAAATCCATTAAATACTGGTAGCTACCCCTAACAATAACCATTAGGGGGCGAATTGGGAAAGGGCGAAATGGGAAGACACCGTGGAACACAGCCGCCTGTCACCACAAGGCATGGGTTCGTTCCCCAGCTGGACCTGTTCTTCATGTGACGTGATGGACGGCGACTCTCTCTGATGTGCCAGTCTTCTCTGGGCACTCCTGTTTCCGCCCGTCATGATACAGCAAGAGCCAAAAATGCAGTAGGCCTATTCGCCACTTGGCTTTCAAATCATTTATAAACTGCGAAGTCTATGATCAGTAAGCCCATATGGACGATCATGGACTTTCACACATGATGACCGTATGACCCCTCAACAGGCAGACTATCGACTTGTACACACAGGCAGGCCTACCAAAAACCGGACCGGCGGTAGTGCTGGCGGGCATGTCGGCGGAGGCCCCTTCAACAGACCTGCCAAGCGTGTTCTGATACCGGTACCTTGCTGGAGAATGGGCCATTTTGGGGTTGCCATGCTTGCGCATCTAAAACATGCACAAAACTGCACGGCACATAATTCCTTCAGCGAAGGGCTGTGATTGGTCTGAGCGTTGGCAGTAAAACACTGATTACAGAATCAAATATCAGATGGCCCAAGTGCTGCCTGCTGAGCGGACGATACTCGATAGTCAGCAAACATGGCATGGTTGGAAAGCGCAGTTACCGTGTTGAAGAGCTTCACTTTGGGAAAATATGCATGAGATTTGGAGGTCTGAGCAGTCGGAGTCGATTAACATATGGTGCCGATCCAGCAACGGGGGTGCGGCGGGCAGCCGGCATGCAGTATGCAGTGGGGCCGGGCGGGCGGGTGGCAGGCAGGTGGTAGGCCTACATGTGGACTTTGTGGTAATAGCTAGCTACCGGTGACCGGTAGGCCTAGCGCCTAGCCTCTATAGTATGTGAAAATTCCCAAACTTCACCGCCAGCGCCAGTTGTTTGACATAATTTGCACCAGATACTTACTTACGTCTGTAAAATCCTGGTATAACGATAGTTGGTTTCGTTTTTATCAAAGTGAATCGAAGACGAACAATGACGAAATGCGGAAATTCTCATCTCATGATCTCCACTCGTCATGCTCGTAACGCTTAGTATTACCAGTGGGCGAAAGGTGGCAGCACCGTACGGCAAACGTTTGCAGTCTCCAGGCTACCAAAACTCAAGCATGGAGTGTGTGCTGTGTACAAGTAATGTAATCTGAAGAAAGGTGGCAGCATTGTACGGTGAGCCTCCTTGCAGTCTCCACTGTAGCAAAGCCACAAGCATGGAGTGTGTATTGTGGATGTTTGACAAACAATCAAGGCCTTGACTAGAGAAACAATCATCCTCTTACAAATGAAGCCACGTTATATTCATGGTTCCCAGGATGCAACTTAAAAATGTTTGCCATGGCTGATGTCCACGTCAGTGACGCAAAGCCACGGGCAAAACGTCAACCCAACAGTGATGTTGCGTCCTGGCAATGATGAATACAAATTGATGTCGAGAACAAACTGATTTAGGACGGAAAACAACTTCATGTTCACAGCAAAGACAGACAGTCCTGTTGGCAGGATAAGGTTCCATCTCAGGGCCTATTTTGGCATTCATGAATGAGTGAAGAAAAAACCTCTGGAGAGAAATACCATTTATTTTATCCACAAAACATATACGATACAAAACAAAACTTTACCCATAGTACAGGATGAAGGCCCCTCAGCTAAAGTTGGAATTCCGACAAAACTTCAAATTTTTACGAACATAACTTTCTAATTTCATTTAATGATAATTATTACGATAATATATTGCCAATCATGATACATATATCTAGTAAAATCTGTATATAATATAGATAGGTAACTGATAACTTTGAAAATGGGAAATAATACAATGCCACTGAGTGAAAATGAATGACACAATAAAATCAGAACAGCCTGTAACCAGTCACACAGTTTATAAGCCATGGTGTCAGGCATTTATTTTATGATGTTGTTTATGATTGGCTAATCATACATTAACTTTTCACAAGAGCTGACATGATTGGGTGAACATCTACACATTATCAACACATTTAGGCCAATCTTACAGGGCTTATTTTCCATTGAAGGGCAAAAGAAAAATCCATGAAATACGGTCGTCAGACTTGTTATGACGCATAGTCCCAGGCTGTTCATGTTTTGTAGATGTATAAAATGGTGAATATGACCTAACTACAAAATGAGGAATGATACTACCAAGATTCTCAGTGATTGTGAGTTGTGTGCCAAAAATTTTGTTATTAACTCAAATTTAATCAACATAATTACAAACATTCCTAGGGAGCGCAGGTGATGCACAATAGATGGTATGATTTCAATGAATATAACTACAGGTGATCCAGTGAGAGTGAAATACCAGGGACACCGCCCCCTACCTCAGACCTGGTGACAAATGCAAAATTTCATCAGATATTTCCGAAAATTTTGTGAATATGGTATCGAGTGATATCACCCATTGACATGTCCTGTGACCTCAAAGGTCTGAACCTCATGAGGCAAGATGCAGCACATTTGCCGAAATAGTTACCTTGAACCTCACTGATACATTAAAAGAACAAGGCAAGAGGTAACAAATGATCGCATATGTGCAAGGCTGACATCAACAAATAGGTATCATGAACGAACAGAAGGTTACCAATGGACTGACAGGTGGTGGTGTCACCAAAACAATTAAACACATATGCAGCAATGGCGCAGAGTGAATGTAATGTGACATTATGAAGTTGTAGAGAGTTGTGAAGATGTCTTCCAAACCACTGCCAAGCGCTCTGTTGGACAGACCAAATGACAATATTCTGAGCTGACGATTCCAGGGTTCGTACACCGGACCCCGCCCCCCAGAGACTAAAATTTCCATGTGTTTTTCAAGCGCTCTGTTTGACAGACCAAATGACAACATTCTGAGCTGACAATTCCAGGGTTCGTACACCCCCAGAGACTAAAATTTCCATGGCTTTTCCACATTTTTCCAAGGGATATTTTCCAGATTTCCATGGGTGTTTTTCAGGAATTTTGATGCAGAAGCTTAGTCCATACATACTTGACATTCAAATGATGGTAATCCAGAGTTCCATTACCCAAGTGTGACATCTGCCAGTGTTGCCGTATGTCAGTGTTTCCCATTATTGTATGGCAACAATGGCTGATAGATCGACACTGCTGACCTCAAACCAAGCTGACACATATATCCATGAATGGGATTTAAATCCGACAAAACGTAATCACAGCTCAAGTCCGAATTTCCAAAACTTTACAGGATAATAATGACTCGTACGAACCCTGCGATTCGTACCATGATAATTCATACACCACTTGGTGCAATCTACCCTTTCGCTGCACATGATGTTGGGTCAACGCCACAAATCCATCAACGCATCTGCATGTGCCGCTGACCAAATTATGGCAAATACCACAAGTCTATGAAAAATCTAACTCAATATGCATGCCAGGTAAAACTGAGGAGATGCACACAGACCCTCTTCTTAGATTGATTATAGAATTACAGATGGCGCCACCTAACGAAAGATTGATGGTGTCTTCAGAGAGAATTTGTGTCCCGATCTCGGAAAACTAGGCACAAGTCGCGCAGAAGGAAATGGTTAATGGTTACAGCAATGGTTACCCCACAAAGGCTGAAATCAATTTATCTGTTACAGTAACAAATAGAGGCTATTCTTCAGCAATGAGTTGATGACCTAACAGGGTAGTCAAGGACCTTGTCACACGCTGGAGACTTGTGCCTGGTTTTCCCACACTGGGTCACATTTCTTCTACAGACCATGTTTGCTGACATTTATGACCGGGTTAATTTTTTAAGTATCATTACAGTTTGAGTACAGCATTAACCTGAACGACTAACCAACACAAAAAGCTAGGAGGCGCCATGATACAGTCCCTTTAACCCATTCAGCACCAGGCATTAGCAGATAAAAATCTTCAATATTTTTTCTCTGAAAGTTAGACCTTACAGGCGCGGATCCAAGGGGGGGCACACCCGGCCCGTGCCCCCTCTATTTTGTGGAATATCTTTAAAATTGACCGGGAAATTCCGAAATTCTGAAAAGATGTTAAAATTTGACAGAGGATTTCCCACGATGTGCGCTGGCTGTGCCCCCTCTTTCCCATGATTCTGGATCCGCCCCTGCCTTACATGTACTGAAGATAAGTTCATCATTGTTGTGTTTTGAATACCTAAGCTCTTGTAATTTATTAATTTTGCTCATGGTGGCCGCCCTGATTGCTGACAAGGCACTGACTGAGTCAAAAAGCTGCAATGCATATTTGGCAAATCTGACAAGCCAAAGAATAAAGTTCTCGCAAGTATAAAGTTTCAAATAATAACCTATATATAGTATGTATGTATGTATAAGTAAAAGTTAATAATACATAAAAATAAAAATAATGTTTATGTGTTCAATAAATGTAATCATCAAGAATTTAAAAGATTCAAAACTGTTTCCGGGTTTTAAAATACAATTGTTTTGCGATCATGCAGTTTTTTTACCATCTTTTTGTTTCAGAGGATGGCACCATATTTTTTGTTCAAATGTGACTATTCAATATAATGATCACGGCAAGAGTAGATCCAAAACTGCTTCCAGATTTCAAAATTCATCACTTTTTTCAAAGGCGCTGTGATTTTTGTTCATTTGTTAGGCCTTCACTTCACAAATTTCATCATTATCAAATTATGAAAGTTCATAACATCATACATGTTATTGTAAAAGAGGGCCATTTCATGGTATTTGTGACAGTGTATCAGAAAAAAAAATGTTGGAATCTCAGCAAAATAACAATTGGGTTTGTTAGTTGTATATCTGAAGTGTCTAAAAAATGAAAATCTGGGTCAAAATTTGTACTCCTTAATTATGCAAATAAGGTTTCAGTAACAAAATGGTGGAAATCAGCGTGTCGGACAGGACAAATGTTTTTATCAGATATCTCCTCTTCTACATAATTCCTGATATTTTTTTCTTGCTGACAGGATAAGTTTCAAGTCAAAGCAAATAACCCACCGAGTAATGTTTTTCTTCTCAAGTGGAAAGCCCTGTCAATTTCACTTCAAACGAGTTGGATGTCCTGTCCGACACGATTCATGAGCTAAAAGTTTAATTTTTTTCCAAACTAAACAACTCATGGAGACAAGAATCATTTTTCTCTTAGTTTGCATAGAATAAAACAATGTGAGTATAAGGTTTTTTCAAAGAAATGAAAAACACCTCACAGGAAATTGACAATCTTTTTTGTCCTGTCCGACACGTTTTGTGTGTCGGACAGGACAAAGTAAAAGTTAATAATACATAAAAATAAAAATAATGTTTATGTGTTCAATAAATGTAATCATCAAGAATTTAAAAGATTCAAAACTGTTTCCAGGTTTCAAAATACAATTGTTTTGCGATCGTGCAGTTTTTGTACCATCTTTTTGTTTCAGAGGATGGCACCATGTTTTTTGTTCAAATGTGACTATTCAATATAATGATCACGGCAAGAGTTAAAAAGATCCAAAACTGTTCCCAGATTTAAAAATTCATCACTTTTTTCGAAGGCGGCGGCGCTGTGATTTTTGTTCATTTGTTAGGCCTACTCTTCACAAATTTCATCATTATCAAATTATGAAAGTTCATAACATCATACATGTTATTGTAAAAGAAGATTCAGAAAACCCAACTACGAAGGAAGGTTGTAGTCTGAACTAATCGCTAGTCAACATTTCCATATCATTTCTGGAATCTCTACATCTACTAACACAAACTTCAACTACACACATCATAAAAACTAATAGATATCTATGCAAATGGTTGCAAACAACGACTCGCTAAGTCAGAAGGAACGAGGAAGATTGGAACAACATGCAACAGGAATAATTATTTCTATTCAAAAATTATTTTGGAAATTTTTCAGGTTTCGTTCAAGTTTGTGAAAAGTTGAGAGCTAAGCCAATAAGACAGATCAATAGCGAATAACAGGGTCAAAATAGGATGGTCAAATTGACAGTGAGGCATGAAACATACATGGTTTTCTTATTTGAGAGGTTACATGTACCAAAGAAATTAATTATGATTTTTACAAGATGATGAAGTTCATTTCACACCAACCTGACAAAAACCAACCAGAGAATACATGTATAAGGATACACTGACAATGTTCAGGTGAGATGGATTGAACTTAGTTCAATGTGTAATGGCTGCAATGATTTCCCACTGTAGTGGGTACTGGCATGTGAACATGCTGTCAGGAGAAGTTCATCGTTGGGGAAAAGACAAGACAGATCCCATAAAAACACAAACATTTCGCTGAATATGAAAGAGCTACCAGAGCAGGATACGCTGTAACTGTGTAGTGAGACCTGAAAAGATTCTGACGTCACGCCTGCATTGCAAATGGTGACCATGGCGGCTTCACTTACAAAGATTTTTTATTTAGCGACTGAAAACATGTGACTATTTTTTGTTGCAGGTGATGTGGGAGTTTTGGTGGGAATCCCACAATTGCGCTGCTTAGCGGAAGCCCTGTCCAATCTCTGCATGATTCCTCACTCGTATGTTAGTTTGACCCAAGGAATGTCACTGAATGGTGAGATTTCTCAAAGGTCAATGTCATTAAAGTCAAATTAACCAACTGAGAAATGCCAAGGGAATTACTGACATGTGATACCACTTGTGATTTGGCAAGAATCTGATAACGGAAGAATTGCTCATTTGTAAAAGAAGACATACAAGCAGGCAGAAGCACAAGGAACATCGTTTACTTCATTTTACCCATCCTCCTTGAATTATGAAATAAAACTTACAGCTTTGGCCGGCTTGCTTTTCTTTTCTGGTGGTTGGTAAACATCGCCTCGTTTCTGCGCACGCGTCTGGCGTCCTTCACTGGCATCAACTGCGTCAACAACATACTTCGCTGAGAAAAAGAAGAGGAATAGACATGAAAGTGCCATTTATAGAAGACTTGACATTACCATAAGGAATGAATCCAGAAAAAATCACCTTCATCATCACAACTACCCCAGTCTAAGAAGAATGGAGACAAACATCACCATATTTCCCCACATATTACTATGAAATAATTGTTAACTGCAGGGCTGGCTAGGAAGCACTTGGCAGTGTTGAAGTCTGCAAATTGCTGTGTTTTTCTTTGTATACTTACCTTCTGCAATGCATCGCTGGATGGAAGTCTGTTTCTGTGCTGTACTTTTCCTTTTCGATGCTTTTGTAACCTGGCGAGTGTCACCAAGCTTTTCTGCGCCAAGAAGGCCTTTAGCTTCCTGTGAAATAAAATCACACAAAAACTCCATAAATAAATAAATAAGGCCATATAAAAATACATGTACATGTAGTTGGTTAGCATCCTTCCACTCTCAATTTTCTGAGGAGGGCGGGAGGTTTTTTAGAATCTTTTATTGAGTTTGAGATGCATGTTACCATGATAACCATGCTTGGCACCCGAGGGAAATTCCAAATGTACGGCAATGGGTATGAATTGAAATAATAACTACTTTCTATCCTTGAAAACTGTGTTGTTTTAAGCACCCCAGCCTACAATTTTATCACTGTTTTGGCGTTTTTTTGAAAGATTTTTTGAAAATAAAAAATAAAAAAAAAATTGAGGAGGGGCTGATTTCAATGGTGGGACATGTGGGAGGGGATGCTAACCAGCTATTTTTTTTACATAAAAGGCCCCCCTACACTTATTTTTTATTATTATCAAATTCTTTGACAAATTTTTTAAGCAGATGGGTGAACATGCCAGAAATTAAATGCTAATTCAATCAGCTTTTTACCAAAACTATGACTTTTTTGCATCAATTTTGCCTTACCTGAGCAGTAGCAGCCATGGTTAAATTCTTAGATAATCTCGCTTTTTTGGCGGGTGTTTCAGCTGCAATGGCATCCAATTTTTTCTGCTGCCCTCGAGTTTGCGCATCTTCGTCAACTTTTCCCATGCCAGACAATAACGACTGAGCCTCCTGAAACATCAGAAGAATCTCAGGTAAAGTGGTGTTTTCTGGTCTTGTAACTAGTCCTGAAGTCATTAGGCCCCATAAAATTAATTAGTTGTTTATCATCCCCTCCCGCACCGGATTTTTGGCCCGCACCAATTTTTTTAATTTTTTTAAATTGCTTTTTAAGCTGTGTTGAAGGATGAAAACACCGTTTATCTGTTGACCAGTAGGACTGGCCGCCCTGGAACTGCCGACGAACAGTGAATGATGGACATTGAACTGTGAACTAAAACATCTGTGCCTAAAGTTACTGATGAACTTCTCAGCGTCTACCAAAATCTACCCTAGTAATTGTCTTTTTGTTGCCAGTTATGTGTTTTTGATTCACGTTAAAAACAAAAAATAAAAAAAATATTGACCCTCCCTCACCTACCTTTTGAGAACAACGGATGATAAACAACTACATGTAATTAATTTTATGGGGCCTTATCAATACCATCACAAAATGCAAGGGATTTTTAAACTTTGATTGATGAAGGTTCTCTTGTCAAATACCACAAGAAGCCAAAATATCTACTTTCTAAGATGCATCATTGAAATTAGAAATATAAACCTTTGCTGTGTTGACCATGGTGTTGTCCCTCTTCACATCAGGGATCAGGCCTTGTGCCTTTAGGAGGTCTCTTGCCCCTTCGCCTTTCAGGAACTCAACCCCTTCCTACAAGAAAAAGCAGAACATTATTACTACTCCGCCTAGGCCTAGGCTGAAATTGTGTCATCGTTTTTTGCTTCTCATGGGCCAGGGCATGCAAGAAATTAATCATCACCCCCTTTTGATAGGGCAGCAAGCTTTCTAAGACACATGAATTAAAGGAATACGACAGAGAAACTCAATGACATGCACCAATGCTGAGCCCATCCTTGTACAGAAAATATGAGAGGTATTTTTTTGCAACACACTGTATGACAGCTTGGCAGCCATCTTGGGAAATCAGCTTGGAAATTAGAAGCCCCAAAAACTAATTTATTTTGGAAACATCCGTGGTTACTAAGAAAAAATCATTCATCTATTAGATGCTTAGATACCTCAAGCACCTTACTAACAAAACTTTGATTGATGAAGGTTCTCTTGTCAAATACCACAAGAAGCCAAAATCTCTACTTTCTAAGATGCATCATTGAAATTAGAAATATAAACCTTTGCTGTGTTGACCATGGTGTTGTCCCTCTTCACATCAGGGATCAGGCCTTGTGCCTTTAGGAGGTCTCTTGCCCCTTCGCCTTTCAGGAACTCAACCCCTTCCTACAAGAAAAAGCAGACCATTATTACAACTCCGCCGAGGCTGAAATTGACATCTTTGTTGCTGTTCCTGGGCCAGGGCATGCAAGAAATTAATCATCGCCCCTTTTGATAGGGCAGCAAGCTTTCTAAGACATATGAATTAAAGGAATATGACAGAGAAACTCAAGGACATGCACCAATGCTGAGCCCATCCTTGTACAGAAAATATGAGAGGTATTTTTTTGCAACACACTGTATGACAGCTTGGCAGCCATCTTGGGAAATCAGCTTGGAAATTAGAAGCCACAAAAACTAATTTATTTTGGAAACATCCGTGGTTACTAAGAAAAAATCATTCATCTATTAGATGCTTAGATACCTCAAGCACCTTACTAACATAAGGAGGCGTCTTACTTTTCTGCGATATGTGCGCAGGAAATTTTTTAAGTGGGCAAATGGCTGCCTATGCAAAATGTACACAGAAAATCTACTGCAGGAATATGGTGCACAAGATCACCAAACAAAACAAAGTGCCGGAGCAAAACCATTCATCTAATTTTTACGAACCTTGGCGGTCACTTTCATAGTACTATCCTTTGCCAGTTGCGTTTTTGCAGCAGCCATGATAGTATTTCTGAGTGGAGAAAATCAAGATTAAAGAGGGACACTTTGGTGCACAATCTACACGAGGATTGTTTAACCGATGCGTGGTCACGTGACCACGTGCTTTAGTTTATCATCTCGCTCGTGGCGGCAGCACCCGAAGAAGGCAGATTTTCTGTTAAAGGGGTGCTGGCCCCGACAAATTTTATTTCTTGGAGAAGCTGAAGATTAAAGAGGGACACTTTGGTGCACAATCTACACGAGGATTGTTTAACCGATGCGTGGTCACGTGACCACGTGCTTTAGTTCATCATCTCTCTCGTGGCGGCAGCACCCGAAGAAGGCAGATTTTCTGTTAAAGGGGTGCTGGCCCCGACAAATTTTATTTCTTGGAGTAGCTGCAGAACACCAAGAAAGGGGCCTACTGATCAACGACGCGAGCTACTGTGCAACATGCAGAATCAAAACCGTATATCAACACAAAAACTGTCATTATGAGCTTGTAACTAGCTACTTATTATGGTCCAGTTCAGCCACACCTAGGCCGAGATAAAAAAAAGTTCCATGCAAACAATCAACATTTTATACAGCAATAAACTTTATTCAATCATACATATATTACAAAGGTCATAAACGGGAGAAAAAATGTCTTATCACATTCCGAGATCAAATTATTCAGGTGAAACATAGGCCTATGATACCGTAATTTCACTCTCATCTACAAAAGAGCCGAGATTAAAAAAAAGTTCCATGCAAACAATCAACATTTTATACAGCAATAAACTTTATTCAATCATACATATATTACAAAGGTCATAAACGGGAGAAAAAATGTCTTATCACATTCCGAGATCAAATTATTCAGGTGAAACATAGGCCTATGATACCGTAATTTCACTCTCATCTACAAGGGCGGGGCATCACAGGAGATGGTACGGAACACAAGACTGGCCGGGCTCAGCTGCACTTTCATGAATGCATCAACTAAAAAGTCAACTGTTATCATATATAACAAAAGAATTTGGTGTTTTTCTGCTTTCAACAGAACCTGGCAAAATATCACAGTCAAAAATTGTGGTGAAGTTATAGAAATTTCCCGTTTGTCGAATTGAAATCCATTAAATTAAAAAATAGAAGTTGATGTGGACGGAGTTTTTTTTCTGGAAGGATAGAATTTTGCATCAAGAGTATAAACTTTAGACAACGCCAAAAGACACTAATCGTTCATCTAATTCCTCATCCTTGGGAACTCCGTCCCCAACACATGGCTCCCAAAAATAGTTCCTTCGAATTCCATGTCCCACTTCTGCTAAATTGGTCTGGCCATCTACAACATATGGCTGGATATCGGTTGCTGAAAGATCCAGTCGCATCGTGTTGACTAAGCGGCCAAAATCCTGAAATATAGAAACACAAATTACAAATTAAACTCAGAATGTTTGTTTTCTGGGGTAAAAAATAGACAATTTGCGACACGGCAAGTCTGCCTTCTGCTGGTTGAAGATAAGTCGGTCATCCATTATTGGAATAGAAAGTCCTGTGTTGAATCTTACCTCACAGGCTTTAGGAGCAAGATGGTTGCCCCAGATGTAGACATTTGTCAAAGTTGAGTTCATTCCCATGCACTTTGCAATGGCACGGAGACCCTTCTCGCCAATTTGATTTGACTTAAGACCAAGACTGGAAAAGAAGTGAAGAGGATTTACCAACAGAACATGAACATAAACATTACCATTAACATTCAGTGAACATTATCATTAACATTGACAAAAACCATCCAAAAACTTCTGGGGTAGTGCGTCAAATGCAAGTCTAATACCGACTCTAGTCAGAGCCTAGAATGGCTGGATATCGGTTGCTGAAAGATCCAGTCGCATCGTGTTGATTAAGCGGCCAAAATCCTGAAATATAGAAACATAAATTACAAATTAAAGCTCAGAATGTTTGTTTTCTGGGGTAAAAAATAGACAATTTGCGACACGGCAAGTCTGCCTTCTGCTGGTTGAAGATAAGTCAGTCATCCATTATTGGAATAGAAAGTCCTGTGTTGAATCTTACCTCACAGGCTTTAGGAGCAAGATGGTTGCCCCAGATGTAGACATTTGTCAAAGTTGAGTTCATTCCCATGCAGTTTGCAATGGCACGGAGACCCTTCTCGCCAATTTGATTTGACTTAAGACCAAGACTGGAAAAGAAGTGAAGAAGATTTACCAACTGAACATGAACATTAGGCCTAAACATTACCATTAACATTCAGTGAACATTATCATGAACATTGACATTAACATTGACAAAAACCATCCAAAAACTTCTGGGGTAGTGCGTCAAATGCAAGTCTAATACCGACTCTAGTCAGAGCCTAGTGTAAAGGAGGCAGCACCAATGGCAAGCCTGTGAGTGTGGCTATAGAGCTTGTGCAGATGACGTCATCACGGAAAAATCCACCATCTTGACGGTCAAATTGACGTCAAACGACGTCGGCGACCCATGTGGTGCAGTTTGTCGTCAGCGCAAGTGGAGTGTGGTCTTCAACCATGACGCGATCTACACGTGGCGCACTTTGTCGTCGACGTCAGCATGGTGGACCGCCAGTCAAACATGACGTCATAATGAGCCGTTGCACAAACTCTATATGGTATTCGGTGTCACCAAGAAGACAATACTAACGTTGTAAGGTTCATGTTGCTCGTTTCTAAAGCTTCTGAAAGAGCGACAGCTCCATCATCTTCTATTCTATTGAAACTCAGATCTAATACTTTCAGCGTTGCGTTCATTTTGAGTAACTTTGACAAGTCCTTCGCACCATCTCTTGTGATTCGATTGCTGATAATGAAAAAAGATAAACTTGAATATAGAGATCAATGGTAGGCTTGGTAAACAGACCACACCCTGAGATAAGACAAGTAATATTCTGAGTTTATCAGGTTTTTAGTCATGGACTTACTCTGTCAACCAGTTTGATGCAATAAAGTTACCCTACAAACATCAGAAGGTAAAGCAGGCCTCACACGGGGACGGTTCTGAAGGCGGCTCAACACGGTTCAAAATGGTGCTGAATCGCCCCAAATGACGGCAGTTTGGTTTGGCACAAGTATATGAAAACAGGGTGTGGATAAGGTGGTGATGCGGTTGTCAGGAAGGTAGACATGCGGTACAACTGCGGCCAAACATGGTGTTAGAAGGGTGATGTACTGTGTTAACACGGTCGTGTACGGTCCATATGCGGTCTAGGGGATATTGTGAGGTGGCCACAAGGTGTGGGGAGGGGCAATAACATGGTAGCCATTTTTTCAGCGGTTCTGAAAGGTTGTGAATGGTGACAACAAGGTGGCAACTCAGCAGTAACTTGGTGATTCCCGGTTTTGAGAACTGCCGTGAAAATTTCAAACATTTTGAAAATCCTGCAGTTCCAAGAACGAGTTGGCGGTCAATGGCGAACACTCTTACGGTGTCTAGGCGGTGTCACTGAGGTTCAGCACGGTTTTGAACCACCGTCAGAATCGCCCTCCTGGAGGCCTGCTTGAGTAGACATCGTAAGATATCTCCATTGGGCCAGACCCAAAAATATGTCTGTTTGCTGTAACCCTACCCTGCCCTAATAGCTTGGGTAGGTAGGTAGGCATATATTTTTTTTTTTTTTTAGTTGGAGGTGGAAAAAAATTAACAATTTCCACAAAATAAAATAAAAATATACTAGTGTTTAAAAACAATGTCTTTTGGGGTTTATGACGCATTGGCATTCAGTTTTGAAGTGTAAAAAGTTTTAGGTCGGCATACTTCGTCATTGCCGGTCGGCAAATCGGGTCCTTTGGGGTATAAAAAAAACATATTGGCTATTACCCCTATAAAAAGTTTTGGGTCGGTACCACTTACGTAGGGTCGGTCGGGTTACGGCAAACAGACATATTTTTGGGACTGGCCCTGTGATAGGCTTGTTTTCATTCTTTTCATTTCTTACCATCTCAAATCGAGGTACTGCAGGGTCATGTTCTCCATGAGGTTTTCAGCCAATCTTGTCGCGCCAAAATCACGTATGCTGCATTTCTGGAGGTGAAGTTCGACAAGACCTCTGTTCACCTATGAAGAGGAATTAAGTAATGGAAACTAATCTAGGAATATTATGTATACTCAGCTTGAGAGTCTTCTCATGCGAGTTGGCTCTCTATGGGTTCAGGCCTAGAAAAGTAGCTGTTTTCATCGCCATTGGCTACAGGATTTTCCCATTTGGCTACAAAGGATTTTGTCAATTTCGCCATTTGGCTACAAAAATTCCTTGATTTTCACCTTTTTTATCGCCATCCTTTCTATTTCCATTGGCCGTATCTCAATCATAGATATTTGGCTATGAAAATTTGTAGACATTTAGCCAAACGGCGGCTACCTTTGAACAACTGAACTTTTCGAGCACTGGGGTTACTCAACTAATGAGCAGCCACTTGTGTCATTGGTCTCACTTGACTCGCCACCGTCAAATAATCAGTACCGGTACATCTCACACATTTCGCTGCTCCATTTCTGCTGGCCAAATCTGACCATGTTTCAACTAGCCCATCCCAAGTTCACCTTCAACATCCGGGCAAAATGAACTGTGGTCTCTTCCTGGACACTGAACAATAATGGTGCGTCTACACATAGGGCCTTTAATGAATCATTCTCACGAAGGACGGTGGCGAAGGCTATCATGCTTTCTGTTTTCTGCAATGAAAAGATAATGGTCGTTGGAAATTTCTTACATATCTTTCAATACAGTCAAATCTCTTAATGTGAAGGTGGTGAGCAATGGCATGAGCACATCCTAGAACCAACCACCCTGAAGACAAAGCTGTGGGGAAAAAAGGGCAGAGGATCTCCAGAAGATGGCAAGTTTTGTCAATCAGCAAGATTTACATGCTTTTTGGTAAATACTGAACACAGAAGAAATACAAAAACATCACCAAACACACTTGATCAGCTAGAAGTTCATCCTGGTTTCTTGCGCATCAAGTCGAAGAGAATTCACCTGGAAGCAAGTACATACCTGATCCGTTTCTCCAACATCTAATTCCATTAAAGTTGTGTTAATCTGAAGAGCCTGTGCAAACGCCATGCCACCTTTGTTCCCAAATTTGTTTCCGTTCACCCGTAGCGAGATGAGGGTCTGGTTAGTCTGTAAAGGAAGAGAACATGTCGGTGTAAAATACAAGTATGGACAGAAAGGACAAAGGTGTTCCTCCACGTGGGACTTTTCTTGCAGAAGTTGGCTCTTCATGGGCGCTCGTATTCGTAAGCAGTCGAAGAGTAAGGGCAGTTGTTTTTTGTCACTGGTCAAGGTTTAAGCTGTATGGAGTTAAACAATCACGAATTGCCCATTGAGAGCCAACTCAGGGCTCGAAAAATCACATGCCCGAATGCCCACAGGCAACCTGTTCAACCCCCTGGGCTCGAAAAATCACATGCCCGAATGCCCACAGGCAACCTGTTCAACCCCCTGGGCAACAAAAACCAATTTTCAGCCAAATACAACATGCCCGACCGGGCAACTCTTAATTGGATCCTACTAAAAAAATGAACATAATTAAAGTAAATTTCAAACCAAACAAAGGGATTCGGGCATCCATCAAGATGAGCTGGGCATCTAAAAACCTGAAAACTGAAAAGACAGGTTGCCCGACTGGGCATATAGGCTCCAGAGAATTTTTCAAGCCCTGCAACTCACATGAGAAAACTCTCAAGTGGAGGAACGCCTAAAGTGAGGAGTACTGTTAGCCACGGCAGGATTGAATACAGGGATCCAGCTCTCAGTACTTTCGAAAGATTTGTCCTGTATATTTCTGTTGACTCATGTTCAGTAGATGCTTTCCCTACAAGCGCAGAGTTAGTCATACTTACATGTAAGACATTAGCAAGTGCAATAGCTCCTTCTTCTTCAATATCATTACACATCAAGTTTATCTCTTGGATCACCTGGTCTCCCTATGAACAACAGGAAAAAAAATCAACGACAAATTCCTTGAATATTAAAGCTGTGGTCTAAATCTTAACCTCTTGAATGCCTATTGCGACCTAAATTTCAGTCGCAAATTGTATCAAAAAATAACCTATAGCAACCGAAATTTTGGTCGCATTATTATCATTTTCTACTAAACCCTGGTATGCCGTGGCTTGCT
The DNA here is from genome assembly GCA_002633025.1 of Notospermus geniculatus. NCBI lineage: Eukaryota > Metazoa > Nemertea > Pilidiophora > Heteronemertea > Lineidae > Notospermus > Notospermus geniculatus. The sequence goes on from NMRB01000161.1 coordinate 380,782, forward strand.
GTTATCGGTTTGTTTGCATGCCTGACGATCGTCTGCTACCCGCTAGTGTATTTTTTGTTCGACAGATGGCAGCACTCGCATCTACCGTACACATCCGAAGTACAGAATGGGAGGTTCTGGGGCACTAGAGACAGCAGACGCCAATGTTTCCATTGTGCCACTCCGACAGCCAGCCCTAAAAAGCTGCCAGAGGTGTGGTTCAAGAGGATAAAAGATTACGTAGAAAGTAAATGGTTTCTGATCTGGCTAACTTCAAAATTCCATCACTTCGAGAGCAATTTCCAGTTACATCCACACACCTTCAAAAATTCAGCCAATGTTAATGCTCCTTCATCTGTGATCTTGTTATATTTGAGATCCAAGCGATTGATGTAGGTATTCTCACACGATTCAAGAGTCTTACACAGCAGGAGAACATCATGGTCGGTGATCTTTGGATGCTCGAGATTGTGCATGTTGCCACGGAGACGTAGGTTCATGTTCTCCCTCGTCTCACTGAAATCAAAAACAGAAAAGTGGAAATTGAAAACGTAAGAAATGATCACACCTGTAGGCAGATAAATTAGGCCTACTGTATCATTAATATGAAGTCATTAAGTTTATAAGTAAAAATTTGCGAAGCTTGACTCCAAGGTGTTCCAACAGTTTGCTACAGAAGCTGATTTCATGCTTTGAAACATGAACAAGAATCATGAGGAAATTGGGTTTCACAACACATTTCCACTGTGATCCGAATACCCCACATTGTATTGTATGTCCATGGAAGTATCTTTCAGCTAATGCACGATGATCGGTCATTTGACAGTGTGATGCGGAGATGAAAATGACAAGTTTTGATTCACATCACTCTTGAGAAACGTGCGTTCAAATAAGTGTCACCAAAACTGCTCGTTATTTGTGTACGATTTTAAACACAGTCGACCACATGTGAGAAAACGTTAGACAAATAGCAAAATCACATGAATGTCAATCTCCAGTGTAGATTAGAATACACACAACAAACACAATGTCAGACTTGTTAGTTTCCGTAGAGGATAGAGCGTAGCTTTCAGCCTTTAGTCCTCTGTAAGCGTTTCACTGTTTTAAGGGTGCTGGTTTAAAAGCTACCTCCCAGCAGTGCACAGTACACACATGAACACACCCCTAGCGTCTCGGTCACTTGCAATCAATGATATACTAATCAATGAAACAAGTGTAAAGACTGACTGTCATGACGGTGGCACATGCCCCACTCCGCACTCCCCAGGCCGTAAGCTGTTATGGTGAGTGTAAAAGGATGCCCAAACCAATGCTGAAATATTAGCCCAAAATGTCATTTTCATGCTTTTACTGATGAAATGAACAACAAATACATGTATTTAGATGAAGTAAGTACCGGTAATTTAAATCCTGAAATTCACCAAAACCCAATACTTACCATTCTTTGCCCCTAAAGCCAACATAAATTGAAAGCAAATCAATGTGAATAAGCTGGAAAATTGTCTTGAAGCATGCAGCAACTTTAGTAAGTGGGCCCAGTGCATTTGTCATACCCTGCTCCCTCAAGATAACATGGTAGAGTCTTGGTTGAGTCTTTTCTGATAGTATTTTGCAAGAAAGTGCCTGCCTGAAGAAGACCCCGGTTGGGGTCGAAAATTTGCAAAAAACACTGGAGGACGACCTCTGCTTTTATATCGTAGAGTTTATGAAGAATCTTGTGGTTGCTAACCTTCAACAGGCACCCCATAACTTAAATGGTTGGACCAGGGTCGAAGAACAAAGGCCAGAGGTTTTTATTTTGCATAGATTCTTCCGTAACCGGATAAAGGCACAAGGATAAGACAAATAATGCAATTATGCACTCAGCCGGGCAAACTGAGAAGCAACAGCATGCAACTGTGAACTCACTCTACGCAAAAGTTCATCACAACTGCCTGTACATTTCTTGCAGAAGCAATTTTGATAAACTTAGGCCATTCTTTTTTTATTTGTTGTTTAGCGGATTTTTTTCCAGTAAACTCAAGACAGGAGACAGGAAAAAAATAAAAATAAAAGTCAAATCTTTCTGATGGATTTATATTTTTCGTTTCTAGCTAGCCTTTATCAGTGAAACCAAGACAGGCGGAAATAAAAAAACTCAAATATCATGATTGCTGCTGTCGATGTTGCCGATCTGCCCGGCCGACGAACGCGGCAAATGTCCGAAATCCCCCACAACAGCACTGGACGGGACCTCACCAAATGTTTTTAATAGAGTGCTCACACCTCGCTGAAGACTGATTTTGAAAAAAACATTGAAAGGTTGAAAAACGGGACAGGCGGAAATAAAAAAGATGTTTTTTTTTCAATTTTATTTTTTTCCAAATTGCCAAAATCTTACTACGGCGGGTCCGCTAAACAACAAATAAAAAAAGAATGGCCTTATTCTGAAACATACAAACTGTCCCTAATTGACTTACCCTTTCTTTTGGCGCCTGTAGAATGATAAGNCCTAATCGGGATATGAGTATCAAAAATCGGGAAGTGTTTTTTTCCATTAACAGATGGCAGCACCTGTGACCTTGTATTTCACGGCGTAAAATCTGAATTGCTGGCGTAAGTTGGCTGCAATCATCGATAATCATCAATTATCATCATCAAAAGGCTTGGTTGTGCCAGAATCTCGGGGCTTCCATGCAAATTCAGAAACGTTCCCGATATTGGAATCGAAAATCGCTTCCAAAAAAAGAAACGTTGCCAAATTCCGAAACGTTTCCAATTTTTGAACTTTCCCGAACTGATATGTCAGTAAATTCACAGAATTCCAAAAATGAAGCTTGTTTTAGCATGGGAACTCCAAATGGATAAAATGATTTTAATCCCTTTTTTGGTTCACAATGTAATTCAGCACATAATCAGGTTAGAGAAAATCTCACAGTTCACAGCTTGTATATACAAAGTATAATTGTTAAAAGGATGAGAAAAAGAAAATGAAATAAGGAATTACAACAGATAAAGCTGAGTTGGATTCAAATGATTCCAAAATTTCAGGGGTAGTGAAACTGACATTGGACTGAACCTCCCATAACCATACTGTGAAAAACCAAGGAATTTAAAGCAAATCACTATGATGTCCAGTAGAATAGAAGAGACCCAGGAACTCACTGCTTTTCAACATCATTATCAATTTCAATGATATTATAAATCATAATTCTCCAACTCACACTTCATCACACGGTCCGATTATTTTCTTTCAAATAATTGTCCAACATTCCCAGTTAACCCTGGATCTACAACTCAAGGTCTCAGAATCTGAGTATTTTGTACTCAGGGTGTTTCAGTTGAAGTTTAGATGGAGGATGTGCACATCTACATGTTGCGTAGCATTCTAATTGAAATTACAATGATTATTGATGACCAGTTGGTTCACAGAGTCTAAAGGATTAATGCTGATTGGGGGGGGGGGTCTGGAACCGGAACTGGAGGTACGTACAGAATTGTCTCATCTTTCTCCTTCATGAAGGCTGACACGATAAAAGAGCTGGGAGCACAACCATACTCCCGACATCGTCTCTCATACTCTTCAGCAACTTCGTGTACTGTGCTCATTGTTGGCTGATACTGGAATAAAGAATAAATTACCCTGCACATGTTGTGTATGAATAATGTATAGCCATACTGCAGTCCATGCAGTGCGTGACTGTGCAGGCCAAGCCTGTGCATGGGATGCATGTATTTTTGTACACAAACAGGCCACACTAAAATGTCCCTTCCCATTTTCACTGCATACGCATAAATAACGGGTTATATTGACACAAACGTTATCTCAACATTTACTTGAAGATATTTGCTTTCTGACCACCAAGTAAAGTCAAAATATTTGGAACATAAAGTGTTGAAAAATTACATTTGTGTCAGGATTTTTGAGAAACGGGCACCTGTTTGTTGTTGCTACAACGGTCGTTGTGGTCGTCGTTCGAATATACACACTGACGTACTCCGCTATAGCCGTGAAGACACCGCTGTGCGATAAAGAGGCAATGTGCTCGGTTGGTTTTTCAGATTTTCCAGTAGCCTTGGGCGAATGTTTCACTGTCACTCTCAGGCGCGGATCCAGAGAGGGGGCGCACCGGGCGCGCGCCTCCCCTTTTGGCCAACAAATCTGTAAAATCGACCGTGAAATTCTGAAATCGGACCCAAATTTCAATGTTCCTATAGCACAGGGCGCCCTCTCTTTTCCCAAATCCTGGATCCACCCCTGACTCTAACTGTGTAGCAACAGTGGCATCAGGCTTGCTGATAAAGTGAAGAAGTATCATTCAAGTAGTGTGAATAGCTGAACACATTTCAATTTCCAGAAAATGAATTTATTCGGACAAGTTCAGTTACATGAACGTTTGGAAACATCAGAACTTACAGTATTGGTGTCGGTGGAGCAACACTATCAAAATGGCACACCAGAATACATNACCCTCTGAACCAGCAGAGTACCAAAACTCATTAAATATCAAATAGGCTACTACATTTTCTCTAAAAGATATCCGGCTCAAGTATGGTATAGCGGGCCAAGTCGTGGGAAGTGCACTGAGCGTTTACATGTGTGTACACGGAATAAGCGGCAATGTATGGAGATGTGTCACTTCCCATGGCTTGGCCCGCTATACCATACTTGACCCAGATATCCTTGAAAAAGAACTGAAATACATCACACGGCAGACACTGGACAGTCAAATAATGTTGGTAAAGTTAAGAGTTAAAGTTTGGGTTTTTAGTCTGATATCAACAACAGTAAAGCTATCATCCGACTTTACACTTTAACCCTGGTCTATCTTGAATCCTTTCAGTAGAACTTAGATGAGCTGCCCATTCAGCGCTACAATCTGAGCATTTCCGACGGGTGCCCATTTACACACCTGGGTGGAGAGAGGCCAGTAAGCCAAAGAGACTTACCCAAAGTCTCACGCCACAGTGGTATTTGAACCCGGGACCCTCTGACTGCTAGTTGGAGACCTGTACCACTAGACCACCGTGGCAGCATCGGATTTTTTAGCAGAATTGAAAAGAAAATGCAAAATCCTAGGACCTTCACCTTTCCAATCTTCACACAATAAATGCACCTATGAATAAATACCCTTAAGTAATCATACCCATAATATAAAACACTGTGGCTCTGCCACTAACTACATATACATGTAAAAAATGCATCAAACATACTCCAAAAATAAAAGACCTTTCATCTTTCTAATAAAACATTATAACAACTCTACTGTTCAACAGTCATTCTCAACATCTACTGGTATTTGCTGTATGGCGTTGACGTTTTCTGGTAACTTCTTGCCAAGTCCTCAACATGTCTTAAGCTGGATTCCTGAAAAGATAGATGATACATTGCAAACACTCTTTATATTTGAGCTTTCAACAGCAGAGAGGAAGACCTCAGATGCGCTGCTCTTCGTGAGAGTTTCTTGCATTTCACCATTGTTGGTTTCCTTACGATTTACACCGAGACCTGTGACACAAATGATGGCACAAGGTGGAGTTGCTCACGCAGATCCAGAGGGGCGCCCCAGGTGCGGTGCCTCCCCTTTTGGCCCACAAATCTGTAAAATCGACTCTGAAATTCAGGAATTTCAATGTTCCTAGCACAGGGCAGCCCCATCTTTTCCCAAATCCTGGATCCCCCCCTGTTTTCTACAGAGAATAGGTCCGACAGGGGATCAAACCTGCAACCTCAGAGGTGACAGGCCCTGATGTTTCCGTTGCACCATTCTCACCTGGATAAGTTCAGCGTGTTCTCGTTCTGCTTCAAGTTCTTCGTACATCCGCTTCATCTTGTCCAAGGTCTCCTTCTGGGTCACCTCGGCGACATCGGCAATTTTCGCCACCTTCAAACGGTTCAACTGCAAAAGAAGATATGACTATTTTAACCAACAAATAGGGATCCTGCATGAAAAGTTGGTACTGCAACCCATGTTCGACAAAATTTTACATCAGTGATATGCTCTGTGGACAAAAAGACTGTGTGTACCACTTCTAACCAGTAAATGCAGCAAGTGAGAGTTTGCACAAGAATTTCTCCACAGCTTTTGCCACTAAGTCATTCTGACTGCCTAATCAGACAAGCACCACCTACTCTTAACATTTCTTCAGCCTGTTCAGTCACTTGACGAGCTCGCTGTCGTTCCTCTTCTATCTTCTTCCTCTGTTCAGCAGTCTGTTGCTCCATTTCCTCTTGTGAATGCCTACAATTACATGTAATGTGAAGACCTCCTGAATGAAATTTTAAAGAATTCCATAACACTAATGAGACATTTTCCAAACAAACCTAGACCCCTTCCTCTTATTCAATCCTTGACCATATGGAACAATGGTCCTGTATCTCAACCAATCTGCCAAGCAGATTCCCAGCATAATCTTTGCTTAACATTAGAAAGCCTTGAAAAAAGACAAAAAAATTAAATACCTAGATTGCGAAAGTTCATCTTGGAGTGTGTCAAATTTCACTTTGAACCAATCATGTGCTTCCACAAGACTTGCTGCGATGTGTACAGATTCGTTATTAGCTTCCTGTAAACGAGACTCCATCTGGTGGCTTATTTTTGACAAGTCATTCTCATGTTTCTTCGCCACCTGCAAAAGTTCCAAAAACATGAATCAGCCATCAGAAACCTGCATCAAGAGTTGGGCACAATGGTTTTTCTACCATCCAGGCTGAAGCCAAAGCAGTATTGGCCATTGTACCGGTAAGTATTGAGATGCCATCTGAAGTGACCAGGGGCAGATCCAGGATTTTGGAAAAGAGGGGGCGCCCTGTGGTACTAAACATTGAAATCTGCAGTGAATTTCAAAGATTTGCTCCAAATTCCAGAATTTCACGGTCAATTTTACAGATTTGTTGGCCAAAAGGGGGGCATGCCCCCCTTGGATCTGCGCCTGGTAACTAATGCTCCTCATTGCATGGAGTCTTTTACTTGCCCTTGCAAAGTCACAAGTTACATGGCAACGCAGCTTACTGCCCCAGGCGGCGGATGTGAAGAGCCAGGGAGGAAATCCTATATGCCGCAGGCTGCATTGGAACCCGAGAGCTGCCACTTGCAAAGCGGATGTGATATCCACTGGGCTATCATGGCTCGATGATGAATTCTGAGGGTAAGGGAGAATTGTCTCCTCAGAGAAAATCCTTGAAATAATAATGGGCTTCTAAGGTTAAAGACATAGCTTCCTACCGGACTCGAACCCATGGACCCTCGCATAAGGGTCTGAGAAAATCCAGGAGGAACTGGAAGCTGAAAACCGTCTCCATGGAAGAAATCTGGCCACCATACCTGATATTTCCTCTTCAGATCTTCGTTCAGCAGACGCTGTTTCAGCAGTTCCTCTTCCTGCTGATGAACGAGTGAGCCAGTCCGTAACTGTGAAGCTGATAATGACTTAACCTCTGATTGAAGTGCTACTATCTGATTCATGAAATTATTGATGGTGCGTGCCTGTAAAACAGATTTATGCGTTTAGTGCTTCCAGAAAAAGTTTCCGTACATATCACTGAACACATGTACATGTACATGTACATGTTGATGATTTTACTAGCATCCATTTGAAAGGGGCAAATGTCCAAACATAGGCAAGGCATTTGAATGGTCCCTTCTGGCAAAGAATCTAGACTAAGGCAGGATGGCTGGCTAATGAACAATGGCCACTGTACCATACTTGTCCAAAAAGAATGGCACAGCAAAACAGACACAGAAGTTACAGTTTTTCATTACCTGATCTTCATTCTTTTTCACATATTTATTCTTCATTCGTTCCAAATCAGCGACGTCTGCTTGTACTTTCTGCAATGAAGATTCCATTTTGAGCAGACTATCAACATCATTGATATACAATGTATATTGATATACAATGTATAGAGGTTGTCAGTTTCATGGATAATCGCCACAAACGTTCATACACACTGCTTGCTGTCCCAACAACTAACCTTAAGTTTTTCAACATTTTCTTCATTGTTTTTCTTGCATTTTTGCAGAACCTCAATCTGAGCTCTCTGGCTGCCTAGCTTGGCCTTCAGGTCCTTGATACTGTATTCCAGCTCCGTCACCTTGTGACGCAGGTCAGTGTTGGCACGGGAAAGCTCGCCATTTCTTCCTGTGAGCTCCTCATTTTGTCTCTTTGCCTGGAAGAATTAGAAGAGAGAGTTAGGAGGGGAACGGATGGGGGAATGCTAGTCAGCCCTCCGACACTAGAGGTGGACCCTGGACCGACGTTGTGAGGCAGAGTAGGTTTTCTTTACTTTTCCTGCCTAGAGATCCATTGAGACACCACACACCACATGCACATGTACACGTACCGGTAAGTACAGGTGACATACAGACAGGCAGCTGCTGGTCCCCAATCCATCAATACATGAACACATTCCACATGGCTTAAATTCCAGCTCGGAGGCCAATGCCTCAAACACTGGGACAAAAAATAAAGGAAATCCTCTATGGACTGCAGTTTAGGCTGTGCCATATAACTGGGGGTTACTCAATACTGCAGTGTACCGGTACTGCTAAAACATGCCACACAATAGTGACATGTTTTATTTATTATTTGCCCTCACCTCTGCCACATCCTTGTGCGTTTTCTTCAGCGTCCTTTCTCTTTCTTTCTTCAACTGTTGCTGAAGATTCTCTATCCTTTCTTTATACTGTGAGATATCTTGCTGCCGTAGGTCAGATTCTGTTGCCCTGCAATAAAGACAAAAATAAAGTTATGGTTTTCTCTAATACCATGAGCGTGTAATGCTTCTACATATAGTAAGAGGTGTTAAGAATTGCTAGAGTGGCAAAGTAAAACCATCAGCCCCATCATCTCTGCTGACCCTGTTGTAGGATGACTTTAGGGAAACCCAATCTTCATGATATAGAGAAAGGTCAGAATTTTGGGGTTCAGGAATTTTAGAACCTCTGGTTTCCTTCTACATTTTCCCATGCTTGGAATCACCATGAAACTGCAGTGACATGCACCTCAATCACACTCACCTAGCACCTTTTAACTGTTCAGCCAGATAAGCCTTCTGTTCAACATCATCCTGCAGCCTGTCGATGGTGGACTGCAGGTGCTTATTGGTCTGTAGCACATTCTCAAGCGTTCCTGCCATTTTAATGTTCTCCTGGCGGCTGTTTTCCAACGCCTGACGTAAAGGATCAATCTGAAAAACCAAGGTCAAGGTCACAACACCAGTTTCTGCTAAGCACTGCATTCCTACACAAGTACAAGATAGGAAGGGTAAACACTATTTTCCTCTAAGACGGGTCAGGAAGTGGAGCCTGCTGAATTTGTCACAGAAACACAGGAAAATACTGTTCCCAGATTGTATTCGTCACATCCTGCAGTTAACATACGTCAGCAGATGTAAAGTAATGACACTGAAATGACCGAGTCTGATATTTCTTACATCATTGGATTCCAAGTTTTCTAAAGCTCGGAGCTTTTCCTGAACAGTTTCTAGTTGTTGGCTCATGTGTTTGGACGCCATCTGACTCTGCTGCCTGAAGAGACGTCATGAAACAAATAGACACACAGACTAATAACAAAAAGAGGGTTAGATAATAAAAAAAAAAAGGGTGAAAAAGGCTAAGTAATTATGGTAAATAGGAACAAAATAGGCTATCAGATGCAGGGAATTATGGGATTGTACATTCTAGGCAAACATAAGTTTATGATGTAATCAGTACTTAACGAAAGCAAGACGGGCATGACAATGAACATAAATGCCATTAATACTAACTTTTCCTGCAGTAATTGTGAGATTTCAGAGTCTTTCCTTCCTAACTGAACCTGTAGTTGCTCCACAGCCAGTTGCAGCTGTGAGTGTGACGACATGATCGATTCCAATGTCCCTGTCATGTTCTTATTATCATCACGAGCTTCGGCTAAACTCTTTTGTAATGACGAAATCTGAAGAAAAGGTATGAATATAGACCCTTTGCATAACACTGACAATCAGTTCATTGATATGCAGTATGAACAACAAGGGGGCAAGAAATGACCCTTGTGGGACTCCGGATATCCCACAGGTACTACTCTCCTTGACCTGTAGCCAGGTTGCTTCTGATTTTGGCTCAGATGGAAAACACTGGCCATGAAATGACGACTTCATATACTGAGAGACATGGGCACCAACAGAATCCACTGAGGAGCCCCTGATGATAGCCGAGTCGTTATAACGTCCCAGTGCTCGACAAATTGGTTGCCCGGACGCCCGGGACCTTCCGAAAAACTCCTGGGCAAGTACAAAGTCATTGAGCACTTGTCCGTGGGCAAGTATCAAAATGCAACATATCTTTCAATAGAATATAGAAATATAACCATTGGGCAAGTGACAATTTGGTCCGGGCAAGGAGAAATTTACTTTGAAGTTGCCCGGGGACAAGTGAGCAAATATCTGATTTGTTGAGCACTGCGTCTGCTCAGCAAGCAGCAGGTCCCGGGTCCGAATCCAGCCCGGCCACATGGGATTTCATTCCTGGCTCTTCACGTCCGTCGCATGAGCAGGCCTTGTGTTTTGACGTGAGTGACAAGACAAGGCCTGATGGGACAGTAAGCTGTAGTGCCTTGTACCTTGTTTCTTTGCAAGGGCAAGTAAAAGACCCGATCCAAGTGAGGGACATGAGCAGCTTGATATGAGATGGCCTTTTCTGTACTTACCACGGCAAATATTGCTATTCCTGACGGAATACCAGGAAAACTGAAAAGAAACCAACAGAAACCTTAGTACCTACCCTCATCCTCTCCCTGTCTTCTAAAGCCTCAATATGCCCCATCAATTTCTGTGCTTCCTTCACTGCGTCGTCCCTCGAGCCAATAGCCAATGAGAAATCACGATCCTTTCTGCGGGCGTCTCCCTCTAGTTGCTTCATCTGGTCTTCAAGTTTTTGGACGGCTAATTTACCGGCATTCAGATCTTGTAGAACCTGGACAGAAAATACCACAAACAGTCAATTACCGCTGCAAAAAAAATCTTCAAAACAAAATTTGTGATTCTAAAGTGACGCTTAAAGTGAAAGAGGTTATTCATCTAACTCATCCTATCCCCAGCCTTCCAACATTTTAAGAACCAACCTTTGAATATTTTGATTCCAATGTTTGATTATTCTTCCTCAGCTGCATTAATTCGGTCTGGGAATTAGCCAGGGACTCCAATTCAGATTGTAGATGGTCCACTTTGGTCTGTAGACGACCCTTGTCGTAAGCCAGTCGATTCTTCTGCTCCAGCATGTCGGCCATTGCTTGGTCAACCTGTAGGTGGGCACTCTGAAAATACACGTAGAATGTTAAATAAGGTAGAAATGCTCCGTTAAAGCGAATCGATAGCGGATTTTGTTTACATTTGGCTGGTGTTTGTAAACACAAAATTCAGCCAATCAAAATGCACGAAAATTTCTTTGTTGACATTCTGGAGAAGTTTGTTTACATTTTTTGCTGAAAATTCGTCCCCTTTCAAATTCTATTTCTAAATCAAATAGTTTCGCTTTCGATTCGCTGTAAGGACACCTTGGATTTACAGAGGTGTCCTCATTAACTCTTTCACTGCCATACACAGTGTTAAAATTCCCATCACTTGATTGCCAAACACGTACCGGTATGTATACTTTTGGTTCAGTTCATCAAAACTCCCCAGATGTCACTGCGATATGCTTACACAAGTTAGCCTTGGGTGTACTCGATCGAGTCAGACGATCATTTTGGTGGGCAGATGTGTGTTGGCAGGGCATCATCAATAAGAATATGGCAGCCTCAATAGAGATTTGGACGCCATTTTGCTGGCCAAAGTGCAAACTACTGCTACATAGAGTGGGATGATTGAGAAATACCACTCGGTAAAGAATAACAATTGAAGTGTATGTAAAGAGAACAATCAAAGGAACCAAATAAAACCAGTTTAGTGAAAATAACTCTTTTTATTTTTCATGTTGGCAACTTTCCAAAAAGGTCCAGATCTGGGCCTGGGGACGGCTGCAGTCGTTTTAAGAGCGGGCCGTGAAAGAGTTAAAGAGGTAGAAATGATCAGAAATGGCCATTCTTGGACTGAACTTTCGTAACCTACATGTAAATAAAGAGGTGTCCTCCTGGCAGAGGTGTCCGCCAAGGTGGTTCCACTCTACCAAGTCTAATATAACTGGTTAACATTCTCTCAGAAAGATCCAACAAATCAAACTGCACTTTCAGTATACCTACTTGCTGGTGTTCGAGAGTGTCCAACCTTGATTGGAGTCGCATGTTCTCCTGTTCCAGCTGGGTTTTTGTCTTCTGAAGGGAGTCAATCTCGACCTGACTCTGTTGTAAGTCTGCTGTTAGACGAGTTCTTTCCTCTGACATATCATCGACAGCTTGATTGACCTGATCGTATAAAGAAAGAACAGTCAGTGAAATCGAAGACTTTCAATCACAAACATAACTGAACCCAGGAGAATCCAATTCATATTTTAATCAAAGCTTCCAATACTCTGCATTCTGTCCTTAACCCGTTAACTGGGTAGGACGTCGTATTACGTCATCACAAAATCCGGGGAACCCCCGAAAACACTCGAGGATCTCAGCTTCCGTAGGACATAATAGTATGCCCTGCAAGGAAATGGCGCTTCACATTGCGTCAGACATTATATCATCTCGTACCTCAAGTAAAATTCCGTGAACGTGATTGGCTCATTTACGTCATGTGACCTTGTGTCATTTCGATATGTCCCCCCGCGGGCGGTCATATCGCGATGTTGCCCGCTACCATGGCTACGTAATGGCCGCCGGAGTTTTACTCGCTCGGTTCGCAAGTTTGAACGGCCATAGAACAAATGCAGTCTCTATTGCATCGGACCGGGAACCAGTCTAACGATCACGGGTGCTGCCACCTGCACGAAGGAATAAAACTAATTTGCCGACCATATTTGTAAACAAACCAGCTTGTTTACAACTTCGGCGTCTAACTCCTTTAAGTGGGAACACCAGTAGAATATATAAAGAGGGATCAGGATCAGTGCAGACACAGCTTCAGTTTACTTCTCGCCTCCAAGATGACAACAGTGTTGTGCCGAAACCCAACATAATGCAGAGAGAAGTTTTCCACACTCCTGTTTTCTAAAGGCACTCCACCATCCATGTGAGAGTTTTCTTGGCTCTATGGGCAACCAGCCATAGAAAACGGGAAGTCGCTGGGGTCATAGATCAAGGTGAAAGCTGTAGGAAACCAACAATGGTGAACTGCCCATTGAGAGCTCACTTGCTCAAGAAAACCTGCTTACTTCCGTTGTTCCAATAGTTCCCTGTCTCTGGTCTCAACTCTCAGTTTCTCCTTGATGTCGAAGATACCATCCTGGTCACTCAGCTTTTCAAGAAAACCATCCCGCTCCTCCTAGATAGAAAGGTAGAACAAAGATAGAAAATGTCGATGACCAACTGGTTAATTTTGAATGGACTCTACTTAAAGCCCCACTGTATTGAATTTTACGATATTTTCAAAATGTTAAGAGAATGCAAACAGAGGTTTCATAGCCTCGTGAAGGTCCCCAAAATGCTTGCCTGATAGGTGTTTCAGAGAATCAAGGCCTAGTTTTCAGCACACATTAAAAAAACTGCAGGGAGGGCTCTAAAGTATTCAGACAGAGAGTAGTACATTTTACACGTCGTGCACTGACGTCAAGAATCGCGGCGATGATTTGCGTTTTTCAGATTCAATACAGTGGGACTTTAAAGAGAGAGAAATTGGAAACAAGCACCCAGTGGATCCCCCTTACCTTTATTCTTTCTTCATATTTGTTTGTCAGCTGTGTGTTCTCCTCTGTGGCAGCAAGATAGGCCTGCTGGAGATTCTTGTTCTCGCTCTCCATCTTCAGAAACATTTCCTAAAGGACAGAAGAAAGAAAGGTTGTGGATGTCCCAGATAATTCTAGTGGAGCTACGTAATTTTTTTTTCTTCACAAAAAAGCTAAAGGAAATCTCAATTAACAACAGTCAACCCTGCTTTTGGCAAAGGATATTCAACTGAAATTGTAATGAAAAGTGGAAAACAGAGCCAATTCGAGGCCTTCTCCTTCAATTTGGCTCAAGAATCATTACATATTGAATAGAAATGTAAACAACACAATCAAATGATCCAATAGTAGGCCTTATTGACACCAACTGACCCTTACCTGTTTATCTTCAATTACTCTTTGCATGGATTCCAACTGATCATTCAGATCTTTGTAAAGTCCCTTTACCTTTCCCATCTCAATCAGTAACAGCTTCTTCTCATCTTCCAAACTTTCAATCAGGTGGTCTTTCTTTTCTACAAAAAGTATATTTCTAAGTAAGAAAATCCACAATATTTTGCCAAATTGCCACTGGGTAGAATGAAGAATTTAATTTAATTTAATTTAACCCTATAACACCTGATATAGGGTTAACCCTATGACACCTGCAGGCGCCATTGGGTGCCTCCAGGTGTTATAGGGTTAATTTCTTTATTTCTGATAAAGGCCTCCGGCCCTTTACAATACATCACATTTTTATTTGCGGTGTCGCCCGTACTGCATAATAACATTTTTATGGGGGATATCCAAGCCTCACTGACGTACATAATAACGACGTGCTTGGTTTGCCTTATAAATAAACTTAGCTGTACACCTGATAATATTAGCCGATGTTGACTGCATCAGTCGAAGGAAGGAAACATCTGCTGGTTTCTTATTATCAAACTGTTAGTTCAAGTTCAAGCAAGTAAACCTCTCTCACCCAAAGTTGAGAGTACCGGTAGTTCACCTGAACTAGATCACATTCACAAACCATCAATAGAGGATGAAACACAGTAGAGACCTTAATCCTTACCAGCTTGCAAGGACAATTTCTTCAGTGTAGCCTCGGCTATTTCTCTGAGGCCTTTCTCTGATCTAACTTCTTCCCGATTGATCGCAACTTCCTTCCTCAAACCACTACACTCGCTTGAAAATGTCGCCAACTGAAAGTACAATGTATTGGAGAGCAGTGAGTGGAGCCAGGTAAAACCCTGCTGTGGGAGGATGTGCCTGTGATATAGGGAACCGTGAACTACCCGGGTATAGACCGTTCTCAAATTGACGTAAATGACAAAGATCTGTGCACTCAATCTCAACCACAAACTCGGTCTGAAACTGAATGACGTAACGCAGACAACCCCACGACAGTGACGTCGAAGACGTTGCACCAGACTCGCTGAATCATGGATGGCGTCACGTCACCCAGTTTCAGATTGAGGTTCTGGTTGAGATTTCAGCGGAAGTGTGCAGATCGGCGAATTCTAGAAGGTCAACTTTCTTACCTCGGACTTTTGACTCTCAAGCATACTTTCCATTTCTTTCATTCTGTCCATTTGGGCAGTTTGAGATTCCTCAAGGGATTGACGCAGCTTTGTCTCACGGGACAAATCTTCGCGTAATTCAACAATCCGCTTCGCGATTTTCTGTTTGGTCTGGGAGATCTCTTCATGTTTTTCTACCATGTCATTCTGGAATAAAAGTACTTTGTGGTGAACGTTGTAGCCTACATGTACATTATTCACAAAGTAGTTTTAAATGAAGAAATCTGTTCATGAAAATAAATGAGTCGGAGTTGTTTAGAAAACTACAGCACTAAGAAAGAAATATGCTCAAAAACATATTTACCTTGGCAGTACTCTCATGATCTAATGCCACCTTCAGTATCATCACTTGCTTTTCAAGCTCAGTCTTTCGCTCAAAAACAGCTTTAGCTTCCCTCTTGAGAATATCATTTGCACGCTTTAGTTTTTTAATCTCCTTATCATAAGCATCAACTGCATGGGTCAGTTTTTCATTTGCCTTGGCATTGTGTTTGTTGTGCAAGTCCCGCTCGGCCTGTAGGGAACACAAATTCAAAAAGTCGGAGAAAATCTGACTTGTGCGACATTGGTAATGAACTCCAGAATTGCCAAAAAGATCGGGACCATATTCATTGGATGGTGCACACTTGAGGCTACCTGCTCTTAGGGCCCTCTAAAACTATTGTGTTGGGAACAACAAAAATAGATTAAGAGGACAATAAGAGTATAGCCCTAAGTGTGCTTCATGAATAAAGCCCCTGCTTAGGCTACTTGTCGATCTTGATGGCGCATTTCGTTCTCAGATACGCGACAGCTGACAGAAATTGCCGATCATAGTCAACGGAAAAGTGTTCCTCTCGGCAGTTTCAAATGCATTTGTCCAATGTTGTGAATGTGTGTATTAGATTGTGTGCATAGCCTATGCTCATCCGACTTATGTGACAAGATTTTAATGGAAATGTATTACATTGGGACTCAAATTTTCATCCGACTTAGGCAAAAATCCGACTTACAGAATCCGAGTTATGCGATGATTTTTAATGGAATTAACGTTGGAAAAAATCGGGACCTCGGGAGGTCATCCGAGTTATGTGATTATCCGAGTTATTCGACTCCGACTTATGCGATGTTTACTGTATATATTTCTGTTGACTCATGTTCAGTAGATGCTTTCCCTACAAGCGCAGAGTTAGTCATACTTACATGTAAGACATTAGCAAGTGCAATAGCTCCTTCTTCTTCAATATCATTACACATCAAGTTTATCTCTTGGATCACCTGATCTCCCTGTTAACAGAAAAAGCAAATCAACGATAGATTCCTTGGATAAGCTGAGGTCTAAATCTTAATACTGAATTAAGAGATACATGTAACAGCTAAACACGGCATTATTGGTTCAAAACACAATTCTGGGCACAATACAGCAGGAGGAACGCCGAATTGCCCTGAGAAAACCGACACTATCAAAGATTGTTACCCCCCTCTATTCAAGAGCCAGTCTGACCAGACCGAAACCTGGAACCTCTGAGACAGCAGATCCCAATGTTTCCACTGTGCCACTTCGACAGCACTAAAAGCTGCCAGAGGTGTGGTTCAAGAGGATAAAAGATTACGTAGAAAGTAAATGGTTCCTGATCTGGTTAACTTCAAAATTCCATCACTTCGAGAGCAATTTCCAGTTACATCCACACACCTTCAAAAATTCAGCCAATGTTAATGCTCCTTCATCTGTGATCTTGTTATATTTGAGATCCAAGCGATTGATGTAGGTATTCTCACACGATTCAAGAGTCTTACACAACAGGAGAACATCATGGTCGGTGATCTTTGGATGCTCGAGATTGTGCATGTTGCCACGAAGACGTAGGTTCATGTTCTCCCTCGTCTCACTGAAATCAAAAACAGAAAAGTGGAAATTGAAAACGTAAAAAATGATCACACCTGTAGGCAGATAAATTAGGCCTACTGTATCATTAATATGAAGTCATTAAGTTTATAAGTAAAATTTGCGAAGCTTGACTCCAAGGTGTTCCAACAGTTTGCTACAGAAGCTGATTTCATGCTTTGAAACATGAACAAGAATCATGAGGAAATTGGGTTTCACAACACATTTCCACTGTGATCCGAATACCCCACATTGTATTGTATGTCCATGGAAGTATCTTTCAGCTAATGCACGATGATCGGTCATTTGACAGTGTGATGCGCAGATGAAAATGACAAGTTTTGATTCACATCACTCTTGAGAAACGTGCGTTCAAATAAGTGTCACCAAAACTGCTTGTTATTTGTGTACGATTTTAAACACAGTCGGCCACATGTGAGAAAACGTTAGACAAATAGCAAAATCACATGAATGTCAATCTCTAGTGTAGATTAGAATACACACAACAAACACAATGTCAGACTTGTTAGTTTCCGTAGAGGATAGAGCGTAGCTTTCAGCCTTTAGTCCTCTGTAAGCGTTTCACTGTTCCTCACCATTTAAGGGTGCTGGTTTAAAAGCTACCTCCCAGCAGTGCACAGTACACACATGAACACACCCTAGCGTCTCGGTCACTTGCAATCAATGAAACAAGTGTAAAGACTAACTGTCATGACAGTAGCACACTGCCCCCAACTCCGCACTCCCCCAGGCCGTAACCTGTTACGGTGAGTGTAAAGGAGGATGCCCAAACCAATGCTGAAATATTAGCCCAAAATGTCATTTTCATGCTTTTATTGATGAAATGAACAACAAATACATGTATTTAGATAAAGTAAGTACCGGTAATTTAAATCCTGAAATTCACCAAAACCCAATACTTACCATTCCATGCCCCTAAAGCCAACATAAATTGAAAGCAAATCAATGTGAATAAAGCTCGAAAATTGTCTTGAAGCATGCAGCAACTTTAGTAAGTGGGCCCAGTGCATTTGTCATACCTTGCTCCCTCAAGATAACATGGTAGAGTCTTGGTTGAGTCTTTTCTGATAGTATTTTGCAAGAAAGTGCCTGCCTGAAGAAGACCCCGGTTGGGGTCGAAAATTTGCAAAAAACACTGGAGGACGACCTCTGCTTTTATATCGTAGAGTTTATGAAGAATCTTGTGGCTGCTAACCTTCAACAGGCACCCCATAACTTAAATGGTTGGACCAGGGTAGGACGAAGAACAAAGGCCAGAGGTTTTTATTTTGCATAGATTCTTCCGTAACTGGATAAAGGCACAAGGATAAGACAAATAATGCACTCGGCCGGGCAAACTGAGAAGCAACAGCATGCAACTGTGAACTCACTCTACGCAAAAGTTCATCACAACTGCCTGTACATATCTTGCAGAAGCAATTTTGATAAACGTATTCTGAAACATACAAACTGTGCCTAATTGACTTACCCTTTCTTTTGGCGCCTGTAGAATGATAAGTGCATCGGGAATAAGTAGAAAATGAGTTAGAAAAATAATGAGTGGTGCACTCTAAAAATTTAAAAGAATTAAAAAAGTTAAATTCATTTTCTGTGTGATTTCTCTGATATGTCAGTAAATTCACAAAATTCCAAAAATGAAGCTTGTTTTAGCATGGGAACTCCAAATGGATAAAATGATTTTAATCCCTTTTTTGGTTCACAATGTAATTCAGCACATAATCAGGTTAGAGAAAATCTCACAGAATACAAATAACCGCTTGTATATACAAGTATAATTGTTAAAAGGATGAGAAAAAGAAAATGAAATAAGGAATTACAACAGATAAAGCTGAGTTGGATTCAAATGATTCCAAAAGGGGCTGTTCACTTTCGGAACCATTTTCCCAACTAATTTTTCATTATGTTGCAGTCATTGGCAGTTGTTTGATTTTCATGATAACTTCAGGTATAATATTTAACAATGTGAACTACACAATCATGAAAGAAAAATGTGTCATCAGTTTCATTAATTAGGAAAACAAAGAGTATTTGCAAAATGTCCGAAATCAGCATGAAAACAGTGAAATTATACCCTAATGTTTGTTGTGGGTGGGAGAGTAATGGTATTATTTATCATTCATTGAAAAATCGTTACTAAACATATTGGTTTTGCTGAAATATTTGCACAAAATGTGTGATTTTCTTCATTTCTGGACCCCTATTTAAGTGGGGGGAGAAAAGAACAGCACATCTAGGCCTGTCAGATTTGAATGAAATGCTGTGGTAAAGATCAGTGATCAGTGGTTTGTTGGTGTTGTGTAAGGTCATAAAAGGGAATACTTGAATTTGACGTCCCACTGATCACTTAGGCCTACCCATATGTCACGGTCGATTATGCATGTTGTAACTGATATTGACCATAATCTTTGCCACAGCATTCCATTCAAATCTCACAGGCCTACATGTAGATGTGCTGTTCTGTTCTCCCCCCAGTTAAATAGGGGTCCAGAAATGAAGAAAATCACACATTTTATGCAAATATTTCAGCAAAACCAATATGTTTAGTAATGATTTTTCGATGAATGATAAACAGTTACCATTACTCTCCCAGTAGAACAAATATTAGGGAATAATTTCACTGTTTTCATGCTGATTTCGGACATTTTGCATTGCTCTTTGTTTTCCTAATTAATGAAGCTTATGTCACATTTTTCTTTCATGATTATTTAGATCACATTATAAAATATTATACCTGAAGTTATCATGAAAATCAAACAACTGCAACATAACGAAAAATTAGTTGGGAAAATGGTTCCGAAAGTGAACAGCCCCTTTCAGGGGTAGTGAAACTGACATTGGACTGAACCTCCCATAGCTAACCATACTGTGAAAAAGCAAGGAATTTAAAGCAAATCGCTATGATGTCCAGTAGAATAGAAGAGACCCAGAAACTCACTGCTTTTCAATTTCAATGATATCGTAAATCATAATTCTCCAACTCACACTTCGTCACACTGTCTGATATGGTTATTTTCTTTTAAAGAATTGTCAAAACTTCCCAGTTATTCCCTGGATCTGCAACTACCTGAAGGTCTCACTCTCAGAGTCTGAGTACTCGGGCAGCCGAAGTTTAGATAGAAAGGATGTGCACATCTAGCGTTGAAATTACAATGATTATTGATGACCAGTTGGTTCGCAGAGTCTAAAGGATTAATGCTGATTGAGGGGGGTCGATGTGATGCATGATACCGGAACTAGAGGTACATACAGAATTGTCTCCTCTTTCTCCTTCATGAAGGCTGACACGATAAAAGAGCTGGGGGCACAACCATACTCCCGACATTGTCTCTCGTACTCTTCAGCAACTTCGTGTACTGTGCTCATTGTTGGCTGATACTGGAATAAAGAATAAATTACCCTGCACATGTTGTGTATGAATAATGTATAGCCATACTGCAGTGCATGCAGTGCGTGACTGTGCAGGCCAAGCCTGTGCATGGGATGCATGTATTTTTGTACACAAACAGGCCACACTAAAATGTCCCTTCCCATTTTCACTGCATACGCATAAATAACGGGTTATATTGACACAAACTTTATCTCGACATTTACTTGAAGATATTTGCTTTCTGACCACCAAGTAAAGTCAAAATATTTGGAACATAAAGTGTTGAAAAATTACATTTGTGTCAGGATTTTTGAGAAACGGGCACCTGTTTGTTGTTGCTACAACGGTCGTTGTGGTCGTCGTTCGAATATACACACTGACGTACTCCGCTATAGCCGTGAAGACACCGCTGTGCGACAAAGAGGCAATGTGCTTGGTTGGTTTTTCTGATTTTCCAGTGGCCTTGGGCGAATGTTTCACTGTCACTCTCAGGCGCGGATCCAGAGGGGGCGCACCGGGCGCGCGCCTCCCCTTTTGGCCAACAAATCTGTAAAATCGACCGTGAAATTCTGGAATTGGACGCAAATTTCAATGTTGCTATAGGCCTAGCTGAAGCCTAGCACAGGGCGCCCCCCTGTTTTGCCAAATCCTGGATGCACCATTGAGTCTAACAGTGGCATGGCATGAGGCTTGCTGATAAAGTGAAGAAGTATCATTCAAGTAGTGTGATAAGCTGAACACATTTCAATTTCCAGAAAATGAATTTATTCAGACAATGTTCAGTTACATGAACGTTTGGAAACATCAGAACTTACAGTATTGGTGTCGGTGGAGCAACACTATCAAAATGGCACACCAGAATACATGAATCAGTTCAAAAATTTGGTGGTACAAACCCTCTGAACCAGCAGAGTACCAAAACTCATTAAGTATCAAATACTACATTTTTCTAAAAGATATCCTTGAAAAAGAACCCAAATACATCACATGGCAGACACTGGACAGTCAAATAATGTTGGTAAAGTTAAGAGTTAACGTTTGGGTTTAGTAGAGGTGTCATCCGACTTTTCACTTTAACTCTATTGAATCCTTTCAGTAGAACCAAAAATAGATAGAACTCAGATGAGCTGCCCATTCACTGCTACAATCTGAGCATTTCCGACAGGTGCCCATTTATACACCTGGGGGGGGGGGGGAG
>NMRB01000161.1:402717-413906 GCA_002633025.1 Notospermus geniculatus
TTAACTTCTAGCGCCGAGGCCAACGCGCTAACCACTAGGCCATAAAGGAAATCCTCCATGGCCGACGGGTTAAGCCGTGCCATATTGTAACTGTAAGGGATTCAATGCAGGCAGTAAAGAGACTTACACAGTCTCACGCCACAGTCGAATTTGAACCCGAGACCCTCTGACTGCTAGTTGGAGACCTGTACCACTAGACCACCGTGGCAGCATCGGATTTTTTAGCAGAATTGAAAAGAAAATGCAAAATCCTAGGACCTTCACCTATCCAATCTTCACACAATAAATGCACCTATGAATAAATACCCTTAAGTAATCATACCCATAATATAAAACACTGTGGCTCTGCCACTAACTACATATACATGTAAAAAATGCATCAAACATACTCCAAAAATAAAAGACCTTTCATCTTTCTAATAAAACTTTATAACAACTCTACTGTTCAACAGTCATTCTCAACATCTACTGGTATTTGCTGTATGGCGTTGACGTTTTCTGGTAACTTCTCGCCAAGTCCTCAACATGTCTTAAGCTGGATTCCTGAAAAGATAGATGATACATTCAAACACTCTTTAGAATTGAGCTCTCAACAGCAGAGAGGAAGACCTCAAATGTACTGCTCTTCGTGAGAGTTTCTTGCATTTCACCATTGTTGGTTTCCTTACGATTTACACCGAGACCTGTGACACAAATGATGGCTCATGGGTGGAGTTGCCCACACGCAGATCCAGGGGGGCGCCCCAGGTGCGGTGCCTCCCCTTTTGGCCCACAAATCTGAAAATCGAGTGTGAAATTTTGTAATTTCAATGTTCCTAGCACAGGGCGCCCCCTCTTTTCCCAAATCCTGGATCCACCCCTGTTTTCTACAGAGAATAGGTCCGACAGGGGATCAAACCTGCAACCTCAGAGGTGACAGGCCCTGATGTTTCCGTTGCACCATTCTCACCTGGATAAGTTCAGCGTGTTCTCGTTCTGCCTCAAGTTCTTCGTACATCCGCTTCATCTTGTCCAAGGTCTCCTTCTGGGTCACCTCGGCAACATCGGCAATTTTCGCCACCTTCAAACGGTTCAACTGCAAAAGAAGATACACTGTATGACTATTTTAACCAACAAATAGGGAGCCTGCATGAAAAGTTGGTACTGCAACCCATGTTCGACAAAATTTTACATCGGTGATTTGCTCTGTGGACAAAAAGACTGTGTGTACCACTTCTGACTTGTGAAAGAGCACCAAGTAAATGCAACAAGTGCGAGTCTGCACAAGAATTTTTTCAGCAGCTTTGGCCAGCATCTGACCACCTAATTAGACAAGCAACCTACTCTTAACATTTCTTCAGCCTGTTCAGTCACTTGACGAGCTCGCTGTCGTTCCTCTTCTATCTTCTTCCTCTGTTCAGCAGTCTGTTGCTCCATTTCCTCTTGTGAATGCCTACAATTACAAATGGAACGATGGAACGTCAGTACCTCAACCAATTCCCAAAGCAATTTTCCCAACATACTGTAATCTTTGACTAATGTTAGAAATGTTTGCTAAAAGACGAAAAATCGAATACCTAGATTGTGAAAGTTCATCTTGGAGTGTGTCAAATTTCACTTTGAACCAATCATGTGCTTCCACAAGACTTGCTGCGAACTGTACAGATTCGTTATTAGCTTCCTGTAAACGAGACTCCATCTGGTGGCTTATTTTCGACAAGTCGTCCTCGTGTTTCTTCGCCACCTGCAAAAGTTCAGACAACATGAATCAGCCATCAGAAACCTGCATCAAGAGTTGGGCACAATGGTTTTTTCTACCATCCAGGCTGAAGTCAAAGCAATATTGGCCATAGTAAGTATTGAGATGCCATCTGAAGTGACCAGGGGCAGATCCAGGATTTGGGAAAAGAGGGGGCGCCCTGTGGTACTTAACATTGAAATCTGCAGTGAATTTCAAAGATTCGCTCCAAATTCCAGAATTTCACGGTCGATTTTACAGATTTGTTGGCCAAAAGGGGGCATGCCCCCCCCTTGAATCTGTGCCTGGTGACTAATGCTCCTCATTGCATGGAGTCTTTTACTTGCCCTTGCAAAGGCACAATGTTACACGGCAATACAGATTGCTGTCCCATTCGACGGATGTGAAGAGCCGGGGACGAAATCCTATATGCCCCAGGCTGCATTCGAACCCGAGACCTGCCACTTGCAAAGCGGATGTGATATCCACTGGGCTATCATACCTCGATGATGAATTCTGACAGTAAGGGAGAATTGTCTCCTCAGAGAAAATCCTTGAAATAATAATGGGCTTCTAAGGTTAAAGACATAGCTTCCTACCGGACTCAAACCCACGGACCCTCGCATAAGGGTCAGAGAAAATCCAGGAGGAACTGGAAGCTGAAAACTCTCCAGGGAAGAAATCTGGCCACCGTACCTGATACTTCCTCTTCAGATCTTCGTTCAGCAGACGCTGTTTCAGCAGTTCCTCTTCCTGCTGATGAACGAGTGAGCCAGTCCGTAACTGTGAAGCTGATAACGACTTAACCTCTGATTGAAGTGCTACTATCTGATTCATGAAATTATTGATGGTGCGTGCCTGTAAAACAGATTTATGCGTTTAGTGCTTCCAGAAAAAGTTTCCGGACACATCACTGAATACATGTACACGTACACGTACATGTTGGCGATTTTACTATCATCCATTTGAAAGGGGCAAATGTGCAAACATAGGTCTTGGAATGGTCCCTTCTGGCAAAGAATCTAGACTAAGGCAGGATGGCCGGCACTTACCGAAGCACAGAGGCCCTGTAAAATTCTCTAATGAACAATGGCCACTGTACCATACTTGTCCAAAAAGAACGGCGGAGGAAAACTGACACAGAAGTTACATTGCTTTTCATTACCTGATCTTCATTCTTTTTTACATATTTATTCTTCATTCGTTCCAAATCAGCGACGTCTGCTTGTACTTTCTGCAATGAAGATTCCATTTTGAGCAGACTATCAACATCATTGATATACACTGTATATTGATATACAATGTATAGAGGTTGTCAGTTTCATGGATAATCGCCACAAACGTTCATACACACTGCTTGCTGTCCCAACAACTCACCTTAAGTTTTTCAACATTTTCTTCATTGTTTTTCTTGCATTTTTGCAGAACCTCAATCTGAGCTCTCTGGCTGCCTAGCTTGGCCTTCAGGTCCTTGATGCTGTACTCCAGCTCCGTCACCTTGTGACGCAGGTCAGTGTTGGCACGGGAAAGCTCGCCGTTTCTTCCTGTGAGCTCCTCATTTTGTCTCTTTGCCTGGAAGAATTAGAAGAGAGAGTTAGGAGGGGAACGGATGGGGGGAATGCTAGTCAGCCCTCCGACACTAGAGGTGGACCCTGGACCGACGTTGTGAGGCAGAGTAGGTTTTCTTTACTTTTCCTGCCTAGAGATCCATTGAGACACCACACACCACATGCACATGTACACGTACCGGTAAGTACATGTGACATACAGACAGGCAGCTGCTGGTCCCCAATCCATCAATACATGAACACATTCCACATGGCTTAAATTCCAGCTCGGAGGCCAATGCCTCAAACACTGGGACAAAAAATAAAGGAAACCCTCTATGGACTGCAGTTTAGGCTGTGCCATATAACTGGGGGTTACTCAATACTGCAGTGTACCGGTACTGCTAAAACATGCCACACAATAGTGACATGTTTTATTTATTATTTGCCCTCACCTCTGCCACATCCTTGTGCGTTTTCTTCAGCGTCCTTTCTCTTTCTTTCTTCAACTGTTGCTGAAGATTCTCTATCCTTTCTTTATACTGTGAGATATCTTGCTGCCGTAGGTCAGATTCTGTTGCCCTGCAATAAAGACAAAAATAAAGTTATGGTTTTCTCTAATACCATGAGCGTGTAATGCTTCTACATATAGTAAGAGGTGTTAAGAATTGCTAGAGTGGCAAAGTAAAACCATCAGCCCCATCATCTCTGCTGACCCTGTTGTAGGATGACTTTAGGGAAACCCAATCTTCATGATATAGAGAAAGGTCAGAATTTTGGGGTTCAGGAATTTTAGAACCTCTGGTTTCCTTCTACATTTTCCCATGCTTGGAATCACCATGAAACTGCAGTGACATGCACCACAATCACACTCACCTAGCACCTTTTAACTGTTCAGCCAGATAAGCCTTCTGTTCAACATCATCATGCAGCCTGTCGATGGTGGACTGCAGGTGCTTATTGGTCTGTAGCACATTCTCAAGCGTTCCTGCCATTTTAATGTTCTCCTGGCGGCTGTTTTCCAACGCCTGACGTAAAGGATCAATCTGAAAAACCAAGGTCAAGGTCACAACACCAGTTTCTGCTAAGCACTGCATTCATACACTGCATTCATACACAGGTACAAGATAGGAAGGGTAAACACTATTTTCCTCTAAGAAGGGTCAGGAAGTGGAGCCTGCTGAATTTGTCACAGAAACACAGGAAAATACTGATTCGTCACATCCTGCAGTTAACACATGTCAGCAGATGTAAAGTAATGACACTGAAATGATCGAGTCTGATATTATTTCTTACATCATTGGATTCCAAGTTTTCTAAAGCTCGGAGCTTTTCCTGAACAGATTCTAGTTGTTGGCGCATGTGTTTGGACGCCATCTGACTCTGCTGCCTGAAGAGACGTCATGAAACAAATTGACACACAGACAAAAACAAAGAGGGACAGATACTAGGAACATAAAGGGTGAACAAAGGCTAAGTAATTACCGGTACGGTAAATATGAACAAAATAGGCTATCAGATGCAGGGAATTATGGGATTGTACATTCTAGGCAAACATAAGTTTATGATGTAATCAGTACTTAACGAAAGCAAGACGGGCATGACAATGAACGTAGATGTCATTAATACTAACTTTTCCTGCAGTAATTGTGAGATTTCAGAGTCTTTCCTTCCTAACTGAACCTGTAGTTGCTCCACAGCTAGTTGCAGCTGTGAGTGTGACGACATGATCGATTCCAAAGTCCCTGTCATATTCTTATTGTCATCACGAGCTTCGGCTAAACTCTTTTGTAATGACGAAATCTGAAGGAAAGATATGAAACCCTTTGCAAAACATTGACAATTAGATCGTTGATATGCAGTATGAACGACAAGGGGGCAAGAAATGACCCTTGTGGGACTCCAGATATTCCACAGGTACTAACCATGACAAGGTTCCTTCAACAATGACCTGTAGCCAGGTTGCTTTTGATTTCGGCTCAGATGGAAAACACTGGCCATGGAATGACGACTTCAGATACCGAGACATGGGCACCAACAGAATCCACTGAGGAGCCCCTGATAGCCGAGTGGTTATCATGTCCGCTCAGCATGCGGCAGATCCGGGTCCGGGTCACATAGGGTTTCATTCCCGGCTCTTCACATCCGTCCAATGGGACACAAAGCCGTGGTGCCTTGTACCTTGTTTCTTTGCAAAGGCAAGTAAAAGACCCCATCCAAGTGAGGAAATGAGTAGCTTGAGAGGGCCTCTTCTGTACTTACAGGGCCAATAATGCTATGGCTTCGGCCCTAACGACGGAATACCGGGAAAATCAAAAAGAAACCAACAGAAACTTTAGTACCTACCCTCATCCTCTCCCTGTCTTCTAAAGCCTCAATATGCCCCATCAATTTCTGTGCTTCCTTCACTGCGTCGTCCCTCGAGCCAATAGCCAATGAGAAATCACGATCCTTTCTGCGGGCGTCTCCCTCTAGTTGCTTCATCTGGTCTTCCAGTTTTTGAACGGCTAATTTACTGGCATTCAGATCTTGTAGAACCTGGACAGAAAATACCACAAACAGTCAATTACCGCTGCAAAAAAAATCTTCAGAACAAAAATTGTGATTCTAAAGTGACGCTTAAAGTGAAAGAGGTCATTCATCTAACTCATCCTATCCCCAGCCTTCCAGCATTTTAAGAACCCACCTTTGAATATTTTGATTCCAATGTTTGATTATTCTTCCTCAGCTGCATTAATTCGGTCTGGGAATTAGCCAGGGACTCCAATTCAGATTGTAGATGGTCCACTTTGGTCTGTAGACGACCCTTGTCATAAGCGAGTCGATTCTTCTGCTCCAACATGTCGGCCATTGCTTGGTCAACCTGTAGGTGGGCACTCTGAAAATACACGTAGAATGTTAAATAAGGTAGAAATGCTCCGTTAAAGCGAATCGATAGCGGATTTTGTTTACATTTGGCTGGTGTTTGTAAACACAAAATTCAGCCAATCAAAATGCACGAAAATTTCTTTGTTGACATTCTGGAGAAGTTTGTTTACATTTTTTGCTGAAAATTCGTCCCCTTTCAAATTCTATTTCTAAATCAAATTGTTTCGCTTTCGATTCGCTTTAAGGACACCTTGGATTTACAGAGGTGTCCTCATTAACTCTTTCACTGCCATACACATAGTGTTAAAATTCCCATCACTTGATTGCCAAACACGTACCGGTATGTATACTTTTGGTTCAGTTCATCAAAACTCCCCCAGATGTCACTGCGATATGCTTACACAAGTTAGCCTTGGGTGTACTCGATCGAGTCAGACGATCATTTTGGTGGGCAGATGTGTGTTGGCAGGGCATCATCAATAAGAATATGGCAGCCTCAATAGAGATTTGGACGCCATTTTGCTGGCCAAAGTGCAAACTACTGCTACATAGAGTGGGATGATTGAGAAATACCACTCGGTAAAGAATAACAATTGAAGTGTATGTAAAGAGAACAATCAAAGGAACCAAATAAAACCAGTTTAGTGAAAATAACTCTTTTTATTTTTCATGTTGGCAACTTTCCAAAAAGGTCCAGATCTGGGCCTGGGGACGGCTGCAGTCGTTTTAAGAGCGGGCCGTGAAAGAGTTAAAGAGGTAGAAATGATCAGAAATGGCCATTCTTGGACTGAACTTTCGTAACCTACATGTAAATAAAGAGGTGTCCTCCTGGCAGAGGTGTCCGCCAAGGTGGTTCCACTCTACCAAGTCTAATATAACTGGTTAACATTCTCTCAGAAAGATCCAACAAATCAAACTGCACTTTCAGTATACCTACTTGCTGGTGTTCGAGAGTGTCCAACCTTGATTGGAGTCGCATGTTCTCCTGTTCCAGCTGGGTTTTTGTCTTCTGAAGAGAGTCAATCTCGACCTGACTCTGTTGTAAGTCTGCTGTAAGACGAGTTCTTTCCTCTGACATGTCATCGACAGCTTGATTGACCTGATCGTATAAAGAATGAACAGTCAGCGAAATCGAAGACTTTCAATCATGAACATAACAGAACCCAGGAGAATCCAATTCATATTTTAATCAAAGCTTCCAATACTCTGCATTCTGTCCTTTAATACTGCCAGGAAAAAGGCACTGCTGTACACGAGATTGGCTCTCAATGGGCAGCTCAACCATAGAAAACTATGGGCAGCCCTTGTGTCATTCACCTCTTCCAAAAGATTTTCCTTATCTTTCAAACTCTTCTCTTTGTCGGTTGACATGGCATTCAGCTGTTCCTTCAAATGGTACACCTCCCGCTCCAGTTGCTCAGCCTCAAAACCACCTTTTGTTTCAATTTCTTCAAGTTTGCTCTTCAACTGGTTGACCTGTTCTTTCAACTGATGACTGTAAACATGAAGTAAATTCCAGTTTTAATTTTTACCAGTAGAATTAAGAGGGAACACCACCAGCAGAATATATAAAGAGGGGTATTTAAGGATTAGTCCAGACACAGCCTTAGTTCGTTTCTTGTTGCCAAGATGACAACAGTGTTGTGCTAAACCAAAAATAAAACCCACAGGGAGCCAAGATTACATGTATGCAGAGAAAAGTTTTCCATAGTCCTGTTGTGTGAAGGCACTCCACCATTTGTGCACAAACTGCCTCTATGGGCAATCCAGCCATTGAAAACTAGGTTGTTTGGGTGGGTCACTGATATATAAGCAGGAAACCATCAATGGTGAACTGCCCAGAGGCCACTTGCTCAAGAAACACTGCTTACTTCCGTTGTTCCAACAGTTCCCTGTCTCTGGTCTCAACTCTCAGTTTCTCCTTGATGTCAAAGATACCATCCTGGTCACTCAGCTTTTCAAGAAAACCATCCCGCTCCTCCTAGATGGAAAGGTAGAACAAAGATAGAAAACGTCTGATGACCAACTGATTAGTTTTGAACAGACTCTTTACTTAGAGAAATTGGAAACAAGCACCCAGTGGATCCCCCTTACCTTTATTCTTTCTTCATATTTGTTTGTCAGCTGTGTGTTCTCCTCTGTGGCAGCAAGATAGGCCTGCTGGAGATTCTTGTTCTCACTCTCCATCTTCAGAAACATTTCCTAAAGGACAGAAGAAAGAAAGGTTGTGGATGTCCCAGATAATTCTAGTGGAGCTACGTAATTTTTTTTTCTTCACAAAAGCTAAAGGAAATCTCAATTAACAACAGTCAACCCTGCTTTGGCGAAGGATATTCAACTGAAATTGTAATGAAAAGTGGAAAACAGAGCCAATTCGAGGCCTTCTCAGTCAATTTGGCTCAAGAATCCTTACATATTGAATAGAAATGTAAGCAACACAATCAAATGATCCAATAGTAGGCCTTAATGACACCAACTGACCCTTACCTGTTTATCTTCAATGACTCTTTGCATGGATTCCAACTGATCATTCAGATCTTTGTAAAGTCCCTTCACCTTTCCCATCTCAATCAGTAACAGCTTCTTCTCATCTTCCAAACTTTCAATCAGGTGGTCTTTCTTTTCTACAAAAAGTATATTTCTAAGTAAGAAAATCCACAATATTTTGCCAAATTGCCACTGGGTAGAATGAAGAATTTCTTATTATCAAACTGTTAGTTCAAGCAAGTAAACCTCTCTCACCCAAAGTTGAGAGTACCGGTAGTTCACCTCAACTAGATCACATTCACAAACCATCAATAGAGGATGAAACACAGTAGAGACCTTAATCCTTACCAGCTTGCAAGGATAATTTCTTTAGTGTAGCCTCGGCTATTTCTCTGAGGCCTTTCTCTGATCTAACTTCTTCCCGATTGATCGCAACTTCCTTCCTTAAACCACTACACTCGCTTGAAAATGTCGCCAACTGAAAGTACAATGTATTGGAGAGCAGTGAGTGGAGCCAGGTAAAACCCTGCTGTGGGAGGATGTGTCTGTGATATAGGGAACCGCGAACTATAGACCGTTCTCAAATTGACGTCAATCACAAAGCATCAAGGACTGTGCACTTCTGCCAAAATCTCAACCACAACCTCAGTCTGAAACTGAATGTCATAACGCAGACAACCCCACGATAGTGACGTCGAAGACGTTGCGTCAGACTCACTGAATCATGGATGGCATCACGTCAGCCAGTTTCAGACTGAGGTTCTGGTTGAGATTTCGGCAGAAGTGCACAGATCTGCAAATTTGAGAATTCGCAGATAAAAAGGTCAACTTTCTTACCTCGGACTTTTGACTCTCAAGCATACTTTCCATTTCTTTCATTCTGTCCATTTGGGCAGTTTGAGATTCCTCAAGGGATTGACGCAGCTTTGTCTCGCGGGACAAATCTTCGCGTAATTCAACAATCCGCTTCGCGATTTTCTGTTTGGTCTGGGAGATCTCTTCATGTTTTTCTACCATGTCATTCTGGAATAAAAGTACTTTGTGGTGAACGTTGTAGCCTACATTATTCACAAAGTAGTTTTAAATGAAGAAATCTGTTCATGAAAATAAATGAGTCGGAGTTGTTTAGAAAACTACAGCACTAAGAAAGAAATATGCTCAAAAACATATTTACCTTGGCAGTACTCTCATGATCTAATGCCACCTTCAAGATCATCACTTGCTTTTCAAGCTCAGTCTTTCGCTCAAAAACAGCTTTAGCTTCCCTCTTGAGAATATCATTTGCACGCTTTAGTTTTTTAATCTCCTTATCATAAGCATCAACTGCATGGGTCAGTTTTTCATTTGCCTTGGCATTGTGTTTGTTGTGCAAGTCCCGCTCAGCCTGGAGGGAACACAGATTCAACTTCAAGGTCTGCAAGGTGCTTTCCAAACGGCACGTTCTGGAGACTAACACCTCGTAATTCTTTGCCATCACCTCAGGATCTGGGATACGAGCTTTGAATGGAGAGACAGGGTTACCGTTAGTCTCTTGTTTTTCCTCAACGGGTATGCCAGCAGCTGTTAGCTGTTCGAGGAGGATTTTAGCATCTTGTTCTGCACCATTCAGGCGATTTTGCAGAACTCTAATGGTTTCCTGTGAAGGGGTCTTTTCCAATGGTGCTGCAGGAGGCAATGGGCTCTTTACTTTTGGAGACTCTGTGACATGGTGCTGTGGTTGCTGAAAAATAAAGCAGGGTACACCTACAGGTATGGTGATGATAATCAGATTTGTAGGCCTATGAAAAACGAATTTTTTTCATTGTAGGCCGAGTAGGGCTAGGCCTATTTGAAATTGGACACCAACCCATAGCATACGAAACTAGGCCCACAAGGCAGGCCGAGTCTTAACCAAGTCCTGTGGAGGACATAGCCTATTATATTGTACTGCTAACACGGTGCATGGGTGTACAGCAGGGCACGGTGAGCCCCCCCCGCCATGCCCAGCCGGCCAGAGCACGGCACGGGTATAGGGCAGCTCACAGGAGGTTGGCTCAACCGAGGATGGCCCCTAGGGGTATATAAATAGGACAAGGACATCACGTTTTTTTCGACCTCTCACTTCAAGCCCAGATTTTCACCAAAAAATATCAATATTTTCACAAAAACCTACCTTCACCGTAGTCTCCACATTGTATACTGTACATATCCACAGTAAATAATCCCAAAAAGTTCCTTTGAATAATTAAAACAGGCCATTAATTAACATCGCTTCGGTTTGTAAGACTGGTTGGCAACCACCATGTTGAAATTCCAAAGGCGATATGCAACCAATCAGAATCCGTCTTGCATATCGCCTTTGGAATTTCAACATGGTGGTTGCCAACCAGTCTTACAAACCGAAGCGATGTTAATTAATGGCCTGTTTTAATTATTCAAAGGAACTTTTTGGGATTATTTACTGTGGATATGTACAGTATACAATGTGGAGACTACGGTGAAGGTAGGTTTTTGTGAAAATATTGATATTTTTTGGTGAAAATCTGGGCTTGAAGTGAGAAGTCGAAAAAAACGTGATGTCCTTGTCTAAT
>NMRB01000161.1:417738-463964 GCA_002633025.1 Notospermus geniculatus
ATCCACAGTAAATAATCCCAAAAAGTTCCTTTGAATAATTAAAACAGGCCATTAATTAACATCGCTTCGGTTTGTAAGACTGGTTGGCAACCACCATGTTGAAATTCCAAAGGCGATATGCAGCCAATCAGAATCCGTCTTGCATATCGCCTTTGGAATTTCAACATGGTGGTTGCCAACCAGTCTTACAAACCGAAGCGATGTTAATTAATGGCCTGTTTTAATTATTCAAAGGAACTTTTTGGGATTATTTACTGTGGATATGTACAGTATACAATGTGGAGACTACGGTGAAGGTAGGTTTTTGTGAAAATATTGATATTTTTTGGTGAAAATCTGGGCTTGAAGTGAGAAGTCGAAAAAAACGTGATGTCCTTGTCTAATATATATACCCCTAGGGGCCATCCTCGCCCTCGGTTGAGCCAACCTCCTGTGGGGCAGCTGGCCTGTCTACTCATGTACTATTAATTAGGCCTGATGATATTACAGTATCATAGATATGCTTATTCAGCAATACAAAAATGGACGAAAGCGGCCATGTCATGAATTTGAAATCTGGACAGTGTGTGTGTAGTTGGTTGTTGGGTCATAAATCCGGTAATTGGATGCATGATGAAGCACTACGATTGCTGTACAAAAGTTCTATAAACATAACCTAAATTCGGACATGTGGCAAAAAAACAGTCAAATCGGCCACAGCATTCACGAAAAAAGTCACCTTGTGCCGTATATAATAGTATCAATGATTTAAACTTTATTTGGGGACAGAGAATTTGTCGGATTATTTCATGCCAGGCACATTTTTACAAGATTTTTCCTGAATTAAATTTCAAATCCGCCACTGGCAATTGGCACTTTATCAGATATACTACCGTAACATTGCTCGTCAAAACACAGATTTTGCAACGTCATCACACCAGTCTATTTTTAGAATTCCACGTGCGTTTTTGTTGCGTTGCGGACCGGTCCCGCTTTGCGTCTTTTGGCGGGTACCTTTTGGCGCGAATATTTCCGTTTATTTCATAAATCGCAGAAAAGTAGGGACTGTAGGCCTACCTTGTTATCATGTTAACGTGAGATCTTTGGAGCAATAAGTATCCGCCGACCTGTCACGTTCGTCCGGCGCACTTCCTCCGGGACCTTCCTGTTCCCGCCAAAAATTGTGTAATGTAGCCAGACGCAACTGATTGCCCAACGCGAACGTGTGGCATACTAATCGATTACGCAAGACTAGTTTCGTTTTCGGATCATCTTATTGACAGTAGGCCTAATCACTTGTGGTCATCGCCTNAAAATGTGAAAGTCTTTCATTATCATTCAAGCAGAAACTTATATCATGATTCAAGAGTTGATAACGTTAACTTCGCCAGCTAAAATGAAGTTCGATCCACTCTAACCTGCTAATGTATCACATGCATTAAAAACAAGATTTGCATACCAGTTTCGTGTCTTCTTGGTTGGCCAACTTGCCTATCTGTTTCCTTTCTGATGATAATTTGATGGCCTTCGCGAGAAAAGAGCAACTGCCGTGTTTTATGAAAAGTCACTGGCGTAGAAATTGATATTTATAGATTTGAAAGAAGTTTAATGTCGTGGAATGAAAAGTTTCCACAATGTGATATGTTGCAAATAGCATAATATACGGCCTTGTTGTGTACATAGATGACACATCTGAATGGTCATGACTGGTGGACCTCCAATTTTAGCATGACAGGTCTCAACAGGGGAGACTCCTGATCCTGGCACCATGCTTGAGAAGAGAGGAAGGGGAGAAAAAATGAGAGGGATGAGTTCAGATGGAAATGAGAAAAGAAGGATGTGAGGGGGGAAATTAGTTGAGAGGAATGAG
Source organism: Notospermus geniculatus (assembly GCA_002633025.1). NCBI lineage: Eukaryota > Metazoa > Nemertea > Pilidiophora > Heteronemertea > Lineidae > Notospermus > Notospermus geniculatus. The sequence continues at coordinate 419,588 of NMRB01000161.1, forward strand.
TTTAGAGGAAATGAGAAAAGAAGGATGTGAGAGGGAAATGAGTTGAGAAAGAAGGAAAGGAGATAGAGAAAATGAGAAATTATTTGAGAAGGGAGGAAATGATCGAGTTGAAAAAGAATGGCGAAGAGAGGGGAAATGAATTCAGAGGGAATGGAGATGAGAAGGAAATGAGTTGAGAAGGACAATGGAGATGAGGAGGGAAATTAGTTGAGAAAGAATAGGAGATGAGAAGGGAAATGAGTTAGAAGAAATGGGGGAGGGGAAATGAGTTGAGATTGAAGTAAGTGGAGATGAGAAGGGAAATGAGCTGAGAAGGAATGGAGATGAGAAGGGAAATGAGTTGAGAAGGAAAGGAGAGGATACTCAGTTTGAACTACAGATGGACAAATTCAGATTTCCTTTGACTTAAGCTGAGACTTTGGCAATAAGAATGCCCACTAGTTTTCAATCTGGCGAGTGGCCCATAGAGAGCCAACTTACACGAGAAAACTTTCATGTGGCGAGGCGCCTTGAGAAGAAATGAAATACTGAGAAGTTCCTGTGGATACTCATCCCTTACTAATCTTTTATCATAAGGTCGCTACATCGATTCTATTAGAGAGGGTCCAATTTACAAATGCTCCAAATAAACGTCATGCACTGACCGGGGCGCGCAGACACAACTTCCACGCGGTGAAGTAGGCCTACGAAACGATGAGACCAATTAAGCTGACGACAAAGGGCAAAGGAGCAGTAAAAAGTGGGAGGAAGGGGTCATCCAGGGGACAATGATTTCTTTCACATTGACATTCATGAGATCGGTGCGTTAATCAGATCGACAACGTAGACAGCAGGTTTGGGTCTTCATACCATATGAGCGACCGGTGTAAGAGAATCTGTATGCCACGCGATATGTGATGTCCCCCAACAATACATTTACGGATTAAGCGGCACCATTGAATTGGACTCTAGAGAGACCAAGACCCTTGGCAAAAAAATGCAGGGGGAGATCAAGAAGACGGGGGCATTAGATTCTATCACACCGGTATTCCAGGTGTTTTTAGGGTCGAGATATAAGTTAGGCTTACTTCTGCCCAAAGTGCATGCATACTTTCTGGGGCAGGGGGTATTAGTTTTGCCCCGGTCAGTGCATGACGTTTATTTGGAGCATTTGTAAATGGGACCCTCTCTAATAGAATCGATGTAGCGACCTTATGATAAAAGATTAGTAAGGGATGAGTATCCACAGGAACTTCTCAGTATTTCATTTCTTCTCAAGGCGCCTCGCCACATGAAAGTTTTCTCGTGTAAGTTGGCTCTCTATGGGCCACTCGCCAGATTGAAAACTAGTGGGCATTCTTATTGCCAAAGTCTCAGCTTAAGTCAAAGGAAATCTGAATTTGTCCATCTGTAGTTCAAACTGAGTATCCTCTCCTTTCCTTCTCAACTCATTTCCCTTCTCATCTCCATTCCTTCTCAGCTCATTTCCCTTCTCATCTCCACTTACTTCAATCTCAACTCATTTCCCCTCCCCCATTTCTTCTAACTCATTTCCCTTCTCATCTCCTATTCTTTCTCAACTAATTTCCCTCCTCATCTCCATTGTCCTTCTCAACTCATTTCCTTCTCATCTCCATTCCCTCTGAATTCATTTCCCCTCTCTTCGCCATTCTTTTTCAACTCGATCATTTCCTCCCTTCTCAAATAATTTCTCATTTTCTCTATCTCCTTTCCTTCTTTCTCAACTCATTTCCCTCTCACATCCTTCTTTTCTCATTTCCTCTAAACTCATTCCTCTCAACTAATTTCCCCCCTCACATCCTTCTTTTCTCATTTCCATCTGAACTCATCCCTCTCATTTTTTCTCCCCTTCCTCTCTTCTCAAGCATGGTGCCAGGATCAGGAGTCTCCCCTGTTGAGACCTGTCATGCTAAAATTGGAGGTCCACCAGTCATGACCATTCAGATGTGTCATCTATGTACACAACAAGGCCGTATATTATGCTATTTGCAACATATCACATTGTGGAAACTTTTCATTCCACGACATTAAACTTCTTTCAAATCTATAAATATCAATTTCTACGCCAGTGACTTTTCATAAAACACGGCAGTTGCTCTTTTCTCGCGAAGGCCATCAAATTATCATCAGAAAGGAAACAGATAGGCAAGTTGGCCAACCAAGAAGACACGAAACTGGTATGCAAATCTTGTTTTTAATGCATGTGATACATTAGCAGGTTAGAGTGGATCGAACTTCATTTTAGCTGGCGAAGTTAACGTTATCAACTCTTGAATCATGATATAAGTTTCTGCTTGAATGATAATGAAAGACTTTCACATTTTGCGATCCATTGAACCATCTTATACGTTCTATTTGGCTTGGGAGGAATTCTATACCCCTCCTGCCTATGTGAGGACCAAGACTATTTCATTCTGGTTTGAAAATACAACATTGTCCTGAAAAGAATTCAGCTATATATCAAAGTGTCCATAAAATCGTACGATAAAAGACCCCAATTCCTTGTAGGCATTCAAGTTTGGGAATGTCTGTAGGCGTCTCAACATGCCTCATGGTAGGGCGGCATTCCCACTTAACTTATTGAGGGGAAAATTCAAAATTGCCAACTCTCGTCCAGGTCAGTGCACGACTGATTACAACGATGATATTCATCACTGGGAACCACAAGACCTCAGGAAGACGCAGGAATTTTTGATCAGAGAATCCAAATTTCTTCCCCGGTTGGACATGCTTGTCTGCATGGCATTATAAGCATGAGACAGTGTGTCCTCCCTCGGAATGAAAGTTATGTCATCATGAGTCAGCAAGGTCGAAGTATGGAGGTCACCCAGGAAGGTCACGGTATGGAGGTCATAGAGCAAGGTCATGCTGCAGTGGGCACAAAAAGGTCAGAGCCTTGAGACGACACAACATCACAGTGGACTATTTCAGACATGGAGGTCATCCAGCCGGAGGTCACACTACTCAGGTCATCAGATAGGTCATCGAGCAAGGTCAAACTACATGTATAAAAGGTCACTAAAGGTCAAACCACAGGGGTCATGGTGAGAATGAAACGGTAGATGTTATGGATCAACAGTTGGGTGAACTCCAAAGTACAGCTAGTAATCTTGAAATATTTGACATATCATGAATCAAGGTCAAAAGTGAGAGGTCAAGGAGCAAGGTCAAATTATCGGTCCTTTAAAGTGAAGTGAAGGTCATGGTAAAGCTGAAGTGGTAGAGGAATGAGTACAACTGGTACCCACATATTTGACAAAAACAAAAACATGTTTGATTTTGATGATTCCAGCAGGTTTTAATGTGACATTTTGCATGAGTCTTATATAGCAGTGGAGACAGATTCTACATGCAAACAACGCCACCAAGTAGCTTGCCCACAATAATGATAATGGTGATATATACACATAAAGATGACCGATGAGATTCCTCTGAACAATTTTCTCCACACCACTGACCATCTTCACGAGAGAGTACCCTGTAGAGTGCATAATAATTCTGCAACGATGACCTCAGGTGTATTGAAGATAGTTCAGCTTTAACTGAAAGATTGCAACAGATCAGGCCAAATAACAGGACAATGGGTCATAGGCCTATGAAAAAGACTAGCAAATGCTTTTACTTCACATTTGTACAGATTGCCTAGTCCTTTTGTACTGCAAAATTCAGTAAAAGCATTTACTAGTCTTTATTCATATGACCAATTGAGTACATTTCAAACACGCACAAATAGTTGAAACTGCACTGTCATGTAATTTTGTGTCAAATTTGATATTTCAGGTCGTTAATTCACAACTGATTTGAAATGTATAAGAGAACAGTTTCTTGATTTCACAAGTTCAATGCTGCCTCTGTGCTAATCTTGCATCAAAACTCGTGTAGGCCTACATTTTCACAAGGGTAGGCTTAGGGCCGTATTCTAGAAGCTTCTTCAACTCTAAGGCTTACCTTTACATGTAGCTACTGTTTGCAGGGCAGGCCCCGGTTGAGATCGAAAATTTGCGAAATTCGGAGACGACTTTACTTGTACTATCATTTTGTGTGTCGTTTTTTGTGCTCTACGTTGGATATAATATGTTTGCAGGGCAGAATACAAAAGTGTTCCTTAGAGTTAAGGAGGCTTCTGGAATACGGGCCTACATTGTCATAGAGGCCTACAAGTGAATTTCCTACTGGATATGTTTTTGAACAATTAAGCCATAAATTATAGGCTTATGTGTTGAAATACAGGTGCTGTCTGAGTCACAGTTTAAATAACTAATGAATATGGAAATGAGGAACACAGATCCAGCCTTCAGAATTTCTGAACAGGCTTTTACCGGTAGGCCTCTGTCGTTAGGGAAATGAAATGACAAGACAGAGAGTGGTACACTACAGTGAAATCTGGTGGCAAAGATATTTGATGAAACTGAAATGATTTATTTTGTTTCATTTAACTTTTAACTATTAGTGCCCAAGGATTTGGGAATTTAAAGACCTTACAATACAATACAGATAGATCAAGTTCTCATAACACATTTCCTGAACAGAACCAGGCCTTTATGTTCCCTAATTTGGGCTATTTCTGTTTACGGTGGTATGGGGCCTTTGGCCCCATCAGAGTGCCGAAGACGTGATTGGGGGGAGCGTGAGGGGGGGTGTCCCCCACTTTAGAAATTTTTTGAAAATAGAGGATAAAAGACGCCATTTCCAGGCATCTGAGATTCCCATTTAACTCTTTGAGTGCCGGAAATACAGGGTTTAGACCACTTTTCCCATCAAAATTTCAGGCAAAAAAAAATTCAGATAGACACCCCAAACTGGCCTCATAATGTTTGTTTCTACTTCTTCTTTCAAAAAAACAATCATGAAAGCAGAATTTGTGGGGGGAACATTTTCTAAAAAGTGATCACAAAAACTGTATTTTTGGCAAAAAATGCCAATTTTTGCCACAAAATGAGGTGCAGCACAACCACCAAGCCTCCCACAGTCCCAAACACCACACAATTCCATTGCCCACAGTCAGAGAGCCATTTAGAACAGTATTAGAGATTGGTGAGACATCTGGTGTTCATCTGGTGAACTGAAATGTCCCTAAAACACAGTGACGTACCAGTACGTCTTTGGCACTCAAAGAGTTAAATGTAAAACAAGACTCAAATTTGGGCGCCCTTAATTTGGGCTCCAACATTAAACGTTGTTAATTTGGGGGAATATAAAGGCCTGAGAACGCGACAAAATTACAAAATGAAACAGTAAGAAGGAGATATTTTATGAGTTGATAAGTAAAATCATTGTTAAAACACTGAAACTAACAACAAGATTGACGAAAACAATATCAAGGCTGCCAATTGTTCTGAATGAAACCTTATTTCTCGGTTGAAATTGCCGGTACTCCTGCCATAACACAAATTGAGAATGATAATTTTCAAGACCAAAATTTGACAACTTTGGTTACGGTACACTGAATCAGAATGATTTCTATTTGTCACCAACATCATTAGCCTTAGGGAACAAATTACCAAGAAAAACCATATGTTAGGGGCATCCTTTTTGATGAACTTTAAAATTACATCGAAATATAAACATTCTAACCTACCCTGACTACAAAATATTGCTAATTCAAAATGATAGTCTAAATTTTCTAGAAAAGTTTTGGCACTATAAATATCCCTAATCACAATTCGTAATCAATCCCGCACGATACATGGAACCTTCCTGATTTCTAGATTTCAACATGATAGCTAACGTACAATGAATTTTGAAAACAAGATGAATAATTTATGCAAATGATCAAAATCTCAACATTTCGATAATTTTTGATTTTTGGGAAATATTGAAAACAGACAAAATGACCTTGAACTTGGCAAAATCTCCACAGTTTAACAACAATTGAAATTTATCGATATTTTTGAAAATTTTACCTTAAATGATGTGAAAGTGTAGCACTTCACAATGAGATCAACGCATGACATACTGAATACACCACCACTCAGCGATAGCATACCAACTTGCCCTTAGCAACAGTTACCTAGGCAACATCATTTGCATCCAATAACAACACACCATGGCAACAATGCATCAGTCGCTCTAGTTACCATCGAATTTTAGTATTTATACTTTAATAGCTACTTCAAGATCAAAAGCAACAGTCAGAGTTTCAGCATAGCACATTTAAACTTTTTGGAGTTCAGTTAAATTAAATTCTTCTGGTAACACTACAGAAACACGTTGGCCTAGTTACTCATAACACTACATTGAAACTGCAGTTGATCTGCATAAAAGTAGTTTTCTTCAAAGAAGAACATTAGAAATGCTAGGATTCTGAGCCCCCACCAAGGGTTTGGTTTCTATACTATACTATACAGGGTGTATCACATAAAACTGCCAGGACTGACAATGTCCCACAGAGATTAGAACTGCATTTATTTTGACACACCCTGTCAATACTTACATGTGCCTACACAACTTCGAAAAAAACCCACTCTAACCATATCTCCATGAGTTACACTGGTGCTAGTGAATGCTGATTACATACGCGGCTATCCACTGCTTATCTACGCAGTGCAAGTACATGTTTAATCAATTAGCATATTCTATGAGATTTAAATTACTTCGGTGAACCAGTCACCACGCGGACATCAAGTATTTATAAAGCAAGTGATATGATGCTTGAAACAGAGAAATGCCTACCCTTTTTCCAGAAAAAGAGGGTATAGAGGCTATGCACTGACGTCATCAATGGGTATGACGCCACGGAGCACATGGTAAGATGCACTGCGTCAGCATGTCACTACGTTCCATCCAACATGGCGTCACCTCGCTGATGACATCACGTGCATAGCCTCTATATTGTACAACCATTGCTGTCGATGCCCGACTGACTTTGATGAAAATGGAAGCGAAGCAATATCACCCTGGTGTTGACACTAAAATTGAAGTCACGTGTGGATGCTCAATGGTGCTATATGCTTTTGTGCATTGGGAGGGACTCATAACTTGACCATTTCAGTGCCAGAGCATTTTTGTCTGGGCTAGTTTGAATGCCAAGCCTGGCTAAAGCGGTAAAATGATGTCATTGCTGTGATGCACATTGTTACGCAATCTCACTTGAAAACAGCATCATGGTGTCACAGCATTCTGCGTCACTACATGCTGTCCCGCTATAGATGAATTGCAGAAAACGAATTAGTTCATCATCACAGCAATGCCATCAAAGTCAAACCATACATCATAATGTCATTTTGCCTGACGAATGAGTCAAAAGATGTGGTCGCAACAATCGGTGATCAAAATGGCATTATGACGTCTGGTTTGAGTTTGACCTAATTCTATTTCTGCACCTCATCTATACCGGGAATGGGCACCGAAGTGGTTAAAAGAGATGATGATGGCCTGAGTGTGATTCCAACAAAGCAAGCACCCGTGATCTTAGTTATTCGCTGACCATCAGAGCGGTATAGCTTCGATTCCATCATCAGTGTTCATCACTTGCAACAAATGACCCTTAGCAATCCATGAACAGCACATGATATGCAAATCAAATCCTGAATGTAAACAATAATTTAGACGCGATACTGCAGCCGACAGGCGAAGACTTTACATATACATACATTGTATGTCGATATTACAGTCCGTTACACAAAGCACATAACATGAAAGAAAATCACATCAAGAGAAAGATTTCCTGTGTCCCGAGTAGTATTTAGTAAAGATACACACACAGTACTACCAATCTGTGAATCTAGAAATACAATTATGATGGTCCGTAGAGCCACACATATGAATACGTCCCCTTGACCAAGCCTCCAAATTCTCAGGACGATAAGGCATTCAAAAACTGAAATGACTCTGCAGAAGGACCTCAGTTTTGTCGGTCCTAGGGAGGAGCAACAGCCCCTGCTCCCACTAAAGCAGGGCCCTGTCAGTTGACCTTTTCCGACGTCAGATTTGGGTAAACCCAATATTGGACCCATTCTCATATCTCAGTACAACTTTACTTACGAGTTCAGAAGTAACTCCTACCAGGAGTTACTTCTGAAAATATCATGCCTGTACATTGCACACCTTAAACATCCACCTAACAAGTGAGTTTATGTGACATAATTTCATAAATCTTGTGCTAAGTCATCTCTTAAGGTTTTTCAGATGGTCACAAAAATGTATCAAAACTCTGTTTATCTCAACGTGATGTCACTTTCTTAGAAAATGGAAATTTAATTGGTCCTTATTGGAGGCAGCAACTTTTGAGACTGGTGTATAAAGATTGTGCTCCATCTTTAATCAAAAGCAAAGTAGTGTCTCCACCTATCACCCAAAACTAAAACTGTCATTTAAGAACCATTTTTGCCTAATGATTACTTTATTTATTTGTATTTATACTTCTTGATGCAGTCATTTCCTAGGTCCACGACAATGACATGGTCGTCACGGGTGCATGCCAAACCGCTCGGCCGCTTCAATTTATCCTCAAAGCTGTCAATCACAAAAAGGAACTTCCCGTCAGGGCCGAACACCTGTATGATACTCCGACCCTTTTCTGTGCGAGTGGCGAGAACATAACCCTGTTGATCCACGGTCACACCACCGTACTGACCTTTGACGTTTGTGTCGGCGACGATCTGTCGCAGGAACTTCCCCTCGCGGCTAAAAACTTGTAGACGGTTATCTGCAATGACGATTTCATCCCGTTCTCGAATGGCGATCGAGCTCATTAACTTGAACTGCCCTGGCTTGTCTCCTTTGGTCCCTATTTTATTGATCATTCGCCCAGCTGAATTGAAGACGAACAATTTTCCTGCACCGTTATCGGCGACAATAATATCACCTCGACTATTCACAGCCAAGTTGATCGGCTCCACAAACTCTCGCGACGTGAATTTATTGACAAGTTCTCCCTCCGGTGACACTTCCGTCACATATTTTGTGCGCCAGTTGACGATCACAAGATGTCCGCCAGGTGTCATGGCTATCCCCGTTCCGCTCTGGTTGTCAAGACCGGTATCATTCAAGTGAGATAAGAATGCGAAGTCTTTGTTCAAACATTTCACACGGCTGTTTCCAGTATCCAGAACGAAGATTTTATCATTGCGAGCGACAACTAAATTGACCGGCTGGACAAAATTTGGATTGCCACAGCCACGGCTTCCGAACTTGGCGACTGGATTGTTGTGGTCAGAAACGTCAATCACGAATGGGCTGTCTTTGATTGGTCGATCAAAGACGCTGATGTTCAATTTGTGTTTCCCGCCAGTCACTGGAGTGTACGAGATCTTGTACGTGCCGTCGTCGGGGTCCGTCAACGCTACTTGCAACGGTTCGTTCTTTTCATTGCGTAGCTCGGCGTGTATGGGGTCACCACCAGTGGTCCGAGGGTTCCCGTGATAATCGACAGTTGTGACCACTACGGATGATTTCAGGTGCGTTACGGCTTTCCGAATCTGGGCAGTGGACAAGGCCGGGTATGTCGTACTGATGCGTATTCGACCGAAATTATTCAAAGAACTTACGATACCCTGTAATGCATTGTTGTGCTTATAGTCGAACTTCATGAACGAGTTCTCCCGTGGCTCAGACAGTAAACTCAGCGCATCTAACTTCTCATTCAAGTCAGTGATCTTTTTCGTGATGTTCCGCACTTCAACTTGATATTGCAGCCCCTCGCATTCGTTTTGGACCTTCGATTTTTCCGTCTCAATCAGATCTAGTTGTTCCTTCAGTACTTTTTTCTTCTCATCGCGAATCTTCTTCACCATTTGAAGAACATCGTGACGTCGTTTATCAACCGCACTGATCAAATCCTGGAATGACCGATTCACTGAGTCCATCGTGCGGTCAACACTGTCCTCTAACTTGTTCATCTCTTCTCCGACGATCTCGCACGCTGTGTTAAGGTTACGTATACACAGGTGTGCCTTGTATAGGAGTATCTCAGACATGCGTTTTATAGCAATCGAAAAGGGTATAACAGTGTGCCCGCTGGCCCCGCGCCCGTTGTGTGATCCACCTGTACATATATTACAGAACACAGTGTCGCATGATTCACAGAACAAAAGCTCCTGGCTGGTGTGACTTGAACATTTTGGGATGACGTCCCGTCGCTGTGATGCCATTAGATCCAGGAGCTGGTTAACGATGAAACTCGGAGGGAGCGCTACAACTCCTCCGCGTGGTATCGTGATGGTTTCCCGACATATAGGACAACGAAACGTTCCTGTATCGCGATTCTGCGCTTCGGCGATACGTTCCAGGCAGTTTCTACAGACTGTGTGCGAACATGGCAGTAGTTTCGGATTGTGCTCCTGGCCGTCGTACATGCAGAGACATGTCCCGCATGTCAGAAAACTGTCATTGAAGTCCTCGTAGTTGATGGACACAGTTTCCACCAGTGTCGAGGACATCCCGGGTTTATCTGCAAGAAGAAAAGGTGAGATACAAATTAGAAATTGAGCAAATTCAGAAATCGACAGGTCGCAAATCAGAGAATTTGGAATCATATTGTGGTGAGAGCCGAGTGCCTAATACGGCATCATTTGCTCTACAGGGTGGGCCAGAGAAAGTGTCCCTCGGACAATAGCATTTCTATTGTTTCCCTATTGTTCGAGGGACACTTTCTCTGGCCCACCCTGTAGCCACGAGATTGGGCTATAGACGTACAGCAGGAGGAGTGCCTGCAGAGAGAGAGAGGATCTGATGTGAAAGATGAATTCAAACTTGTCCAAGGCAACACGTTTTTTTCTGAAATAGATGCTGGATAGGTTCACAAAATAACAAATTGGGAAACCTGAAATAAAGATGATGGGACTACTGTATAATGTCAGTTGAACATAAATTCGCAAAGAAATATATTCATTGGAGTTAAATTTTGTGCCTCAGAACTCACTTGAACAGCTTGATTGTGATACAACCTGAGAGAATTCCACGGGTATATCCTGACACTGACGATGGTTCCATTAGATCTACCTGACTGACCCATTCGCGCTTTCAGGTGAATACAACCGAAGCGCCGAACAAAAAAACAGGGACAAAAACAGACAAGAGGGAAGGTATGCATAGTTTACCGTCTGAGTAATCAGGTAGGAATTTATCGGCAATGACATTTTGGTTTGTTTACCTGCTTGGAATAGATAACTTGATCGATTCGAGAATTTCATCAACATGTTTTTTCCAACTATATACAGTTGTTAAGGCTGCTCAAACTGCTCCAGATTACATCTGTACGCATTGCAAAAATGAAAGTGTTTCAATTGATGTTTGAAACTGGCCCAAGTTTCATAGTTCCTGATAGAAGCCATTAGCTTCTATCGGTTGTTCCAGAGTTTGGGTGTGACGGTAGAGAAGGGCTTAGCCCAGCAGCTTCTATAGGTTGTTACCGAGTAGGGGTGTGCGGGTAGAGAACGCCTAGGTCAGGTTGCTTCTTTTGGCTGTTCCACAGTTGGGGTGCGTCGGTAGGCCTAGGCCCGGTATCTTCTATAGGCTGTTCCAGAGTAGGGTGCATCGGTAGAGAAGGCCTAGGCCCGGTAGCTTCTACATGTATAGGCTGTTCCAGAGTTGGGGTGCACCGGTGTAGAAGGCCCTACCGCCTACAGTTTCTATCAGAAATAAAGGAACCAAAAGCTGAAAAGAGGATGATGAACGCAGGCAGCAGGGAGCGATGCATATTGTGAGATGTCCCAATCAGCCTGGCTTTCTTAATATTCCACTGGTGGCTTGCCCATTTCATTTTTGACGGAGAGCATTATGTTGGGCCAAGCCAAGAATGTGTTAATCTGCAGAAACAGAGGCCACCTCTTCAGATAACAGTGAGAAGAGCTAATTTTTGACTATTCGATCAATATCATCCTGTGTAGCTCTGCTTTTATAATGCCAGACAGTTCAAGCATTCGTAGAATACAGATTATGACCTGAGACAGAGATGACAAGGGTTGATGATGACCGATCAATACGGTCCTGTACAACTCGGAGTGTGATGGCCCAATGGTTGCTTGAGTAGAAGACATGTGATGACTGATGGGAAGAGTTAATTTCAAATCATTTGAGTTGTGAGAGTGGTATAGCGGGAACATTTTGCACCTGTCACTTGATGAGGTTCCAGGATTGTTTGTATGTGTATTTTTGTATTTCATTTTTCCGTCAGGGCCGACGCAATAGCATTATTGGCCCTGGTAAGTACGGAGGAGGCCATCACAAGCTGCTCATGTTCCTCACTTGGATGGGGTCTTTTACTTGCCCTTGCAAAGACACAAGGTACAAGGCACCACGGCTTACTGTCCCATGCGACGGACTAAAGAGCCGGGACTTAAATCCCATATGGCCCGGGCTGGATTGTTCCCATTCAGAGCTAGTCCATGTGATAGCTAGGAGACTCTGACAGTGTTGGTTTTCTCCTACATTGAATTACAGATCATGCAATGTTGTCTAAGCCTGGTGAAGTCAAAACATCAGTCCATACGTCACTGAGATTGTGGGTTCGATTCCCAGTCCGACCCAGCGATAGAGAGAGCCTTGGCACTTTTCATTCGCGACATTTCCACTAACGGCATTTGAAAACCTTGTCAGTTAAAAAGGTCGAGCTATAACTCCAGTCAACAGCCAATTTAAGCCAGTTTCTAAATCTAAGGTGATATGACCAAAACGGACCATGACAGAGGGTCTGGGGGCACTAAAACCTAACATTTTTTTAGGGGCACGGTGCCCTAGGGGGTTAAAAGGGCACAGCGGCGCCCCCTTTTAGTGGCACGGCACAGCACCTCTCTAAAATGGCCTAGATATAACCCTGCTTGGCACGAGATAAGAACAAGTTAATAAGTTAAAACCCATAGTAGGTGGACCTGTTGAGTCAATTAACAAGGAGCTGACTCAATATTTTTCTTTCTTCCAGACGGCTGTAAATTGGCTGTAAGATGGCAACCGCCAGCAGCCTGTACAGACAAAATACCCGTTTTCGTATATCATTTTGTTTTCTTTTGTTCCAAGAATTTAATTGCCTGCCTTTATCACTTATTGGAATGCTGGAACAATGACACAGAGTTTCTGACTCCGGGATGAGATTGGTGCAGCTACATGAAGAGCAATCAAAGAAATTAGACGAAGAAAAGCATCAATGCCTGGGCTAGAAAGTAAGTAGGTACAACCACGCTACCAGTTTTAATCAGCATCTTTTCATCTTAATGAATTGGGGTGGGTGCTAGCATGTTAGGCCTACTTTATGGATTCCATAGAAATGAGGTAGTTCAATGGACTGCCAGGACTCAACGCCAGGTTGCACAAGATGGGCGTTTTCAATTTCGAAGACAGCTGAAAAGAACATCGGTAAGAGGCAAATGGCAGTCATGGGCGGATCCACGATTTCAGAAAAGAGGGGGCACACTGTGCTAGAAACATTGAAATCTGCGGTGAATTTTAATGATTTGCTCCAAATTTCAGAATTTCACGGTCAATTTTACAGATTTGTTGGCCAAAAGGGGGGGTGCATCGGGTGCACCCGGATCCATGCCTGCAGGGCACACTTTAAGACATGACTGTTTGTGCACTCTGAAGATGGCCTGAAAAGTAGTCCCCAGGATAGGAGGACAAAAGGATGTTCTTGGTCATCAGATGAGACTGACCTTATTAAGGTCAACCACTAAGGCAATTTATGGATGGAGCCAGGCAGAGAGCCAAGTGGAATGGTCGCTCCACCACGCATGATGAGGTCATTAATAATCTTGATCAGACAGCCTGATGCACCAACCACCATGCAATGGAATAAATGGCTCTATACAGATCACAGCTCAGCCATGAAAAATATAGATTGGTTAACCTTTTGTGGGCCATTAAGCAATTCTAGGGTTCCAAGAACAATATTGCTGAAAAAAATTCGTTAGGGATGTTTGATGGTCATGTTATGATGCTGAATGCCACAGGTTCACGTGACGAGTGACATCATGATGCTAAACTTGCCTCTGGACAATATGCAGCACTCTATGTTATGACTATGTCTCCTGGGACATGGCACTTAAGTGCCACTTAAGTGGTTAATCTTGCAAGAGGTTATCAACCTCACCGGCAAAACAACCTGTTGATTTCTGACACCTTCCTTGTCGGCTTCTTCCTCGCTCAATCCAAAAGCTGTTTACCCACTCAAGTATCCTTTTACAATACAATATCCTCAGCAGGTAGGCACAGATCTAAAGCTGGTAGCAACATACAGTAATCACAGTGAAATCATCTCTTTGGGCCAAGCCTGGGAGCAAAACCTACGTGTGCTACCTCATCTCTGTGAATTTTATGTCCAAGATACAGCCCACAGACATAATTTCCAGACATAATCTCACAGACATGAGTAATCCCAGTGCGATCATCTCTGTGAGTGTGAGCTGAAACCCTATGTGTGCTAACTCATTTATATGTGCCCATTTTATGTGTGCTACCTCATTTATATGTGCTACTTCATTTATATGTGTTCATTTATGTGTGCTACCTCATTTACATGGGCTCATTTATGTGTGCTACCTCATTTATGTGTGCTACCTCATTCATATGAGCTCATTTATGTGTGCTACCTCATTTATGTCCAAAGTACACTACATGTATTTCCAATATCGCACACGTGAACAGCACGCCACCTTCAGTCAAGGCAACACATGAGAGCCAATATATGCAGACACAAGTCTTACATACAGCCTATTTTTAGTGGGAGGGACAACTTCATTCAACAGCTGACTTCAGCATCTGCATTCCGATACTTCACACCAAGATAGCAGACGGACACACCTAATCAAGGGTTTAGGGTTGCATGCAGTTTAGAGACCAATGTTCTCCGAGTTTAAATGGCAGCAGGCACAGTGACTTGGCAGAATCAGTGCCTGACAAAACTTACATCTGTTCATGGGTTTCATTCTGTCAAGCTGATCAACATGTGATGAAGCATCGTGGACTTGTGCGAGCGTAGTTGTAGGGCGGAGCAATGTCACTCACAACCCTTGGCAGTCAAGATGGTGATGAAGTGGACTGGTGATGATGGGTGGATGTTGTGGTGGTGGCATGACCCCTCGATCGATTAACTCAAGGGGTAGCTATAAGTGTTTGTTCCTGAGCTGAATGTTTGAAGAAGACCCCCTTGCAAATTTTCTTAAGTGGGATATACAGGAGACTATCTATTCAAGTTGAAAGCACTTGCGTCCAAACTGGGGGGGGGGGGGGGGGNGCAGGGCAACAGGAGCAAAACTGTTCTATTCTGAAGAACACGAGTCCGATGGAAAGATTCAGGATAGCCCATCATGGGCCATGAGAGATACTCACACACTGCTACAGATCCCACAAACCAAGACAAATCACACAATTTTAGAAGAATTTTCTCGTCGCAACAATCAGGGCGTGATCAATCAGTCTGACTTAATGACAATTCCGTCCCGTCTCCATAGCACTAGCAGTATATAGCACTCCACCACTGTGTATAATAGTAATAGATCCATATCCATCTCGTACACTACACAGACGATCAAGGCACAGCCACTGAGCAATGGAGAATGCGGAACAATACAAGATAATGATACCTACATTCGAAGAGTTGGCATCGTCGACCCCGGGAATCTGTGTCCCTTGAATCTGGATCACCCCCTTCGGCCATTTAGAGTCCGAGAGTAAAATAGCAGCATGAAAACAGACTTTTTAGGCGTCCCAACGCCGGGCCAGCGACCACAAGTGGAAAGTAGAGGTGACTCGTCTGAGTCTGGCTACATGTATGCAGCTATGGATACGAACTGCAAGTGGAATTGGTTGGTCGGTGGCATTCTGCCCATTTCGTGTCGGCTGCACCTACTAAGTATTTCTCTGTTTTATTCCGTGCGCAGGCTGTTTTGTATCTGTGCAAATGCCAACCTACACAACTGCCATCACACTAGCGGAATTCAACAACAGGTGTCTTATGAAAATACATGGTAATTCCTGAATAATGGACAGGGAATTCGAGGTACTGAAAGAAATTAGCAAATAAGAGAAATACTGGGGAAAGAAATGGGTTCTCGATGACCCTTTTCAGGAGGGGAAGTGTCAGAAAATTTAAACAACTGCAAGATGCCAGAAATTTTGTTGAAATTCTCACGAATTATGCAAATTTCATGATTTACCTCTATCTCCATGAAAGTTTCTTCATGCATCCTGCTTCATTGCTTCACCAAAATGAAGACATTACCATAGTGGAAAGCTCATTAAACCGTTTTTAAGCCTTTAGTAGACCCTGGATTGAATCCTAAACGTTTTTATATCTTTTCATTTGCATTAACCTAGTTTAACGATTGAATATATTGGACACTGTGACTTGCGTCAGGTGAAATTTGGAAAAAGTCAACGATCCGAAACGTGGCTAAGAATTTAATTAGAATAGGATGAAATTCCGCAAGTGATGGTAATTTAGCTTCTGAGGCAGCCCCAGATTGTTGCATTCCAAACTCTACTCACCTCACCTGGTGAGGTGATTTCAAGGCAAGGGAAAGGTGGAACATGTTGGCCTGTTTCTCTGTTTGATAGCGATTCAGCTGGCTTATCTTCATGTCAAGGTAATCAAGGAAGGGTGTTCCCACAGGGCATAACTTAACATTTAGATAGGGGTGATCTGTGCATTTGTATTTGTATTTTGATTTTTCCGTCAGGGCCGAAGCCATAGCATTATTGGCCCTGGTAAGTACGGAGGAGGCCGGAGTACGGATCTGTGCATCATGAGAGAACCGATAGTACAGACGTGCATGGGCCTCTCAAGGATACCGGGTACTTCTTTATCAACTCTAGGCGAGGGATACACTCAATAATTCAGTGGAATCGGCCTCCGCTCGGAGCTGTCACCCTCAACCACTGAAACACACGGTGCCAAAGTCCGTGTCTGAACACTAGATGTCACTACCAGTTGTTGACGAACGCGCTCGATCAACCAGCCAATGAACGATCAGCCAATAAGAAAATGTTTCACGTTTTCGCCTAGTTGCGTGGAATATTGGTCGCTTATTGGTTGATGACAGTTTGTGCCATCTAGCGTTCAGAAACATGATATAGGCCCCATCTGTGCCAGTGGTTGAGACGTAGTATCAAGCTCAAGGCCACTGAGGACGAGTGTAGGCAGGCCTCTCAATTACATGCTGATTACACCGTTTAAGGGTGTAATAATTTTGCGAGGTGCCCAAATTAAACCCTAAAAATAGGTGCCCAAATTAGGTCAACAGGCATATCAGATATGCCTGTTGAGCCAACTCCTTACATTTCGGCCTTGTGGAACCCTTTAGCTTAGCAAAAGGACATATATTTTGGAAGCCAAGATCATGTCTAATCTGTTTGGACAGGATTTTGGCTTACAAATGTTCATTGTGCGTGTCACCTTGACTAAAATGGGGTGCCCAAATGACGCCAGAAAAATACAGGGTGTAGTGATCAGCATGTAATTGAGAGGCCTGGTAGGCGAGGGACTGCAAGTGGAAACAAGACACCCCCACTCCCGGGCCCCCACTCCCCATCCCGAGAAACCAATGCCAAGGGATTCACGAGGAACTGACCCAACAAATTCACAAAGTGAAAGGCCTCAATGTTGGCAAAGCTGGGCCTTGGTGTCTCTCATGATCACACCAGCAGGCCTTCACCACGCCCAAATTCCTAGTTTCTATTTGGATGTTTACCTCTGAGAAGACCCGTACATTAACCTGATTTCAGCACTCGGATGATTTTCCTAACTGGGTCAGAAAGGCAGTCCATTCATAACACCTGCCACAAGTTCAAAGGAATTTAGTTCACACTGTCATTAGCAGGTGGCAGCACCTCTCAACCAAACTTGACTGACATAATCGAACAAGTTTTCTTCAGATTTTATACTAAAAACCTCCATGCCTGCAAAAATGGGAAAATTCTCACCTTAAAGGGCCTATAGAGGCAGCTTTTTAGCGCATATTGATATGATTAATAACACAGAATTGGTGGCATGAGGACCTAACTTCGGCATCATTTTTGAAGTAAAATTTCATCAATGATAACATTTGATCCACAATTCGTGAGTTCTTGGTTACTAGCGCCACCTGTTGTGTAGTGGCAGTACTGTTAGTAGCCCAATAGCAAGCTGCCTCTAAGAGGCCCTTTAACTTAGAGAACTATGAAGTTTGACAATATTGGGGTAACAAAGCAGGAGGAAACCAGATGCTCAGAGAAAACATGTGTGTCAAAGAGATTCATCCTATATCACATGAAGAGTGCAGGGTTTCCGCCAGAGGGTAAAATGGGTAAAATTCCGTACCCTTAAATTTTTCCAGGGTACGGATCCGTACCCTCAAAAATGTTGGGTTCCATGACATGCCGGACGAAACCAAACAAGCGGCATGACCGGCGCGGGGATTTTATGCTTCAAAATACGCCTACAATGGCACCAAACAACGTTTAAAACCTTTTTAAAAATTTTTTTTTAAAAATTTAAAAAAAAATTTTTTTCAAAAAAAAATCTTTTCAAAAATTTTTTTTTTCCTGGCGGAAACCATGGAGTGGGATCGAATTCACAACCGCAGCGGTGACAAGGGACGATGTTTCCACTGTTCCACTCTGACCGCCCAATGTGAATTCGGATAGCCTGTTGCACATGACAGCTCATGAACTCGTCAAGCATTCTAGGTTTTTTTTCAGGATCAGAAGCTGGGATGGAATCAGAATCAGATAGGGATGGAAGAATAGGTTAGTTAGGTGCAAGTTTCTACAGGTTGCCATGCTTGTCATACTACGTCAGTTCTAAACAAACGCATTCTCAAAAGGCTGCGATTGGATAAAGCTACACTATATACGGATACACTGTTGAATAAAAGGCTTTCCGCCTGTGAAGCTACTGTTAGACTTGCGTGTAGCTCTGTTCACAACCTAAAGGATTATTAGAGGAAGGGGTTGTTTTTTGGGTGTCATACTACGTCAGTTCTAAACAAACACATTCTCAAAAGGCTGCGATTGGATAACGCTACACTGTATACACTGTTGAATAAAAGGTTTCTCGCCTGTGAAGCTATTGTTAGACTGGCGTGTAGCTCTGTTAATCACAACCTAAATGATTATTCGAGGAAGGGGTTGTTTTTTGGGTGCCACACGTCAATACTCACATCCGTCTGCCCGCAGCAATGTACATTTCAAAAGGGAGCATCATTAACTGGTGCGGAGTTGTGAAAATCTGACAAAATATGAGAAAGAAAGCTTCCGTATGAAAAGTGGGACAAAGGCAATGAAGTGATAGTAATCATGAGAGCATCAGTCATTGGGAATGAAATAGCAATTTATGATTATGGCATCATTGGGTCATCAGCTGCTCTGTTCTAGATACGATACAAGTGTACGCGTATGATTGCTTAGTTGACGACCCGTAATTGGTCCATTTCCCGGTTTTATTATGAAACTGATGAGAATAATACGGCACGCATTTATATAATAACTGACACTAGGACAGGTCAAATGAAATTTTCGGTACACCTTTTTGCATCACAGAACCTCAGGACATTTTGGTGAATGATCTGGATGGTATGGATTCGTCAAACACCAAATGGGGATCCTAGCTACGACAGAGGGCAGCATACCGAAACCCCTGCCGAAACCCGGTCCTATATACAATGGACGCATTTTGTGTGGGAAATTGATCAGGACCGGAATGTCAGTTTCATTTCAATAGTTTTAACTGCTAGTGACACCTATTGAGGCAGTGGGCTAGGGTCCCAATTGTAACCTGATACAGCAAAAGTAGGTGCATGTCGTAACCGAGGAAAGGGTTAATGGCCTTACAACACAATTATAGCTGAAATGTACATCACTGCAGGTTGACAATATAGACAGCAGTGATAATAGAAGAATAAGCTGATGGCCAGTGATGATCACCTGTGACATGCACCTACATACTTTTGCTAGATCGGGTCATAATTATGTGAACACCCATATCCAGTTTGTAAACAACCACTCACAGCTGACTGAAATTGACAAACACAGCATGATAAACAACAACACAAGTAAGTTCAGAAAAAAATCTGAAAAAATTGTCTGAATATTTCATGACGTTTGCTTCCACGGAGAATATTTTATCTTGTAATAATCGAATAGGCCGATGGCTACGCCTCTGTTTGATGAGGTTTCTCCGGCACGTTTCTCTGCGTCGAATCGACAGCCGCCAGGAATTACACGGAAATTGAAATGATAAAATCAAATGTGTCATATAATGAGATAATGGATTGGCTGCAGTAGAAAAGGTCAAAGTACCAAACAAAAGGCTCGACATGACATTCTGAGGTAAATTGGTGCTTGCTTGGTGCTTGTGTCACTCTCATAACAGGACGCACAGATGGTGTTGTGAGATTCAGGTTAAATGCCTGAACGTCAACGGGGTTCGCAGGGGCAAGATTCAGGTTAAACGCCCGAAATTCAATGGGGTTCGCAGGGGACATGCTGATACAACCGCTTCTAGACATAAACTCAACAAGTACAGCACTGTACCCCCCTCCCCGTTGTATGGCACGGCCTATCCCGCCCGCGATGGGAGGATTTCCTGCTTGGCGTGTTCTCACAACTGGACCGGGAGTTCACCTTGGCAGGGGATCTAATTCCTGTTTTTGTTGGATTTGCAGGTCACATGATCTGAAATGACTCCGAATGCACGCTGTACACAATCAAATTTTTCATCCGATTTTTTTTAAAATTCAGATTCCGGGCCTATTGGGGCTTCAGTGTATAAACCCGCATGTAGGCCTTTATTGAGCATATTCAGAAAATTGGATGAAAAATTTGATCATGTACAGCGGGCATAAGCTGCCTCACATCATCATATTCTACCATCACACATTTCCTAGCAATGTTCATTTCAGTTCATCCACGACCTTGAATCGACATTCGTGTTAATTTGAATTACATGAAAACCAAGTCTCACCACACACGAGGTTGTCTGTTTACACTTCCCGTCTTTTATATTTCACATAATCATCATATCAAGAAATTATTCACCGTCACATTTTATTTGCTGTTAAATGACTTCATTCCATTCAAGTACTGACTAGGATATTTGTTTATCACGAACAACCTTAATTGGGAACATGACGAGAGTTTAACCCTACGTGCTCCAATAACAGGGACACCAGATAAATCAACAATCGAGTTACGAAACTGAAACGAAAAAAACTGGAAAATTTTCACAACAATCACCATCCGACTCCTATCTCCTGAACGGCCAGCAGAAAATGGAAGTGTCAGGAGGAAATTGAAATAAATGGACCAAATTGATGAGATGAGATGAGGGTTGTGGTCCTGTGAGAACAACTGTTGACCCATGATAGGACAGGAAGCTCTTGATTTGTTTAGGAAAACTGAGGCCTGTGTGCAACAGGAAGATAATTGACTCAATGATTATTCCAAGGTTAGGAAGGGTGGTTACATCCGCAAATGTTACAAAACAAAATTATTTTAAGTCATGATCTCGAGCTGTGGCGTGATCGCTAATCGTGGTTGAGAAAGACATTGAGTGGGGCTGCAGTTGTCAGGATGACCTCAAGTCGTAGCAGAGAAAGACGTTGGGCACTGAGAAAGACGTTGGGCGGCGCTGTAGTCGTCAGGATGACCTCAAGTCATAGGTGAGAAAGACGTTGGGCTGCGCTGCAGTCGTCAGGATGACCTCAAGTTGTAGCTGAGAAAGACGTTGGGCTGCGCTACAGTCATCAGGATGATCTCGAGTCGTAGCTGAGAAAGACGTTGGGCGCCGCTGCAGTCGTCGGGATGATATCGAGTCGTAGCGGAGAAAGACTGGGCTGCGCTACAGTCATCAGGACGACTTCAAGTCGTAGCTGAGAAAGACGGTGGGCTGCACTGCAGTCGTCAGGATAATCTAGAGTCATAGCTGAGGAAGACGTTGGGCAGCGCTGTCACAGCATAAACCATCAACAAAGGACACAGAAACCAGAACTAAAACATCGGTGACTTACTTCAAAGGCATGGGCCTCTGCATCGGCTTGGGTCAAAGTTAAGATCAACTACAAATTGGCAACTCTCAAGCAGAGACCACCTGTGGCTTGGGAACTTTCAGATTATTGTCCAGGGCCTGTAGGGGATTTAACACAGGACCAATTATCTGCAAACTAACAGTATTTTCCTTCGTTACAGTTGATTGGTCAAGTGAAAGAAGGTTTGAAATCCCAGAAGGATCAAGCCTTTATGTTTACCTAGGAAGTTTTACAACTTGCTGTCAGATGGCAGCACGTGCTAGGACAGAACGGGGCCACACAGATCCTGTTCCAATAAATGCACCAACTGTAAACAATGACAGAATACAAATATTAATCAATCATAATAGATTGAGTGTTACAGCCACTGCGCAATTAAATGTCTTGGCCATGCAACAAATCCAATTAAAATTAATCTTGGAAGATTACAGGGACAAGTTTTCCATCAAATAAATTGATTGGAAGATGTTGGATTAGCAGAAATAGGTGCCGTACGACAGTTGATTTGTCATACTTAGTTATTTTGAGGTGCTTGACATTATTATCCCGGTCTCTCTATGCCATCAGAAGCATTTCTAGGGAATTCAAGGAGTAGCTCATTGAGCACCACTTGATCCTTTCAGAGCAGTTGAGAAACAAAGTGGCAATATGACTGTGAATCGAACCTGTGGCCTCTCAGTCTGAAGTCAAATGCTCAACCACACCCAAATGCTCAGTCGCTCCCAAATCCTCCATTTTTTCCGGGTTGGTTCTAAACCTGGCACTGGCACGCTGGCACTGGCACTGGCACTGGCACTGGTATCATATTAAGGCCAGAAATCATGAAAAAATGTATATATTATACAAAACAGTTATTATTTTGGGAGATAATAGGGCCACCCAGTTTAACATGGATCAATTCTGTTGAAAAAAATTATTATTTTTTTTTCTAGTTTTTTTTAGATTTTTCAACATAATTGATCCATGCTAAACTGGTTGGCCCTATTATCTTATTATCTTCGAAAATAATAACTGTTAGGCAAATATACCATTTTTCATGATTTCTGACCATAATATGATGCCAGTGCCAGTGCCAGTGCCAGCGTGCCAGTGCCAGGTTTAGAACCAACCCATTTTTTCCAATACGTGACCGTCTATGAGAAAACCCGGCCAAAGTCGCTGGGGAATGACATAGGCCTTGATCATACCTGCGGTTTGTTGCACAATCGATAAGGCTTGTTTGCCACCAACAGACCGTCGTTTTTTTATTGTGATGACACTCTTACCGTAACCTATTAACCATGTGGTGTTCAGCGACTTTGACTGGGTTTTCTCATAGACGGTCACATAAACGTATAGCTTAAAACAGAAGATACCTACCAATGTGTGAATTCAAATCGTGGAAAAATCCAGGAATCTAGAATATCTTTAACAAAACAACAGCACAAAATCCACGCAAACTCCTCACAAACTGAATGTTACAAATGGACCATCCAGAATCCTCCTTGGCTGCAAATACTACTAAATCAATTAGCTCGACTGCAAATGTGTGGGGTACCGCATATCCGGTCACCAGATCCACGTTCTGTACAAACTGCCTCCGAAAACTAACAGAAAACAAAATTGGACACCCCTGGTTCCTGATAAAAGAGATATCATGTAATGAAGCACAAATTGTCATTATATAGATCGACCATGACAAAAAGTCAATTCTTACCAATTTCACACTAATTTTACCACGGAAAGATCAATATCACAATACCCAGGGAAGTTGGGCTTTGTCTGGATGGGCCACTACCAATTGTGAGACTGCTTGGACAAGTTTGCCCAGACTGGCCACGATAAGTAGTCTCCATCAGTCACTTTTTGTCAAGTCAAGTGAATAGAGAATTCCGGCTGGTCAAAAAGTGCTAAAATAAAATCGGTGAATAGCGTAGAAACTTGAAACCTGAACTTAAACAAATACTCCAACAATAGGATATGACCACAAGGGGTGGCCCGATCTGGTCGGACATACCAGGAACTCTAACATCCCCATCCTATTGTTTCGCAGGGTTCACAGCGGAGTGCAGGAAAACCAAGGTCATAAGGGCAGGCCTCAGCAAGGTTTCACTCACATCCTTGGACAAATAACTTAACTGTAAATGTACCGTGGCATTTTGAAATGCTCAACTTTCACTTCGTAGCGTTACATAAACCTGTGAAGTAGAACTTCGGTTCATCAAGTTCAGAATCGACTTCAGATACAGAACAATGAAACACCTGTAATGATTTGGAATTTCCATAGATTTAATCATTCAAACTTGAAATTCAAGCCATTACCATCAAGTCAGACCACTGACCTTGAATATTTTACAGAGCAGGGGGCACTCTGGGGTTAATTTCATCTTTCAAATGCCACAGGTTCCGCCCCTTTGGTCTCCTGCAAGGGAGATAGGAAGGTTGTCTCTGGGAAATCTGGTTTCCTCCTACATGTAGCCTACACTATGAAAATATCGCTGCATAATGTTTNGCCTTGCAAGGAAATGGCGCTTCACAGTGCGTAGGACGTTATATCACGTCCTGAACCTTATGTGTCAAATACTTTTTTTGGCTATTTTTTTCTTAGAAAGAAAAATGTTTTTCAAAAATTAATTACACAGTTAACGGGTTAAATCTTACAGAAACTCTATCACAAAGCACTCTCTCAGAAGTTTTTGATGAATACCTTTGTGAAGGTTTTCTGAGGCCTTTCAAGATTTTTTACACACGTATTATCATTTTTTTGACAAAGTTGGTCTTGGCAGTTAAAGGGTTACACAAGAACCCGGACATCAATCATTCTAAGATTCAATTACGTACTTTGTCTTATTTGTAAGTGGAGCTTGATCAGGCTTTTTCTCTCCAGCAGGGAACTCGTGCTTCCAGTATCGTCAGCTTGAGACATTGCCATCAGGTGCCATAGAAGTTACATCTTTTAATATAAAAGGTGCCTAGAAAGAGAAAAACAGAAAGGTGGTTTAATTAAAGGGAATTGGTCACGACAGTCAAAAATTACAATAAGATTAATTTTGTGGGCCAAGAAATTCACAATTTCAAAATTACAAATTTCATATTTTAGCGGATTTCATCCCAAGGTAAACCTAGATTTGCAGTTGACAGCGTCCTAAATGCTATTCGAAGGCAGCCAACACTTTGACTGGTATGATCAATTCGCTTTAAGGGAGTTGCGTGAAACCACTGGCTTGAGATGAATCGTACCATCTCTGAGGAGAAAGGCAGATCCGATCAAAGCGGTACCGATGAAAGACTGTATACTTGAGTAGCGGAGATGTTTAAATTGGGATAGTCAACGCAGTCAATGAATAACCTTACAGCTTTTTATCCAATTCTTGCGGCTTTGCTGATGAAATAACGAAAGTCGTGACTCATTTTCCGGTTTCAAAGTTGCACCTGTAGCCTACTACAACAGGTTTACATCTGCAACGTAATCAAAAGCCGATAGGTCCTCAGCCTCAACTATCAGCAAAATCTTCTATCATTAGGTTCTTTGCGGAAAATTCTGGGTTTACGCTATTGAGTCCTTGAGGTCTACTCCTTACTGACCCTACTCAGCAGGATCATCTGATTGTAAGACGTTGACGTTGAGGGCGCGAGAAAGGAATATGGACTCCTGCCAATGCTGCTGAATCAGACACGCCAACATACAACTTGGGGTGATTCCAGATTCTGATCGTGGTATAAAAAGCACGCTTATTTGTGTTTGAACAGGTAAAACCTGGTGAATATTAGTAAAGAACATTTGCTTTTTTTTCACAATCTTCTTCCTTGATTTTCTTGAAATAACTTGTTTCTATGACTGCTGAGTGTTTGTGGTATGTGCATGCAAGGTGAAGAGCACTGAACTGTACCATTAACACTTCCACTCTCAAATGAGTTTTAGGGCGGACTTCCACCTGAAAGTTTTCTGTCGCAATTTTCCTTTTGTAAACTTATAGAAAATTGTCAGATACTCTGTTGCGTGATCAATATCTGTAGCGTGGAAGAGGCCTTTAAAGATTATGTCAGCCAGTTATTTTTGTGTCCGACAGTTATTGCTTGGAATAGCACATGTTCTATTCCTCGCCAGAAATGTCTGCAATCTTTTCGAACAATACGCGGCAGTCCTCAACAATAGACACACGAGCAAATTTTGTACCACCTGCAACAGAGTGTCTGACAATTTTCCATAGGTTTCCATAAGGAAAATTGCGACAGAAAACTTTCAGGTGGAAGGCCGCCTTTAGGAAAGGATTTACATGTACCGGTACAATGGAACCTCTCTGTTAAGGACACATTCGGGACTCACCAGTGCTGTCCCGAATTGAGAGTGTCCTTAATACACATGTCAAAATGACCAGACCCGACTGCGACCAGTTTGGGACTAAACTCTGCTGTCCTTAATAGAGAGGTGTCCTCCTGGCAGAGGTGTCTGTTACATGAGGTTCCTCTGAAGATTTACCAAAGAATTCCTCATCTGTAACTTCGCTCAACTGCTATCAAAAATGTCACCTCGATATCGCTCTATTTACATGACTGCCATGACAGTTCGACCCCAGTAACGCATTGGAAATATGGTGAAAAACAACCAAAAGTTCATTCCTAAAAATCAATCAACATTTTATCTGTGTGAAGTTAATTAAACCTTCTCTCTGTTTTGAGTTGATTATAATGATTAATCGTTGAGAGAATTTGATGAACCAACATCTACACGCGTTAGACTCGCAAAATATTGATCATCGGTTGCAGAGCTCCTGTGCCAATATCATAACCACACAAAATAAACATGATTACCTTTTCGCCGGTCTATTTCCAGTGTTGATGAAGCCATCAGCCAATATCACAGCCACAAATAACCATCGTAATTAGCTGCTTTTACCTGATTTTTTTCTTCCGTGTGCTAAGATTTGGTGGTGCAGACGCATAGTGTGGACGTGGCTTTCGACACTGCCACTCAGAAAATGACAAAGTCACTTCTGGCAAAACGTCCGCGTCCATTCATACCGAAAGTGTTAACCGAGCAACAGCACACCTAATCTAATATCATGGCAAGCCTCCAAATTCACCCCCATATACAAAAGCTGTCATAGGCAATCCCAGTCCTCATATCAACAATTGAAACACTAGACCCGATTCCCATGGATATAAACCATCTGTTGACAAAATCATCACAAAACCTTTTAAAGGGTTTGTTGCGTCAGATTTTCAGCACTTTGCTGATATTGTGACGAATTTGGTGAGTCTGACATTTGAATTGCTTTCTAAGAATGTGAGGAGAAATAATGTCAGATCTCTTGAAGCTTCTTAAAATTGCGAGACACTACATGTACCTTCTCAATAACTTTTTGAGTAAGAGGCTATCGGCTCAGACATGGCCGAGGAGAACACTGATGCGGCTGTGTCGTTATGACATGTATGACCAAACTTCTCAACAGTTGAAGATTTCAAATGACTTTATGGCATTTAAAGTTACATGTACTTCGGAGTTATATAATACGTCAGCCTTCTCATCTAAGGGAGATAAAATTAAAACGGTCGACTCAGAGGTTCAAGTGAAAGACTGAAAATTCTTTGTGGTAGGTGGCACCACTGTTCCCTGTAGGTGGTAAATGTACTGAACCCCTTGCAGCCACTACAAGGCATGGCTTAACCTGCCAGCCATGGAGATTCCTTTACGGCCTAGTGGTTGGCCCTTTGGCCTCGGAGCTAGAAGTTACCGGTATTAAGCAACATTGAGTGTGATCACTGTGTGGAAGGGTGACCGGCACACGTATACAGTAAACTCGCCATCTGCCACCCCTAGTTGAGAAGGTTGATACAGGCCAGATGCTGACTACTCTGACCCCCCCCCCCCCCAGCCTCAACACTGACCTCATCGAGATCATTTCCCCTTCAACCTCCACTTTCATCCTCAAACACATGATGTTAAGCAGTTTTCCTGGAAATCGTTTGCCAGACGCGATCTATCATGACTTCACAGGGAATAACAGCCTCGCTCAACTGGTGCGACAACATCCATTTTTCAAACCTTAATCCGATTCGGGTTTTTTCATGATACTTTGTAGTCCACATAAGAACGCACGAGTAGCGCCATACCGCAAATGTTCTGCCCGGGATATGGCGGATAGGATGTCGGGCCACATGAATAATGCCCCATAAGACATCACTCAATTCATCACTTACAGCTGAGCCCAACTTGACGATCCTGAAGAAATGAAACTTGATATCCAGCTTCCAAGACTCAGGACCCAACAAAAATGCCCAACAACAAATGTATGGTGGTCTAGGAAAAACCTGGCCGATGTCGCTGAATGATCAACAAGGGCTGTCAGATTGCCTGTGCATTGATCTACTAGGCCCAGCTACTGTCTACCTGTTACGTAATACATGTCAGCTGTTGAAATGTGCGGGTTCAGCAAAGCCATTAACACTTTCTTCAAACGTGACATCCACTGGGTTTTCCTAGACCACCACACAAATTTCAGATAAACTTTTGACATGACATCACCAGAGAGTTAAATAGATGAAAAAATCCTGATCTTTTTAAAAGTAATACTTATAAAGGAACACCCTGGTGTTCAGATGGCATCACGTGCCGCCTGAACTTACAAAGTCGACTTGAGATGAAGTCTGGATTGCCGCTTGATCAGTTCTACGTATGATACCATCATCATTGGTATCTTATAGAAATCAAAGATAAGGGATCCCTGTAACTACATGTATCAGTATACAATCACTGGCTCTGGCCTCCTTCCAAGACGAGATGCCACAAAATCACCAGACAGGAATCAAGCTTGATGGGTATTTCGCCAAACGATGCAATTGACTGATTTATCTTGGTCTCAGTCCAGAAAGATGGTCAGAAATCAGTTCATGATCAAGAGAACAGATATATCTTTATATCTGCTACCTTTGGAGCATTCTGGAGTATGAATGATGCATGTGGATTTGTGAAAGTAGCCATTCCCATCTGACACTGAATCAAGGTATATGTTTTGAATATCATGGAGCATAGCAGTTCAGGCAGTCCAACAGAAAGCAAATTCAGCATCAGGTGACCCAATATAAAGAAGATTGAGGTGATCCAATAGAAAGCCGATTCAGGTGATCCAGTAGAAAGCAGATTCAGGTGATTGAAAAGAAAGCAGATTCAGGTGATTGAAAAGAAAGCAGATTCAGGTGACTGAAAAGAAAGCAGATTCAGGTGATTGAAAAGAAAGCAGATTCAGGTGATCAAATAGAAAGCAGATTCAGGTGACCAAATAGAAAGCAGATTCAGGTGATTGAAAAGAAAGCAGATTCAGGTGATTGAAAAGAAAGCAGATTCAGGTGATTGAAAAGAAAGCAGATTCAGGTGATTGAAAAGAAAGCAGATTCAGGTGATTGAAAAGAAAGCAGATTCAGGTGATCAAATAGAAAGCAGATTCAGGTGACCAAATAGAAAGCAGATTCAGGTGACCAAATAGAAAGTAGATTCAGGTGACCAAATACATGTAGAAAGCAAATTCAAGTGATTCAATATTAGGCCTAGAAATGAAATCAACTCCACCTCTCTCTCCAATACCAGATCAAAGATTTTGTAAAATATCACAAAGATATGAAAGACATTACTGACATTCAAATCACTGGTTGCCAAGATGTAATTTGCACCTGCAGCAGCACGTAGCATGGCAGATCGGACATAAACAGTGCAAAAATCAATGATTTTTTTGCAAAACCTGCACTAATGCTCAGCTGACACACATCAGAAACTAATATCGTGCATTGGATGGAAAGACTAACACTCACTTCGGGAGTCATCACACTAAATGTCACCGGTAGATTGCACCGTAAGTGTTACAAACGTTCCCAGGGGGTGCGAGTAGCTGTGGAGTAGTCTCCTGTGCCACTAATGCCAAATGAACGGTATTTTTATACGTGTTGAGCATTTCACAGAGAAACTATCGTCGGATTCAATGAGCTTGTCCAGACACAGACAGGCATATTCTGGGGGTCATTTTGGCCAATTTTGCCAATGTATCAGAACAGGCAACATCATGTTCTGAATACCTGAAACCCTCCTGAAAATTCAGTTGTGGGCACTCCCCTGTTGGAAACAGAAGTACCAAACATTTCAGAGAACTGCCGGCGCAAAATCAACACCGGCACAGTAACGAACACAACAAAAACACAGTGACACAGTTTTCACAAATCCGCTGTGAAATGGCGACGTGATTGTATTCCCCTCGTTAATCTTGTTTTATAATTAGGAGGTAAGGCCATCATAAAATATTCTTGTTTACAGTCCTTAATGGCGAGGTAATAGCTGTTGATACCATTCGGTGGTAATTTGCTTTATTGCGGTGCGTCAAATGGATGTCAAGTCCTGCCAGACTGATGACGAAGAATAACACAAAATAATTGACACCATTTTTCAAGCAGAAGATTATGCGTGTAATAGTTGACTATTCATCACCTTATAACTAGGCACTCACTGGAGAAATTGTCAAGAATAACATACAGTGAGAGCGGTGAAAGGGGATGGACCACTCGAATTCAGCCATCTTGGTTATGGGAAAATATCCAGGTTTTATCAGAAGGCCAGAAATAGAAGATACCACAACGCTCATCATAGTGTGAAAAGCACCATGGGTTGAGTATGAGAGCTCACCTAGCTTTAATTTTTTTTGCATAACCTACCAGTAAAACAACCTCTGTACAGTGTCAAGGGAGTTAACTCTTTCATCCCTACGGACGGATATATCCGTTTGCCAAAATCATTCTCAAATCCTCTGAACGTGTATATCCGTCCACCCCTAAACCCAATTTTCCACATCTGTACAATATTAGATTGGAAAAGTAGTTTTTTTTAAAAAAATCCTGAAGTATTTTTTTTCCTCAAAAAAATCGCCTAGGATCTGGGAGTCGTGGCAAAAAAATTGCCTAGGGCTTAAAGTGTTAACTGACCATGAAACTGAGGTCAAGCTGGAAATTTGACAAAAAAGCAATAGGAACAGTCAGCCGCGATTATCGCCAAAAAACGGCAGCAAAGTTCCAGTGGATAAATACAATATAAACCTCCTGATTGGTGTTCAATCAGCCATGAATGGGTTGCTAGCCATTGAACTGGACCGTAGTGACTCCTATTGGTCAACTGACTGAATGGTTCCAGTTTGAGATAACCCAACCTGATACCCCTTTTGGGCGAGGTCGACCGTCCAGTGCAGGTCTTAGTGTACTTCATGACAAAACCAAATCAGTGGGTGATGTTAATATGTCCTCAACCTGAAACACAGGTCAAACCACTGAATATTGTTCGAGGGTTGACCACTTTTGGGGAGAATGATCTTTATTGGCCCTTCACTCAGAAAATATGACACCAGTTTCTCCTGTCATTAGGTGAAGTCTCGGAATTACAGAAACAAATTGCTGGAAAAACTCCACATTGAGCATTTTTTTGGGAGCTGAGTTGTCAGAATGTGCAGTGGAAACATGGCACCTGTCACCTCTGAGGTTCCTCATTCAATCCCCAACAGACACCTTTCGAAAGTTGGCAATTTCAGCGCCGAGGGTGAAACCAAATGGGAAAATCATTAAATCTCTCCAGAAATAACTGCCAGAAACGCTTGAAATCTGGCAGACATGTTATTCATTGAGAAATGTATGAAAAAAATTGGCCAGGTGTCATCGATCAATTTTTGAAGATTTCTGCATTTTTCTTCAACTGAACAATGGAAGGTTTAAAGAGTCTGTTAATCCACCTATTGTTCAGGTGTAGAAAATCACCAATTTCTCGAAAAATTGATCGATGACACCCAATTTTTTTCTAACAATTCTCACTGGCTGAGCTTGGCCATCACCACAAGCCTGCCAAATTTCAAGCGTTTCTGGCAGTTATTTCTGCAATTTCCGGCCAAACTTAATGATTTTCCCGTTTGTTTTTTTACCCTCAGTGCTGAAATGGCTGACTTTCGAAAGGGGATCGCAGTATCAGACCCGCTTTTTGTGTGATAGGGCGTCTTTGACAGAACAGGTTTTCCCCTGACACTTCTGTTTCCTCCATCTGTACATTGAATTCGCCCACTGTTATCACGAAATATAATGCAGTAAATTGGCGCCGATCATATTCTAAAACAAGATAATCAGGTTTCAACGACATCACAGCAAGATAAATCACTTTGTGATACAAGAAAAAGCCTCAGAGCATCAAAGACTTCTGTTCCCGGCTTTCCTACTTTGGGGCTCACAATGCACTTGTTGAAATTCCAAATGGAATTTTGCTGAAGTTAAAAATATAGGAAATGGTATGAAAAATACGGAAGTGCATTAGTCTATGAAACGATGAAAGCAAGGCTGATGATCGTGCAGAAATGTTCTGTGTTTCTTACCAAGGTTTCAGTGCATATTCGTGCCTTGTTGCACTGCATGTGGTGTAGTGCAGTAAAGTACGGTGCAGAGATCAGAGGAGACGATCTGGCCAAATCAAAGGCTTACACCCAACCTGTAGATATCCACTTCAAACCACAACAGACTCCAAAGCAGACTTGTGGCCAATATAATATACACAGCACAATGCACAACCACACAACAGACTGACCAATCAGAAAATCTTTGGTTCGAAGAACAACCAATGAAAATCATTCTTGCTTTTTCCAGAGCCTTTGACAGTGTGAATTGACAGCTTTGTGATGGATTACATGTACGCAGAATAACAGAAAGGGCCACAATTCGCAAGCATTACTGCAAGGGAAATAATGCTAATCCAAGGTCTTGTAATCTGGAAACAATTGTCCCATGGGTTTGAATAATGCAAGCTAAGTGATTGTTTTTAACCTGTATATGATTTATTCATTGTACAAGAATGAGGACGTAATTCCCATGGTCTGAATGCTGACACACCCAAAGTGAACGAGGTGTCACCAATTAACAGCTTAAACGTTTCCTTTGAATTACGCACAGTAATGTTCGTTTATCCGTAATTACCATAACCAGGAAACGACCGAAACATACACGCTTAGTTTTATATCAACTGTATATCAAGTTAAAATGTCCCTTGAGACCAACCACAGATCTTTACGAGTCGATAATGATGGTGGGCATGTATATGCAGGAAATCTTCGCCTCATCAGGTGGCACAAACGCACCCCATCGATACAGCTGTTTCTCTCAGTGAGGTGGAGTCAGTCGGCACCCTTTCCATTGAGTTATTTTTGCATGAGTTGATTCTCAATGGCCAATTCACCATTGTCAATTTCCAGATGACATACACCAAGACCGATGACACAAAACGGCTGCAGAGGTTTCTATATGGCTGAGTTGCCCAGAGTGGGCAAAATTGTGCAAAGAAACTCTCATGTGGATTGCCAGCTTTAAAGGAGTTAGACGCCAAAGTTGTAAACACTCACTCCAACTGGTTCTCTATCCACGGACGCCTGCGGTGCTGCCACCTATTGTCGGTGATATGTACTGACGTGAATATCGTGAGTGAGTTGCATCGGACCGGGAACCAGTCTAACGATCACGGGTGCTGCCACCTGCACGAAGGAATAAAACTAGTTTGCCGACCATATTTGTAAACAAACCAGCTTGTTTACAACTTCGGCGTCTAACTCCTTTAAGTACGGTACCAAAGAGTTTCTTTTTAGGGTTAACGCTCGCTTATGAATTTTTGGTTGAACCCAACAGGACCAACTGATAGTCACTGGTGCAGTGATGCTCAATATCTGAAGTGCTGATAAAATGGTAGCATATGAGATGAAATGTATTTTGTATCAAATTAGCTGTAATTAGTTGCACTTTTAGCTCCCTGTTCAATATCCACTGCCACTGGGACTCTGTTTTTTTAATGAATATATGTGTACATTTTGTTGCGAGAGATGTAAGTGTAGCATATTACACCAAAAATATTGACTTTGGCTATGAGGTTAAAATTTGCAAGCTTTTACTACAAATTTCAAGTGTCAACCCATATAAACTTGCTGGGTCATGAATACCGAACCTTCCTCGCTGGACCTGCCAGGAGGACACCGCTCAATTTAGGACATTCTAGCCAATATCCACCTGTTCAGTAGGGAAAGTCATGCGAGATGCGTCACGTCATTGGGAATGACGTCATTTCGTCACATGACGTTGCCGACGTCACGGATGACGCGACAGAAATCTCGATGATGTCATGACGTCAAAAGGCCTAAACAGCATTGTTATTTTCGTTAATATCTTAATATTTCGAAAACTATACCGATAAGTCATATCAAAATTCGGGCTTCGTAAGGACATTTCCGAGGTCTCTCTGCATGTGCAAACCAAGTTTGGGGGCGATCTGTTCGTCAGTCTTGGAGAAAATCCCAAACAAACAAACTCTTCTCAAATTTTAGTATAGATACATTTGGTCCTGAACTGACAATTTCCATTAAGTCTCACCTGAGTAAGCTGGACACCTAACAATTTGACAGTCACAACTAGGTCTAGGTTCTAAGGTTGTATTTCCACTTTGTGTTTGAATTGGTGGAAAACCTGAGCGACTCTCAGTTTGAATCTCCAGGCTCTGTTGGCAACTAATCATAAAATCAAAATCTTTGCATGGCATACATGTACTACGACTAGGAACCCCCGGGGAAGCCAAGATTGGAGCACAATTCAGCCCGAGTCCTTCGCATCACTCACGAGCTGTTCAAACAAACGAAAACCGTACAAATACCACAACCTCACAGAACCGCATCACGCCCCATCACGTCTAAGACATGTTTACCCTTCTCCATCTTCATTAGAAATTCAAATGATCTCTTCATGTTTAGCGTCAATTTCCACCGCGCAATACGGTTGATTTTTAATAAAATCCAAGCTGTCATATACTGGTGAATCGACACCTCTCAAGCTTTGGATTTAGTTATGAATATTTTTATACGCTGAGTGTACGACAGGAGCAACAGTTAGAGCTGAGAGTACTCTCTTGTGCAGAAGTGAATAAATGAAGATATTCCACATAATATCATAAATACTGATTTGTTTGCAAATCATTTACACCTCATGGAAATTAGTCCATGTTCATTGTCAATGCCCCCATTTCTGATTGAACTCTACAGTGAATTGAAAATAAAGGATTTATGAAATAAGTGGGGCATTTTCTTTTGAATTGGACTGTACACAATATGTTCTTTCTCAAGGTTCTTCCAGCGATATATTACTGAATGTCCTGATTGATTTAGCCTATTTAGTCTCTCATTTCCTTTTCTGAATGTCACTCCCATAACCGTATTAACCCGTTTTAAATGCACTACTCCATGCAGGGTCTTTTAATGATGAGAAGGGGGTACTCCTTCGCCTGCGCAAAAGGCAGCTATTCTAGCTGTGACGAACCAGCCGACATGGACTTCAGGACCCATATTCATAAAAGAACTCAAGTCTAAGTCTGATACTTATCTTTTGTGATGAACAAAGGATAAGTGTCGTACTTAGACTTAAGTAGTTTTATGAATACGGGTCCAGGGGCCTTATTCACAAAGCCCCCGTAACTTTAAGGACATGCAAATCCTTTGTCAGGCTGATAGTGAACAATAGGTTGTCCGCAAATGGACAATAGTTTACGCACTCCCGTAAGTTACAGGAGCTTCGTGAATAAGGTCCCTGATTTGCAGGGCGAGGTGTTGAAATGATGAATTCACGATGATAACTATAGACAATCCAAGGGTTAAGATCACTTGCACAAAATGAAATATAGAAACAATCAGGAAGCCTGCCAGGCATCTATTCTCATCATCTACACAGCCAAAGCATCAGTCTTGATCTCCGGTAGTCATGCATTCCTGCAAGAACAAAACTTCCTCAACACTCTATGGATTGTAGTCATGAGTGTGTTCTCTTCCTGTGCTTTGCAGAGAGCTGAAGCCTGAACCATATCTTTGTACGAGGATTCCACCAGGAAGTTCTTAGATTATTGAGTTATTTTGTGCTGGAGTCGACTTTTTCACTACACTTCATGCAATGCCAATGGCAACATACATGTACAACCAAAAATATCTAAGTTATGCACTACGGGTGAAGGAAAATGCCTGGGCAAACCGACTCCTTCAGCGTCAGAATCTCACCATAATATTGCCTCTGTTCACGACTTGCTCAACAGCATCGTAGTGGCACTCCAATGCTGATTTGAAAACCCGCTGTACGAAGTTAGGAATGTAAACAGGCATAAGTGTAGACCGTCAGTTTTAGGGCCACTTACAGATCATTCCAGAGAAACAACCACTGTAAACTTTGCTAATGAAGACAAAGTTATGGATGACCAAAAAACCATTTCAGACTGGCTTATTAATTATTAAACCATTACATGGCAAGGAATGAGACACGTTGATGATTTATAATGCCATGGCATTTATAGTGGTATCACTTACAGAACACAAAATAACAAAGCATTGATAGATGAATTCAGTAACATTTTGGAAGAGAGTTGGCCCACAGGTCTCCTGAATACAGTAATGGACATCATCAATTACGACAAGAAATCAAACGTTTTCAGCAATCAGCTTTTTCTCAGGCGCCAAACACCCCAGCAAATCAGGTGAATGTCCTCAGGGATTTGTGTGTGGTGACAAAGGGAGCCAGTGCTAAGAACACCTGATGTTCTCAGGATGCACATCATCCTCTGGTCATTGTGATGATCTCTAGTCGCTAAGAACGACGTATGATGACGCTGCAAAATAAAGACGTTGTTGTAGTCAATATTCTCTAGTCGTTGTGGTGATATTGAGTTGTAGCTAAGAAAGACGTAAGGTGGCGCTGCAGTTGTCCACATGATCTTGAGCCGTAGCTATAAGAAAGACGTAAAGTGGTGCTGTATCATTCGTAACACTTTGGGTGTTTTCGTCATTCTTCGTATGGACGACTGCAGCGCCACCTTACGTCTTTCTTAGCTACAACTAGAGATCAGCATGCGACTAGAGAATATGACTACAACAACGTCTTTATTTTGTAACGTCTTTATTTGCGGTTATAACCACCCATCGACACCTCTGTTTGGGACCAGATAGTAGTGCTCAACATGTGCTGAGGGCATCCTTACCAGAGAGGTTTTTTGAATGCAAGTTTGCAGGTGATTATCAACATTCCAACCATCCTGATCAAAACGATCCGATCGCTGCTGCAATGTAACCAATCAGGTTCTATAGCTCTCATCTTGGCTCTCCGATAAACGAACTCAGGTTAAAAATAGCCCGATCCATTAGTAAAACAAGCGCCATTTGTTAGGCAGCATAACCCTTGTAAAAATAACGCATTATAAGCATGGCATCGAATTCTGATTGACTTTGTATTTGGTGCATAGCCGTACTCAAACATGTTCAAAGAAAAGTGCAGGACTACCAACTGGGTGGGCCACACACACCAGTGATTTCATCACGTCCCACAATACTAGGGACTTTTGGCAAGGCTCCGTGTCGCCGATCCGTGTCACGTATGATGTATTGAGCAAATGCATTTTCTATTAAAATCATACGTCATACGTGATACGGATCGACGATACGGAGCCTTGCCAAAAGTCCCCATTGACTCGCCCCCCCAATCCCCCTCCAGGTCTGATCTGGTACCAAAGCGCTATGGTGAAATCATACCTCAAATGGGATAGGAATACAAACCCGGCAAGCCCAAAATGCGAGGTCAACAAACACTGTGCCTGCACCATCTCAGACTTGTTGCTATCCTGCGCCAATACTCGACCAAATCCCAGTGGGGTAAGCAAAAAGGTGAGCTTCTTCAATCAAGTGTTTGTGAATTATTCAAACCCAAAGAACAATGAGCCACAGACAAAATATTAGTTTTCCGATGCAAGCTGACGTATTATTAATATCAACCGCAATATGAATGGAATTTTTAATGTCCCAGTGCATGAACTCAATCCGTAATGGAGAGTTCAGGGGGCTACAACGCTGGTGGTTCTCATGAACAGTGGCACCAGCCCTCCTGACTACTCTGCCAGGAGGCTACCTCTATTAGAACTTGTCGATTTGCATTCACGTGTAGCTGTTCTCTGTAATAGGACCACATCACTGGTTAAGTGACTTGTCTAAGGCCACAATAACCGCAGTCTTACAAACCAGAGTAGGCCTATCCGCGCAATGAAATTATACCCATTAAGAATATCGGCCAACTGATATCAACGGATTGTTTAGTTGCGTCTCTTGAATGTACAGATGGAAATTTACACAGCAATTGATCGATCGCTATTTTTTTCTTCGAATTCCAAGAAATCCATTTTGATTGAACGACAGGCTGAAAACTGTGAACCGATTCTTGGCAAGTTATCAATGTTTCTGCCGTGAACTGAATGGCGGTAACACCTGGTGTCGCGCATTCGAAAAAAATACTGTCCAGGACACTGATATAGGAAACATAATCATCATCATCAGGTCCCAGGGCATGGTTGCATTATGAGATCTAGGTCACAGATCGATGATGCAAAAATGCATGTCTCTGACTGATCCAATCCAAGCACTGGAATTGCATCATGTGGCTTCATGATGATATGACCATGGTCATCTAGTCTGTGACCCCCCCCCCCCACGATTAGTCTCATAATCTGAGAGTTTGCCTAAAGGGACATCGTCCCTCACCCTCTCCGCATTAATTGATCGATCCTCGTTTTTAGCCAATCATGTGTAACCATGGAAACGGCAGAGTACAATCACAGGGGTGACATCCTTTGCAATATCTCGCGGGAATCGACATGATTGATTTTTCAGTGCAGGAACAGAGGTGACATTTCTGTACGAGAGTAGGGAGAACGGGATGTCAATCAAGCGCTGCGATAACGTCATCTAATACATTAGCGATAATCACGTATGTAACAGGTCTACATAGACTAGGGAAGGTGCTATTCATTATAAAAGCATGACGATATATCACTATCAGAAAGCTCTACAGTGAGACCAGCTACCAGCTTGCAGACCTGGGGTAGCCGCATAGAAACTCTGCTAGTGCTAGCGGACCCCATCTGCCGATAGTGCTGTACATTTTTCCATGCATTTTAACACCGATAGGCTCCGCTAGCGCTAGCGGAGTTTCTATGCGGCTACATTTTGTACCCCTGGCCTTCAGATAGCCGATTCTTTTGGACACGGATGCAATACCGTTGAGATCAGCCATCTGCGAGGGCAACCCTCCTGAAATAAACTATGGCAGGTCAGCTTCAGCAGGCAAATTTCCCTTACTGCCCCTTAGCCAAATATCTGAAGACATTTTGCCTTCTGGTATTGCTTTGGCTTCTGTGTTCTATTAACAGACGTCACAGCCATCGGAAATCAACTGAGTAAGGAAATCGTGACTCAAGATTAAAAAAATTCCTGGCAACAGTCTATGATCAGAATAAAGACAAGCATCTTACTTTTAGTTCTGAGCAATGATCACACGAACTTTGGGGAATAGCATTATTCTTTAACCCAACAGAGCCGCCTATTTTTTTGCACTTTCCAACTGTAGCTTTCACCCCTGAACCGCCATGAAATGCCACTGCAAAAAGCTGAATAGAGAAAGGTATAATGGGGTATGAATCAAGGCGGTTTATGGTGGCACCAGCGTCTGGAGACATGGCGGATTGTGGCACTGCTGGCAGTAATTGGTGATTTTGATTTCTACATTAGAGGTGATGAGGATTTTTCTCAAAAAGTGGGCGTGGTATTCTAGGCGGCTCAAGGCAGGGCGGTTTAAGGGTGGCATGGGCTCTATTGGGTTTATAGAGGAAGTGCAGCGACGATTGTGACGTCACTGCCGCGACGAGATGCCGCCATGTTGGACGTCACGTCCAACGCATTCGTAGCTTCAAATGACGTCCAACATGGCTGACGTGCGAATTATGACGTCAATGATGACGTCACGTGAAGTTCCTCTATAGAGGAAGTGCAGCGACGATTGTGACGTCACTGCCGCGACGAGATGCCGCCATGTTGGACGTCACGTCCAACGCATTCGTAGCTTCAAATGACGTCCAACATGGCTGACGTGCGAATTATGACGTCAATGATGACGTCACGTGAAGTTCCTCTATACATCATACCAATTAGGTCCACCGGAATCCATCTTCAAGTGGAGAAGGCACTTCGAATTACCCAAGAGGAACCAACAAGGAGAGGAGAGG
Organism: Notospermus geniculatus; assembly: GCA_002633025.1. Classification (NCBI taxonomy): domain Eukaryota; kingdom Metazoa; phylum Nemertea; class Pilidiophora; order Heteronemertea; family Lineidae; genus Notospermus; species Notospermus geniculatus. The sequence continues at coordinate 459,620 of NMRB01000161.1, forward strand.
GCAATATCTTTGTTGAAGAGCTGAAAAGACTGCAAGATCCATCAAATCAAGAGGTCTTGGGGCAAGCTGTCCTGGCCCGGCCGTTATGGAAAAATGATCCGAGGTGATTCCTGTATGGAGTGAGAAAGGAGTCTGTCAACAGCAACAGCCTGTTGCCATGGGAACTCTTACGCGTCCGTTTCTATTTGGGAAAATATGAATGAAGTGGATTTCTGTGCATAGACAGATGAGGTAAGAACACTGTGGGCTATCAGGGTTGAATCTACATGTATATGTACAGCAGGAGGAAACCAGAGCGCCCACAGAAAACCTGTGCTGTCGGAGAAAGTCACCCACTCTATCACATGGTTAGTACACCTGGGCCCTATTTTTTTTCAAGGACTTTTCAAGGACTTTTCAAGGATGATTTGGAGATTTTTCAAGGACTTTATTCTTGTAAAGCAAGGGAGAAATACACAAATTTTCACATCAAACATCTCTAGCGGAAAACAGGCCACAAGAAAACGAAACCTCAAACGTGCATGTCAAAGGTGCATGTCTTTTTATTTTTCAAGGACTTTTCCAGTAATTTTTACAGCTATTCCATTTTTTAAGTACTTTTCCATAGCTTTTCAAGGTCACTTTTTTTTCAAGTACTTTTCAAGGTTTTCAAGGACCTGTACGAACCCTGTATCAAGATGAAGATCAGGAGGTGTGACTGGGGATTGATTTCGGATCCTCAGAGGTGACAGGCACCCATGTTTCCATTGCACCTTTTTCACAACCTGAACAAGATGACGCCGAGAATGTTGATGAGTACATGGTACATTTGTGGAAAACATTGGTAACCACGGCGCACATCTAATCACGGTGGCCTGATTGGAACAAGTTCCTGTCGTTGTTATCGATCATTCACTCATTGATTGCCTGTCACTCGCTCGTCACTATACGAATCAATCAGTTTGTACGTACACGTCGAGGCTAGAAAAATATCGCTTACGTGTCACGGTATGGACATAAGAAATGACATTCTCATCATCAATAATACTGCAATTCCACACGCTGATTTTGATGCAAATTTGAGTGCAATGTGACTACCTTGCAGAAATTTCCATGGAAAGGATTTAATTCAGGCCTGACAAGTTAAGACAGTGTTTGAACACACCCATTTTTGAACACACCCAACTCACAATCAAAACAGCACATACATGCACAATGCCACGACATCATCAATACAGGAATAATTCATATTCATGAGAATAAAATACATTAAGAAATGTCATCGGTTAAAATCGATCAATGTTCTTCAGTTCTTGTTCAATAGTAAATACACCGTTTGGCAGCAGACCAAATCCATTGGCACATTTCAATAAATACTAGTATCGTGAGATGCCAAGGGCCATGTGGTCTGATCACAACTTGTTTGCATGTGAATGCTAAGGTCGAAATCGTCCAGTGTTCAATGAAAGAATAAAATGCCATGACCGAGATAGAAGGAGCTCACCACTAACAATGTACTCTTTTTTTCTCTTTTTTATGAAAGGTACATTGAAATTTCACACCTTGTTATACTAACGCCAGTACAGTACACACCTGAGCATACCTGTATGTCAGTTGAGCAAAACCAAGTATAATGGTTTTGGAAATCAATACATTGTTAGTAACCAATACACCGGCAATCAGCATGTTGTCAGACAAGCAAATAATTATATGTCATTGGAAGGTTGTTTTATAAAAAATGTCTGAAAATTTCTGAGTGGGTTTTTCATTTGTTGCACACAGGAAACCCGAGGATGGTGAAGGCCAGAACCCACCAGTGCTTCACGTTTGAAATCTGCAGGAGCTCAATCAGCTGAGCTCCTCAAAGGCTCAAAGAGAGCTGTTCACACTCGTGAACTCAGTTACTTCAAGGATGCCGAGGAGCGTGGTCAATCGAGCTCCTCGGTGGCGTCGGTGCAATTTTGCGCGTGCACAGGGGTGCGAGCGTGATTGCGCCCGTCTTACGTGAAGCACTGACCCACTACCAGTGGTTTTCCACAGCCACCTAACTCATACATGTATTAGGCCACGTGTTTTTTATTTATTGGTTTACGGGACCGCCGACTTGCTTTTTCCAGAAATCAGAAAAAAAATAAAATCAGAAAATGACCCAATTTTGTTTTATTTTTGCCGACCGAACTTGTTTTTTAAAATAAAAAATGATGAACAAAATAAAATCTTGTTGTTTGCTTTGTTTAAACCCGCTGATGATGGCAAATGTCCGTGATTGAACTTCAAAAACGAAAATAAAATGAGAATTTTTCGTATAACAGAGAAGCGAATGGCGCATTCAGCAAACTGACAACATACACATGTATGGATTCCGAATGACGGCTTTATTCCACAAGAATTTTAATTCTTCCGGTCATCCATAGAAACTGGAGTCTAATTTTTATTTTTATTTTATTTCGACCACCCGACCATAAATTCTGGACGTCATCTCCCGTAAACCAATAAATATAAAACATGTGGCCTTACTATAATATAATAGTTTCCACATGCATCTTGCTCACTCTTGCTTGCAATACAAGCAGTTACTTACCTGTTGATGTAGATTGTTAAATTTTCTAGGCCTTGCGTTCTGAAGATGATTCCAGCGAGGAATCTGCAACAAGAGAAATAGCACAAATTGAGGAACATCCTGTCAATCTTCTGCCAAGTACTACACTTGATGGATTGTAGCTTCTGGCTAAGGGCTTACTAAGACATAATTCAGCGATCATATCATATCATACACATGGCTGAATGCCTGATGATCAATATCCAGCCACACACGTATGCATGTCTGCCGTTAAAATTGACAACACAACGCAACTAATGGAGATATACGGCAATGCCAAGGTTGGCGCTTGGACTCAAAGAGGCAACCTTGGCATTGACAGTGCCCAGGCATTGACTTCATATCAATATGAAAATTCATATACACGTACATGTATCAATATGAAGCATATGAATATGATCATATCATATTGATATATATCATATATCAATATGAAATTCATATCAAATTTCATATCAACATGAAATTCATATGAACGTATGGCTCGAAGTTAGAGCCGTAAATCATATCAATATGAAAATTCATATACATGTATCAATATGAAATATATCAATATGATATATATCATATTGATATATCATATATCAATATGAAATTCATATCAAATTTCACATCAATATGAAATTCATATCAAATATGAAATATGGCTCCAAATTGGAGCCGTATATTTTCATATCAATATGAAAACGCATAATACAAGTATCAATATATCAATATGATATATCATATTGATATACCGGCTGTATTTCATATCAATGCATGTTCTTCTTCACCCTTTAACTTCCTAATAGTCATGAAATTCAATCATGTCCCAAAACACTCAGGTTCAAAACCAGGATCAATTCATTTATGACATTCATAACAGATAAAAGGTAGTGTCCAAACAAATCATATCAATTGGAAACATACTTCTATGACATAATTAGGCCTAACGTAGCATCAAAATAAGTACTAATGAATGACAGGCAAACTGTCACGCGTGCCACTTTATTTTGGCGCCAAGTGAAACAAGTAGGCCTAAAATCTGATGATCGTGATGTGACAGATGCATTGACCAATCACCCTCTGATGTGAAATCATCCGTTTCATTCAACAATTAGATATGTTTATTACAACGGTTGCCAACATATCATTATTTGCAGATACATAACTATCAAACTACATGTTTGTCCATGCACGTCATGGGTACTGTCATTGGAATGAACTTCCTCATTATGGGTGGTTTGACCATCACACATGTCACAAAGAAACATACAGTATCAATCATTTCACATGCTTCTGATAAAACATGACAATCCAGTCAATTCTAATTCAAAGACCATGTCATTAACTGATTCATCTTGAAGGAAAAATCCTTTGAGGGGTCATTTAAAAGTTCAGGCAGAAATGTCAATGATTCCCAAGGACTGATTCTGTTCTGTGCTTTTATATTATGAGAGTGGTGTGGCCCGGGTGGTGTGGAGCATCTAAACATTGCATTTTCTTGTTGTACTTTCAAGGAACTTGTGAATGTAGGCACTTTTAACCCAATAGAGCAGCCTATTTTTTTCACTTTCAATCTGTAGCTTTCACTGCCCTGAACCGCCACGAAATGCCACTGCATAAAGCTGAACAGAGAAAGGTATAATGAGTCAAGGCGGTATCGGCATCTGGAGACATGGCGGATTGTGGCGCTGCCAGCAGTAATTGGTGATTTTGATTTCTACAATGTACATGGGGATTTTTGTCAAAAAGTGGGTGTGGTCTTCCAGGCGGCTCACGGCAGGG
>NMRB01000161.1:464294-485327 GCA_002633025.1 Notospermus geniculatus
ACAGGTGCTCTACTTATGGAAACTTTGCATGAAATGGAGATTTTATAAACACAACGGCTGTAAGAAAGTCGTGTGCTATAACGTAATACAATGTATAGAGGCTGTCTCAGTACATTGTACACAAACGCAATCAGCTGATGGTGGGCTGTCACTGAGTGAGTCGGTTGCTGGCCCTACTTCGTCCTAATTAGGCTACATTACTTGTGAAGGGTGGGCAGGCCAGATGTTCATTTGTAGGCAAGTTTCAGCCAGTTTTTAGCTCACCTGTGAGCTTTTGTCGTGGTGATGCGTCAGTCGTCTGTTGTTGTCATCGTCGTCGTTGTCTGTTAGCAGGGCACGTTTCGTAGCCGCTGGAGCTATTGATCTGAAACTTGGTACATATATACCCCTAGGTCACATGACCTATGACACCAAGTTTCGGTCCGATTCGATTCTTGGCTTGGCCTCCAGGTGGCGCAAACCAAAAACACAAAAAGTGCAATAACTCCTGAACTAATGACTGGATCGTCTCCAAATTTTTATCATAGGTGTATCTAATTAGGATACATAACATATATAACGGGTTTTTGATTTGACCTACTTTTCAAGGTCACAGAGGTCAAAGTTCTACAAAAGTAACAAACCTGCCGCAGTTCTTCATTATTTCACCGAGCGTCTTCATATCTTGCGTAAACATGTATTAGAGGGCTACCTTCAAAAATACCGAGTTTCGGCCCGATCGGACATCCAATATGACCACCAGGTGGCGTAACCTGAAAATCATCCAAGTGCTTTAACTCAGGAACGGCTTTACCCAGAGTGCTCAAACTTGATATTTACCTCCCTCTAGGTGACCTTTAGGCCTAAAAAAATAAATGTTGTGTTGCTGGTCGCCCGACCGACCCTACGAAAACCTCGCCAACCCTCCGACCCTGGATTTTTCAAACAATAAACTCATGCCAAAAAAACTAGGAAAAAACACTGGTTTCATTTGGCCACATAAATAAAGTCTTTTTTGCTTCCCTATCAATGTCATTGTGCAGATGATTGTGGATTTGATGTGGGTTGGCTATCCAGAATGTCCTGCACTATGATGTCATACGGGTCACATGATCATAATTATCTCGACATCTGATTGGTCCACAGTGGTTTGTTTACAAACAAAGCAACATGTGCTCTGGTGTAATACCTACCAATGTCTAGCGTACTACAGTATCTTAGTGAGAAAAAATAAAATTTTCTTCCGACCGTCCGACCCTGAAATTTATTTTGGATGCCACCAGCAACACAACATTTATTCTGATAGGCCTTACGTGAAGCACTGACCCACTACCAGTGGTTTTCCACAGCCACCTAACTCATACATGTATTACTATAATATAATAGTTTCCACATGCATCTTGCTCACTCTTGCTTGCAATACAAGCAATTACTTACCTGTTGATGTAGATTGTTAAATTTTCTAGGCCTTGCGTTCTGAAGATGATTCCAGCGAGGAATCTGCAACAACAAGAGAAATAGCACAAATTGAGGAACATCCTGTCAATCTTCTGTCAAGTACTACACTTGATGGATTGTAGCTTCTGGCTAAGGGCTTACTAAGACATAATTCAGCGATCATATCATATCATACACATGGCTGAATGCCTGATGATCAATATCCAGCCACACACGTATGCATGTCTGCCGTTAAAATTGACAACACAACGCAACTAATGGAGATATACGGCATGCCAAGGTTGGCTCTTGGACTCCAAGAGGCAACCTTGGCATTGCCAGGGCAGGCATTGACTTCATATCAATATGAAAATTCATATACACGTACATGTATCAATATGAAGCATATGAATATGATCATATCATATTGATATATATCATAGTATATCAATATGAAATTCATATCAAATTTCATATCAATATGAAACTCATATATGAAGTATGGCTCGAAGTTAGAGCCGTAAATCATATCAATATGAAAATTCATATACATGAAATATATCAATATGATATATATCATATTGATATATCATATCAATACGAAATTCATATCAAATTTCACATCAATATGAAATTCATATATCAAATATGAAATATGGCTCCAAATTGGAGCCGTATATTTTCATATCAATATGAAAATTCATAATACAAGTATCAATATGAAATATATCAATATGATATATCATACTGATATACCAGCCGTATTTCATATCAATGCATGTTCTTCTTCACCCTTTAACTTCCTAATAGTCATGAAATTCAATCATGTCCTAAAACACTCAGGTTCAAAACCAGAATCAATTCATTTATGACATTCATAACAGATAAAAGGTAGTGTCCAAACAAATCATATCAATTGGAAACATACTTCTATGACATAATTAGGCCTAACATAGCATCAAAATAAGTACTAATGAATGACAGGCAATCTGTCACGCGTGCCACTTTATTTTGGCGCCAAGTGAAACAAGTAGGCCTAAAATCTGATGATCGTGATGTGACAGATGCATTGACCAATCACCCTCTGATGTGAAATCATCCGTTTCATTCAACAATTAGATATGTTTATTACAACGGTTGCCAAACATATCATTATTTGCAGATACATATACATGTATATAACTATCAAACTACATGTTTGTCCATACTGTCATGGGTACTGTCATTGGAATGAACTTCCTTATCATGGGTGATCTGACCATCACAAAGAAACATACGGTATCAATCATTTCACATGCTTCTGATAAAACATGACAATCCAGTCAATTCTAATTCAGAGGTCATGCCATTAACAACTGATTCACCTTGAAGGAAAAATCCTTTGAGGGGTCATCAGGCAGAAATGTGAATGGTTCCACCAAAGGACTGATTCTGTTCTGTGCTTACTATAAGTAGGCCTATGTGGTGTGGAGCATTGCATTTTCTTGTGGTATTTTCAAAAAACTTCTGAACGAGGCCACTTTTAAAGAACACTCGTCATCCATGCAAAACAGCTGCATAGACTACACACTCACTGAAGGTTTGAAATGAATAAATATACTGAAACGAACAAAACCACGGAATGCAGAGGCCTAAAAGAATTAGACCACAATCAGGACCAATCACCCCAGGGGTGCCTCAGCTGTTCCAACACTGAATAGCATGTGCGCAGGCCTATGATTGGATTACCACAACACAATGTGATAAGACCCATTGAAAAACAACCACTGATATTCTTTCTTTCTGGCACATAGCCAAATCAAGAGGTATGTGGATACAATGACACAAGTGTGTTGTCTGTTTTCTCCTGCATCTTGAAATCACCCAACACTAAAATGAAGGCAAATGTGCCAAAGTTGCGAAGCCACAGTGAGGGGGGGTCTGCAGGGTTTCTGCCATAAATATTTTTGAGGGTGTGCACTTCTTCAAAATCAGCAAAAATCACATGAAATTAAAGAAAATGGCCCTTCCTTTGAGGGTACTCAGTGCATACCCTGAGTACCTTCTGGCAGCACACTGGTCTGGTGCTCTCCCCCAGAAAATTTTGAAATCTAGGCGGCCATTGGTGCAATTTCCCAGCATCTGAGGGACAAAGTACAAGGCAATTCTTTGAAAAAGGGCACTGAAAAATAGGGGGAGGGGGCACAGGCTGGGTGTGCACCCCCTGGACCCGGGGGCCTGCCATTTCCCATATTAAAGGGCACGTGCACATGTAGCTAAAGTGCCCAAATTAGCCACGGCATCACCTACATGGTCAGTATCATTCTTGTAGCCTGTGTTCCCTGAAAATTTTATAAAATACCACTAGGCCTGCTGATACTGTAGGGCCTACATTTGCTTTTTAGAGGAAATTGAGAAAAATATCTTACCATTACCAAACTACTGTCTGCTAATACTGCAGTAAGACACACAACAAACAACACCTTCTGTCATGAGATGACAGATCTAGTGACCTCATACCCTCTCCTCACATACACCACACACACATGTATACAATGTATACTACTACTGAAGTCACTCTCAGGTCAGGCACAAAAACGAGAATTTCGACACTCCAAAACACGATTTTCATGAACTTGCCTACTGAAATCAAAACAGGATACGTGATCCTCCTTATGATGAGGTCGAAATGGTCCAAAAGGAGGAGATAAACTGGGAATATGGCAAACAATCAGGCCTAGAATGGACCCCGTTTTCTCTCATCCACCACACACTGCTGCTTGTTACCATTCACATGCGAACCTAGCGGTAGAAGTTGGAACTACGAAGGTCACCATCGCGTGAGCGTGACGTCACGCATACTAATGAGAATGGGCCCTCAATCCAGGCACAGGCAAATGGGGCCCTTCACTTATTAGGCCACATAAAAAAATCTTTAGTTTAGCATCACCTCCCGCCTCGAAATTGCTTGCCTCCTCAAAAAAAATTATATTTTTTTTTCATTTTTTTCCTATTTTTACCATTTTACAACAAACTCTGACGATCCTCAATGGGGCCATTGACTCATATTTGTACTTTTTGAAATAAAAACCTTTTTTGAGTTCCTAGGGTTGGTCCATTGTATGATTTAAGCTGCAATGCTTCAAAGCTCTCTTCTGATCATCACATTTCAGTACGAAAAATAAAGTATGACTGATGCTAAACTAAAGATTTTTTTATATGGCCTTAGGGCTAGGGGTTACTCAGTCAGGGTACAGGTGCAAACATTAGGATCAGGTACCTAGTGTATAATATACATGTAATACACATTTTAATTATGATATAGTAAAATAGTAGGGTATACCTTTAATCCTAACCCTAACCCTACTGAAATTTTGGAATACAAACATCCGAAAAGGAACTCGAACTGGCTGCTTTAAACACTGAAGCTGAGGGAGGGGTCATACACTATTTTGAAATATCATGCTATATGAACACCTGGGAGATTATACATGTATATTACCACAATAATTCTTTTACCAACAGACAAGTGAAAATCGTATGTACTGTGAATATCAAATTCAATTAATTTATTCAATTATTTACAAACTAATTGAAGTACTCATTTACATGTATTTACAAAATGAATTTCCCATCTCTAATTCTTTATTTCAACCATCATGAGGTCGTGAGTGGTTTTAGTTAGCCCTAAGATGGAACCACTGATTACCTCATGTTGTAATTCAACCTATATCTCTCCCGCCTCCCCTCACATAGATGAAAGCATCAAAATTTATATCCCTCTTGAGCATCATTCACAGAAGGAACCATTTTAACCAACATGTTGTTGAGAAGAGGCCAAATTCTGCCTAAAATCTAATACAGGCAAAATGCTGATCAAAGACACTACATGTATTTCAACTAAGGTCATTGCACCTCAACAGTGATGTGTTCAGAATGGTCTACACTAGCACCGTCTTTTTCCACGTTCTCTTCATCTGTTATGTTTTGACTTGTGCTGCCATCTACATCAGGGTCAGGGGTTGCCGTCTCCTCCGTCTTCATTTTGATGTCTTCAGTGGGCTCTTCTTCACTGACCCTGTCACTGGCGTCAATTTTAACCCAGGAACTTTTCTCTTCAATTGATCCACCACTCTGGAAAAGAGGTCAGAACAGTCAGAAACTCCAGGCATGACGTTCAATTTGTACACCGGTCAATGACATGTCTGGACCCCCCCCCCACACACACAGTTCAGGGGTCGGCACTAATTCGACACTTACGTACTCGACACCTAGAAAATGTTTCTAAGGTCAGAATTCGATACTAATTCACCCAGGACATCAAATGAAATCGACAGGTATTCACCATCTTTTTCCAATAATCTTTTACATTTTCTATGTCGTTTCTATTAGAAATAATGAAGTAATCGCCAGGAATTCGACATTACCTATTTTTTGGGTCGACATAAAAACGACGATAAGAAAAAAATTGAGTGATCAGAACTCGACACTTTTTCGACACTAAGTAAGTGGTGACCCCTGAACAGCAGGGTCCAGACATGTCACTGACCGGTGCATTAGATAGCAGCACCTGGCAGAGCCAGGACCAAAACCAAACCAAAGAACTGAGCAGGACCACTTCATAATCGAACGAAATTTTGGAGTCAAAATGTCTTGGGGTTCATCTGACATCCATCAATACCTCACTCCCACTTGATCCAGTTGCTTCCTCAGACTGACTTCTCTGGGGTACTGTGTCCGCTGATTCTTTTTTCACCTCACGTTGCCAAGCAGGAATGATAGGTGATGTCTGGGGTGCAGCAGCGAACTGACGCCTGGAAAAATAAAAATTCCTAAGTGTCAGTGCTTAGTGATCTTGTTTAACATAGGTCATTGAACCATCTTTTTTTGAAGATGGGGATTTGGCCTAGTGGTTAAGGCGTGCTGCCCCCAAGTGCTGGCGATTGATGCCTTATGTGAGGGTCCGTGGGTTCAAGTCTGGTAGGAAGCTATGTCTTTACCTTAGAAACCTGTTATTATTTCATGACCTAAGTGTCAGTGAATGATAGAAAGCTGGGAGGAACATATGCCAAGACCCTCCTACACTATCACACTCACGATACAGCACAACACTTATAGTTCTGTCCAGACTCACCTGTTTAACAATAGAGATTTCACAGTAGCAAGCTCTGCTTTAATTTCATTAGAAGTTTGTTGATCTTGATACTTGACTAGAGTTTGGGAGTTCTGAAAATGAGAAATTTCACAAGGTTACAATGAATCAGTCCTGCCAGAAAGTTCTCAGGCTTTCTACATTGTGATTACAAAACTGACCTGGCTGCTGACCTAATAAAAGTGTGACTCATTGATGGACAGTAATTTGACAAGCCACTTGATTAAACAGGACAGGACCATTGTTACATATGAAGGCAGGGTTCTGCCGCTGCTGGTCGGTGCCGGACGGCCCTGTACAGGATGCAGAAATGTCGACCGGCACTCAGCGTAAAAAGAGTATTGTCCGACCATCAGAACTGACAAAGTGTGCCACGGGAGATGCCTGTCACGCACACTTCTGAATTTCCTTTCTGTTTCCATGTTCACTAAATGTGCTTCCCAGCGGGTCTTCCTGACACAGTTCTGACCAATGACAACAACAACAACGACAATGGCGGGCTGCCTAAGTTGCAGTAGAGTGGATCGGGGTCATTTTATTTTTTGACGCCAAATGAGCTCATTATTTCGACTCTCAGGTGCCAGGAAATGGCATTTCAGCAAGTCTAGATTTCAAATTTTTCTGGGGGAGGGCCAGATCACCCGTTCCGACCGGCACTCCTACAGTCCTGGGCAGAACCCTGTGAAGGAGCTCCTCCAAGAAAATTGCTGAATTTGGAAGATATTTACCTGTTTATCCACCACCTCATGGACAACAACTTGAAGCTTCTCTTGCTGTTTGTTCATTATTGCTTCTATTGAGGTAAGAGTAGCATTCATCTTCCCTAGCATATCTGTCATGTTGTTTTGAACTAGGCCAAGAGTTTTCTCCATTTTCTTTAACTTTGTCTCCGTGCTGTCTTCACCCCTCAGATATGGGAGAACTATTCTCTGAAGAGGAATAGAATTGAGAAATAATGGTCAAATCAATGNGCATGATGTTCAATTTGTACACCGGTCAATGACATGTCTGGACCCCCCCCCCCACACACAGTTCAGGGGTCGGCACTAATTCGACACTTACTCGACACCTAGAAAATGTTTCTAAGGTCAGAATTCGACACTAATTCACCCAGGACATCAAATGAAATCGACAGGTATTCACCAGCTTTTTCCACTAATCTTTTACCTTTTCTATGTCGTTTCTATTAGAAATTATGAAGTAATCGCCAGGAATTCAACATTACGTATTTTTTGGGTCGACATAAAAACGACGATAAGAAAAAAATTGAGTGATCAGAACTCGACACTTTTTCGACACTATTCAAACTAAGTTAGTGGTGACCCCTGAATGGCAGGGTCCAGACATGTCACTGACCGGTGCATTAGATAGCAGCACCTGGCAGAGCCAGGACCAAAACCAAACCAAAGAACTGAGCAGGACCACTTCATAATCGAACGAAATTTTGGAGCCAAAATGTCTTGGGGTTCATCTGACATCCATCAATACCTCGCTTCCACTTGATCCAGTTGCTTCCTCAGACTGACTTCTCTGGGGTACTGTGTCCGCTGATTCTTTTTTCACCTCACGTTGCCAAGCAGGAATGATAGGTGATGTCTGGGGTGCAGCAGCGAACTGACGCCTGGAAAAATAAAAATTCCTAAGTGTCAGTGCTTAGTGATCTTGTTTAACATAGGTCATTGAACCATCTTTTTTTGAAGATGGGGATTTGGCCTAGTGGTTAAGGCGTGCTGCCCCCAAGTGCTGGCGATTGATGCCTTATGCGAGGGACCGTGGGTTCGAGTCTGGTAGGAAGCTACCGGTATGTCTTTCACCTTAGAAACCTGTTATTATTTCATGACCTAAGTGTCAGTGAATGATAGAAAGCTGGGAGGAACACATGCCAAGACCCCCCCTACATCATAACACTCACGATAAAGCACAACACTTACTTACAGTTCTGTCCAGATACTCACCTGTTTAGCAATAGAGATTTCACAGTAGCAAGCTCTGCTTTAATTTCATTTGAAGTTTGTTGATCTTGATACTTGACTAGAGTTTGGGAGTTCTGAAAATGAGAAATTTCACAAGGTTACAATGAATCAGTCCTGCCACAAAGTTCTCAGGCTTTCTACACTGTGATTACAAAACTGACCTGGCTGCTGACCTAATAAAAGTGTAACTCATTGATGGACAGTAATTTGACAAGCCACTTGATTAAACAGGACAGGACCATTGTTACATATGAAGGCAGGGTTCTGCCGCTGCTGGTCGGTGCCGGACAGCCCTGTACAGGATGCAGAAATGTCGACCGGCACTCGGCGTAAAAAGAGTATTGTCCGACCATCAGAACTAACGAAGTGTGCCACGAGAGATGCCTGTCACGTACACTTCTGAATTTCCTTTCTGTTTCCATGTTCACTAAATGTGCTTCCCAGCGGGTCTTCCTGACACAGTTCTGACCAATGACAACAACAACGACAATGGCGGGCTGCCTATGTTGCAGTAGAGTGGATCGGGGTCATTTTCTTTTTTTTGACGCCAAATGAGCTCATTATTTTGACTCTCAGGAGCCAGGAAATGGCATTTTAGCAAGTCTAGATTTCAAATTTTTCTGGGGGAGGGCGAGACCCCCAATTCCGACCGGCACTCCTTGTCCTGGGCAGAACCCTGTGAAGGAGCTCCTCCAAGAAATTGCTGAATTCGGAAGATATTTACCTGTTTATCCACCACTTCATGGACAACAACTTGAAGCTTCTCTTGCTGTTTGTTCATTATTGCTTCTATTGAGGTAAGAGTAGCATTCATCTTCCCTAGCATATCTGTCATGTTGTTTTGAACTAGGCCAAGAGTTTTCTCCATTTTCTTTAACTTTGTCTCTGTGCTGTCTTCACCCCTCAGATATGGGAGAACTATTCTCTGAAGAGGAATAGAATTGAGAAATAATGGTCAAATCAATGAAGAGCAGCTGATACTATACTTACGATACTATACTTACAGTGTTTCCACCCGAGGGTACTTAGGGTACTATGCATGCTAGTATCCTCAAGGGCACAGAAAAGGGCCACTTTATTTAATTTCATGGGGTTTTTGCTGATTTATTTTGAAGAAATTAGTACCCTCAAAAAAAATTTTGACAGAGACCCTGACTTACTTTTATGAATCTGTAAATGGCATAGCTAGCACCTCCTATGAAAGTGACAGTAAATGCAATATCTTTAAATCTTGACCAACTGGATGGAGGAGCGACTGCAAGGAGAAAATCTGATGTTACATCCACCTAACAAGTACACGATACACTCTTGCTTCAGATTACCGTAAGAATAAAGGTCTTCTGTCTAACTCCACAGGGACTGACCTCTTTCCAAACATTGCACTGGTTGGAAAGAATGAGCCAAAATATACCCTAATACCAGCGCATGTCCTTGCTCATGGTGTGACGAACTCAAATCAGCATAGAAGGGACAGAGCCTCTAATAACTGCACTGATATTCCACTTACCTGGTGTTGGAGGCAGGGCTGTCACTACCTGCGGTGCCAAATTTCCACCACCACTTGTGTCACCTGTGGCAGTACCGGCGCGCTGGATGGCAAGCTCAATTTCTTCATTTGTGAGACCTGACAGAAAAACAGACAATACACATTCCAAAAGATGTTATTATTAAAATCCAAAACATTCTACCCTGCAGACCATGAAGTGCAGAAAGGTAGCAAAATGAGGACAAACCTTTCTTTTCCAGAAAGAGTTTTTTCTGGCCTTCAGGACTTTCCCTCACTTTGGGGTTCTGAAGAAACTTGACTGCAGTGTTGACTAGATTCTCTCTAATATTAGGAGCAGACATCCTCCAGGGAATGTTCTTGAAAAGAATTTCATCCAACGTCATTAAATTGCACACAAAGTCAAAGAGCGATTGGGATTATCAGTGGAGTACAAGGTCAGGGCCTAGGTAACGCCCCTTTTCAAAAGACCCTCCTCTGTCCGAGTTCAATTTAGCTCAAAGGAAAAAGATGGGAGCGAATCATGCAGAATCCCTGACACACTTTAAGTTTAAGTAGAAAGGTAATAGATATCACTAGCTATAGCTGAATCCTAACCCTGGCCTAACCCGAAGCTAACACTGCACTTACACTAACATCTACCCCTAGCCTAGACAAGAGGCCCTACTCCTCGCTGAGCCCTAACTGAACCATGCTATAACTCAGACACCAAACAAATCTAACACTAACTATGTCCCTAAAAGTAACTCGAGACGATCTCCTTAAGTACCGTAGGCCCTAGGCTAGAAAAGAATGCCCTGACTAGGCCTAGGCCTAGTTACTATTACCGGTAGTAAATGTATGTACCGGTAGTAGTAACAATCTACAATGCTGGTAACCAGTACCAGGCCTGTGTAACAGGGATTCTGCCATTGCATTCATTAATCATTGTTTCATTTCACATTGGGGCCCCTTTCGCCTATTGCTGATTCAGTTCATTCTTCCGAACCAAACGAAGTTCGACATAGGNTAGCTCAAAGGAAAAAGATGGGAGCGAATCATGCAGAATCCCTGACACACTTTTAAGTTTAAGTAGAAAGGTAATAGATATCACTAGCTATAGCTGAATCCTAACCCTGGCCTAACCCGAAGCTAACACTGCACTTACACTAACATCTACCCCTAGCCTAGACAAGAGGCCCTACTCCTCGCTGAGCCCTAACTGAACCATGCTATAACTCAGACACCAAACAAATCTAACACTAACTATGTCCCTAAAAGTAACTCGAGACGATCTCCTCAAGTACCGTAGGCCCTAGGCTAGAAAAGAATGCCCTGACTAGGCCTAGGCCTAGTTACTATTACCGGTAGTAAATGTATGTACCGGTAGTAGTAACAATCTACAATGCTGGTAACCAGTACCAGGCCTGTGTAACAGGGATTCTGCCATTGCATTCATTAATCATTGTTTCATTTCACATTGGGGCCCCTTTCGCCTATTGCTGATTCAGTTCATTCTTCCGAACCAAACGAAGTTCGACATAGGCCTGGGCTAGTATAAAACAAATGTACCACCGCCACCAGCGGCAGTGCGAGGCCGGAAAACGTGATCGTGAAGTGAACATGGAAGGAAGGTTTTTTTTTTTTTTTGGAAATTGTTTTTGCTCAGACTCAGTTCTTCGTCTTGTACACCACTGATAGGCCTAGGCCTAACCGCCACCCCCCCCAGACAGACGCCTGCTTGCACACATCATTCATAGGAGGCCTATGCTATGTCATGATGAGATGCATCATGGCCCCAGACCAGCATCACCAGATCACAGCAACATGCCATCATTGGCACTGACTGACGACATGGATGAACTACTCAGCAGCTACAGTACTGTAGCCCATGCATGCCAGTGCATCTGGCGTGCATATGAGCATGATGAGAGAGTAGTGTGTGAAGCCGGTGTTTCTGTTTAGTGTTTGTCGCAAGTTTTTCACGATTTATATCAAATGACACACAGTATGCCATGTACGATTATTTGACCAGAGAATCTACTTCTTTATATCGCCGGAAGATCACGGCACACAAATCTACTTTAGAGATAAAACGGAATTTTTGAGGCGAAATTTTTCAGCACGCCTTCTGCTGACTCTACTGCCATCTATCAGCCAGAGGCGGAATCGCAAGTGGTCGCCGCGTGGAGCGTGCGTTGAACTCATCTCGCGCGTGGAGACTGAGGGTGACGGCGGGAAATACGCGGCGGGAAATTCAAATGAGGCGGGCAGCATGTGCCCCGGCATGTGCTTGGAGAATAATGTTATAATAGGGAAAGTACCAGCCAAACCTATTACCAGGAGAATCTGCAAGTAAGACTTAACTAAAACTAAGTATTGAGGCAGAATATAGCAGATTTAGGGCCTACGCCTGTAGGCTATACTTTTATATACTGCCAAAGGGCGGGTCCGCTGGCCAAGTTCCACTCGACCCTTCTCCGCCAACTGCGGGTCTTCAGTCGTGCTCGGCCCCTATTTGACTCTCAGTCGTCAGGGGGATCCAGGATTTGGGAAAAGAGGGGCGCCTGTGCTAGAAACATTGAAATCTGCGGTGAATTTCATTGCTCCAAAATCAGAATTTCACGATCGGTTTTAGGCGCCGAGAGATTTGTTGGCCAGACCCAAGGCAAGCGCCGGGACGCTCCCTCTGGATTCGCGCCTAGCCATGGTTTGTTGCTCCAAAGGGGTGGCGTCACCCTTTGAAATCAAAACGTTGGCCCCTGAGGGTGGCTTAAGTTGGTCTCTAGGCAAGACGCGAATCCAAGGGGGGGGGGGGCACTAAACAGAAGTGTCTCCCCCCACACTGGGATCCGCGCCTGGCCTTGACCAACTTATACCACAGGAGTTCGTCTACAAGATTGAGACACCCTTTGAGACCCCTTTGAGACACCCTTTAGTATGTATGCAAGTATGCATCTAAAGGGTGTCTCAAAGGGGTCTCAAAGGGTGTCTCAATCTTGTAGACGAACTCCTGTGCTTATACTGATTTGAATCCTCACCTTGCTCTGTACCATTCTCATAACCAATGAATGAATCATCAATAAGACTCATCCTTTCCACAGCAACATCACCACCTTAGTCAGCAGCCTTGCCATCACCACAACACCGCCTATAGTCCATTTCCTCAACTACATGATTAATGCTAACCATCAGTCTTGTAGATTGTGTAGACTATAGTGCCATCCGTCATGTCTTACCATTCAGAAATCAATTTCCTATGGCAAAGGATGCTAGGAGTGCAGGAATCTGTCTCATCAGAGAAAAGGTCGGTATTGATGTAGAATAGTTTTTTTCAGAAGGTATGCATATTCATTCCTTTATACCCACTCACCTTCAATGTACTCTCCCATGGCTATTATTGGTATTGGCTGAGTAATAGGAGCTAGCTCAGCTGTGTATTGGGAAGCCAGTTCTGTTACATGTAGCTATAGCTAAGCAAAGCAACCTTATAGAAGGTACATTTGTAGAAGTACACAGTGGTTGTAGCTGCTTTGTTCATCCTATATCCATCATGTATACATCATGAAAGAAATGAGGCAAGAGCTGAGAACTGTAATCTGTATGAAATTGCTTATGCTTTCATTTATTTATTTATGTTTCAATGCATACTGGTAATTTGCACTTCAAAAATTTGTATGATATTCCTTAGAATGCACATTCATATTATATATCCATGATATTGCTTAATAAATTGCATATTACTAGTATGCATTGAGTAAGGAGGATCATCGGTTAAGAAGCAGATTCATTTATCCTAATTAAGAGTATATTGCATAAAATCAAAAATAGATAAGATAGATATCTATTTTTGATAAAATGCATATTCATATGCTTTAAGGATCCACTCTTAGTACCAGTATTGTAAAATATAAGATAATCCGGTCTGTTCTATATACAACCATGCAGGCTTTAATCTCAAATCTATCCTATAATACATCCTGTGAGGACAACAGTATGTAAATTCTTTTAGGGGCCTCCGTATTGTTCTGCTTATAGACCTGATGTGGTTGATAGGCTTAACTGAATAATCCAAATATCAAAATTCCTCTCATCCTCCCACAGCAGAGGTTTTTCTCACTTCTCTTCATCCATTAACACATTGTTTGTAGTGTAAATAGATAGGAGCGAGTAAAAACCCTGCTGTGGGAGGATAAATTCCTCCACACCAGAGCTTGTACATTTTGCCATAGTCATGCTCATTTTCTTTTCAGAGCATGAACGCTGCAAGATTTAGCTGAGAATCTGGCAAAAAGATGAGTGCTTCCATCATCTACGACAAAACCGGGGTTGCTCTTGCCCCTGCTGACATCAATGAAATCCAGTTGGCATCATCGACCTCCCTTTCTTCCATCACCTCCTCAAATTCTGGCTATGATGAAAAGAAACCCATCCTGAAAAATAACGGCGACGGCGATGTGGTACGGAGAAGACCGAAAAAGAATGGCGCCAGTGGAGGTTACCAAGATTTCAACCGCATGTCACAGATTTTTCCAGCAACTGTTGGCGATGAGTTGAAGAGAACATTAGGGATGTGGGGTGGGGTTTTTGGACCGGTGGCTCTCGCACAATTCAGTGTGGCATTCTTCTTACGAATCGGTGAGTAAGGCACTTTTCCAGTCTTATATTCAAAAAACATCATGCTTGTACAAAGGAATTTGAAAGATGAAAGGTGCTTTGGAAGAAAGTTTGGTTGCTGCAGAGTCAAATTTTAAATAGTAATTGCCTGGTGATTTCGTATTTCAATTTGCTGATCATTTATGATCACAGTGGAACCTCCCTCACCGGACACATTACCAGGAGGACACCTCCTCTCTGTTAAAGATGTCAAACTGTTTAAGTCCAAAACAGATCGGTTTGTTTCATTTTGACTTCTGTAATCAGGACCAGAGTTTCTGGCAGAGGGGGTATGTCCCCCCCCCCTTAAAAAGTCAAAATTGGTGTAGTGTTTTTGTTTTTGACCAAGAATTCTGTCAAATTTTCTCTTTGTCCCCCCTTAAAAAAACTCCTGGCAGAAATACTGAGGACACCTCTCAATTAAGGACAGCATTCGTCAGACCCAAGTTCTTAGGGATCGTCTCCAAAATAGAAACGTTTGGAATTCGTTTAAACGAATTTGAAAAGGCTTTTTTAAAACGAAATTCAAACGAAAAAGTTCGTTTGAGAACTGACTGAAAAACGTTTGGCATAGCACACATTTTCGTTGCAATTTCGTTTGATATTTTTGTCATGAGAAACGTTTGTCCAGCGAGACACGTTTGGATGATATGAAACGAAGTTGAAACGTTTTCTTCCCCTCGCTCCAAACGTTTGGGTGTAAATCGTTGACACGAACTTCAAACGGTTTGTTCAAAACGTTTGCCGAATCTGGCGACCGAGGAGGATGGGTCGACGGAACACAGAGGCCTACATCAATTTTATGATCGAAACATCCAACTTTGGCTGGGTGCTTGAATGCACAAAGTACATGTACGACATGATTACATAGATGATGGTATTCAAAACAGATCATGATGAATTCATTCCAATCGATCGACCTCAGAAGTCAAGTGCTTATGACCTCAGAAGTTGAAAATGAAAATAAATTTATTTCATGATCGAGATGAAGCACCATACACCAATGTGTACAATGGTGTACCGGTACATGATCAGTAGGCCAAGACATAGCCTAAAAACCGATGAAATAATAGTTAGGCCTATTAGACATTAAAATGAAAATGCCACTAAAACAGATAATGATCAATTCATTCCAGACAATCAACCTCAGAAGTCAGTGGTTACGACCTCAGAAGTCAAAAATGGAAATAAATTATTCATCATCATGTATAAAGGACATCTTTACACATAGGCCTGGGCTATAGGCTAGGCCTGGGCCTAAAATTGATAGGCCTACCCGGTACGCCTAGACGGACATAGGCCNAACGTTGCTCTTCGTTGCGGATACTTTTCGTTTGGGGAGAATTCGTTTCAAATCCGTTTTGAAAATCGTTGGAGAATCACTTCAGTTTCGTTGGACTAAAAAAATTTCAAACGATTTTGAAACGATATTGACATTCGGTTCAAACGCGTTTGAAACGAAAACAATTTGGAGACGATCCCTTAATAGAGAGGCAAGGTACATTATTGAAAATTTGCCATAGTCTAAATTTTCAGCCCTAACTATGAGCAAAATGAGGTTCATTGGTTCTGGCTGAGAAGTCAACCACGATCAAAGAAATATTCCCTATTTTTCCCATCAGCCTTACAGTCAGGATCAATCCAATCATTTTGACTGGAGGCTACAGCTCCAGCAACGACTGCAGCCTTTCATGTTCCTAGTCGCTGATTATTAGACCTCATCAGCAACACACAACAGATTCTGGTCTCCATGGTAAACCATCATCTGGTATCTCAGGTCGGCAGACGCCACTGTAATGATTATCAAGCCATTCATGGGAGTCATCCCGGCCAATTTGGGGAGGACTGTAATTCTTAACTATGTCTTCTGCTGCAATAACTACGGTAACCAAATACTAAGAAAATAGCTGGGGTTTTTGTAACCCTATACATGTAGATCCGAAATCATTTTTCATTTGCAAAAATCCCTGTGCAATGCATTGCTTCTCTTTAAAAAACAGTTTTTTGAGCTGCATTGTTAAGATACACCACTCATCAGCCAGAAAATATGAAATTGAAACCAACACATTCAATATCAAAACTTCCTATTTCTTCGGTTTCCATGACAACCACTGATTGTTGAGCCGGCACACCTGTGCTGCTTTAGGTTCACATTTATGAATGTAGCGATGATGCAAAGCAATCCTCTAATAGCATCATCTTTTGTGGTTATAGCTTTTTTTGTATTTTTAGCAGATTGCCGAGAAGCCAGTAAACTGTTTGATCTGTCAGAGATGTATCAGGATTTGTCCATCGTTGTCAAATGAGAGAAGCCATTTCAATAAATACCAATATTTCTGTTAGGCAGCTGATTCAATTCATGCTGTTTTGATGATGGTGCACAAGCAGAATCAATATTAGATATGATCCAAATATCCACAACTGATGGCAGTTTTCAGCCAGCCCTGTTTTCTTGTCTGGCTGTAGCGGCAGGCTACTTGTATGTAGTACAATCAAAAATATTAGGAAATATATTCTTAGGCTGCTTTTCCACGAGACGTTAGCGGACGCGGATTAGGAGGCGGGCGTGGGTGGAAAAAATCGAACCAACGTGTTTCCCATTAGCTGTTTCACCCGCACCCGCTCCCGCCACCGAAATCGCGTCCGCAAACGTCTCGTGGAAAAGCAGCCTTAGGGCAATTTGCCAATGAACATTCAGGGGAAACTGTTACATTTGTCATTAATTTGAGAAACTTGCAAAGAATGCAATAGAACAGAACAGAAGCAGAACCATGTGTCTTTCAAATGTGGGTGGACCTCATCATTTTCTATACCGAACCAGAGAGTATTGGCCTACATCATTTAGACTGTCAATAGTACACGTATATTGCCTCTGGCAACAACAAGGATATCTATTTAGGTAGATGGATACATGATGGTCTTGGCCAGAGGGCACATTTTAAGAAAATCATGAGAATGGATATGTTCTTCCAGACAAATCATCTGAAAGAACACTCTATTGATATCTATGTACATGTACATGTAATGGATCAGTCATGCATCATGCCAAGTAGAGCAGTAGCGGATCCACAATTTCGGAAAAGATGGGGCGCACTGTGCTACTGCTAGAAACATTGAAATCTGCTGTGAATTTCAATGATTTGCTCCAAATTTCAGAATTTCACGGTCAATTTTACAGATTTGTTGGCCGAAAGGGAGGGCGCACGTGCCCCCTTGGATCCGCACCTATAAAACATCTTTGTGCGGATACCTCTGCCAGGAAGACACGTCTCAATGAAGGACTGCAAAGTCCAGTCTCTGTTTGGTTTATTTTTCAATCCATTCATTTTGACCACCTCTGTAGTCAGGACATTTCTCAACAACGCACAGAATTTTGTCAATCCCCAAGGCTGTCCATAACACTAACAGTAAAGTTCCATGCATCATGTACTGCCATTTCCATCCATTTTATAATAATGCCATTGTTATATAGCGCATTATCAGTTGCACAACTGCTCAATGCGCTTTACATATTATTATAGGTCTGTTCATTCCAATTTCAATTCTCCACTCCCTGGGGAGTATTACAGTCCCGGCAGCCGATTTCAGCGCTCTTGGACTAGCATTCCCCCGTTTACCTTCATAATTCAATGGAAAATGCATTAGGGTTTATATTTTCGCGCTGTTTAAGTTCGCGTTTCGGCTCATGACCGCAAAAATCGGGAAAATAAAATGCACGCGAAAATTTCACGGTTTACAGTACTCAATTATCAATGCCTTGGCATTGCCAATGTAACCTGAATGAGTATGGCTATAGATGCGTCAAGTTCATTGCAATGACCTTCAACCAGAATCCCGAACATCCTGTGTGAGACAGAATGACTCCCAAGATGAACTCTTGGCATTTCACTCGGCGGAAGAAACCTCGAGCTGGAAAGCCACCTTCGCCCTCTCAGAGATTTCATCGACAACCTCATTAACTCATCAATCTGCTCCGATGGCGGAGAACATCACAGGCTTTGAATGAGATTGCACTTGTTGTGTATTGGGAGATCACGTGAGTGGATCCTTTCAGGAAATTTGAATCGATTCTTTTATGTTTAAGGTGCAGGATTACGATTTTGAAGTGGTCGTTTCAAAGGGATTGGGAGCATGAAAATCCTGATCATTTTGTCACTTAACCCTGTAGGCCCCAGACTTTTTGTTACATATGTTCCGTGAACATGAGACGTTTTCAGCAAATATTTCCTAATTCATACATCCAATGTTTGCTATCAACCAAAACTCCAGAACGGCCGTCTAGGATTTTCAAAGCGGCCGTTATAGGGCCTAAAGAGTTAAGAATACTAGTAAGCAGGCAATGGGTTCACAACAGATGATGTGCCACAGTATGTACATATATCCTATTTCCCCTCTTCTCCTTGAGATGTACATGATGTTTTTCCTATACGCCCTTGGGGCTAGATTGTTGAGAACCCATTAAACAAAGGAGGTGTTTGCCTTGTTTCCCTTAAGCCTAACACATTGTAGACTGGAAGTGATGGCTTCTCTCTTCATTAAATGTCAGTAATAGCTTTATTATGCATTGGGGATTTATCAACCACGTGATAAGGTGCAAGTGAAGATCTGTCAACATGGTTGCCATACATGTTTTTACTGGATGTACATTTTAAAATCTTAGTTGAAACATGGAGCACTGCTGGCCAATTAACCCAATAGAGCTGCCTATTTTTTTGCACTTTCCATCTGTAACTTTCACCGCCCTGAAATACATACCACTGCATTAAGCTGAATAGAGAATGAACACTTTAATGAGTCAAGGCGGTTTATGGCGGCCGGCGGTATTGGCGTCTGGAGACATGGTGGATTTGGCGCTCCCGGGAGTAATTGGTGATTTTCATTTCTACATTAGAGGTGATGGGGATTTTTGTCAAAAAGTGGACGTGGTCTTCTAGGCGGCTCACGGCAGGGTGGTTTAGGGGTCTCTTGGGTCAAGAGTGATCCTAGTAGGCAAACAAAACAAAAGGAAACTAATAGGACCAGCTAATAATGGGGGTCATCAAGATGATACTAAGAGATGAAGCACGAAATAGTTTGTCAGCCTCATCAGCTGCTGGAGCATTTCCGTAAAATCTCTGAATACGCTGAATGCAATGGACTCGATAGTGAACAAAAAGTTCATTCATTATACTACTCATTCCCCATGCTGAAATTAACATAAAATGAAGTGAAATTGCTGATCAATATCAAGTAATCGCCGGGGAAGATGGATTATTGCTAAACTGCATGATCAGGAGATGATCCGATCTCATTAATTTGCCTGATAATGAGAAAACTGTCGAATGTCCTTTTTGAGAGCTATTTATAGCTCAAAGGAATTATCTGGTAAATGATGAGCTTTATGCTCAATACTGAAGATGTCTGGCAAGGCTCAGTTCTGCCAAGAGGAGTTGCAGTGACCTTTGCTTTCGACTTTCTGCCCTTCGAGTTGCTTGAAAAGGCCAACTATTATTGGTCCAGCTAACCTGTCCCCATAACCAGGGTATCAGCAATTAAGATAATAACCAACCACTTAACTAACACATGTTTTATTTAAACAAAAATAGACCTCAAGATAGGGATGTATTAAGGAATGCAGTTTTAGCAATGAAAACATAGTTACCGCACGCAGCTGCACGAGTGGCACATAATAGGGAGGTTTAGAAATCAAACAATAAATGTACACGTTAACGACAACGTTATTTTCGTAACGAAAATGCAATATAAAATCTGGTTAATGTGTAGTATGAAAATTAACGTTGGCGAAAAGTTTATGTTTATCGTTTGATTTCTAAACCTCCCTAATGATACTACAAATTGGTATAGGAAGACATGATAAAATGACTGTTTGGCCCCAGAAACATTTAGCTGTACTGTTGCAGATATCACACAACTTACATGAAATGATATTCAGCACATCAGTTCTGTATTTTCTGTCAACAGAAAGACACATTTAGTCGTCGATTTCTTCTCCAGCACGAAGTTTACAAATCACCTCCGATAACATCTGGTTACACATTGCTGCGTATGGGTTCATAGCTATGACTTGCTGCTTGGCAAAATCACCACCAAGGTTGGCTGCTATTTTGAAGTTATTCACGGCATTTTCCATATTACCTGAAAAATAACAGAGTAATTTCTTGATCATCTGTGATGCATCGGTTGCTTGGAAATCATATCTGTCAGTTGTCATTTCTGGTGAATTAGACTTTAAAAAAATAAGTGGTAGGCTACTTTGAAAAACAAAACTGTATTCTTACCATTTAAACGTTCAATCAACCCCATCTGTGTGTGAGCCTGACGTGCAACCATTCCCTTTCCACCACTGAGTATGATTGCTTTATTTAGGTCATCAA
>NMRB01000161.1:487483-498011 GCA_002633025.1 Notospermus geniculatus
ATCATAATGATAGTACAAATCAAATGAAAATCTGTCATTCTTTTTGTTCAGATAGTTTTATCAAATTATAGACTGCTCCGTTGTCCTCGAGCCTCTCCGCTAATTGTGGATTGCTCCCCTGTCTTCGAGCCGTAGAGGATCAGTCTACGCTATACGTATAGCAGAGCGGCGAGGACAGGTACCAGTCACGAGGAACGATGATCGATTAGTTGTACCTGCCCGCCAAGTCACATGATTTCATCACATGACCCACGTTTGTCCGTAAATAATAATCACAATCAGGACAGCATGAGGAAGTGACAGTTGTCCTCTGATTTCAGTCATTATTCACTGTTCAAGCAACTGTGGATGTGATGTCATTTTCTTTCAAATCAAGGTCACCGTCATCACGAAGCATGGATTCAATCACAGGAGGAGGGAGCAGTGTGGAAGGCGGAGAGACCAGTGGAGAAACTGTGTCTTCTCTGCCAAGACGTTTCTCTGAACAATCCACTGAAGAAAGTGAACGCACACCCCTTCTTTGGTCTCCAAATCAGGCAGAGAGGGAGGCGCTGGGATTTCACAGGCTATCCAGCATCATTGTTAAACCTGACATGGGTGGATCTAGTGCTGCCAAACGATCCCTAAATACAGTGTCTGGAGTGTTTGCCCCTGTTGCTCTGTCCATGTTCAGCACAGTAGTGTTTCTGCGTTTAGGTGTGTGTCCTCTGTATTTATTTCTATGTTTGCTTTTCTATCCTGTTGTTGTCATGATCTGGTGGGTCATGATTTTGGTGATCAGATAAGCAGGACTCTCAACACACACAGTGAGCTCAATGTTATCATGTTATAATTCCTCCAAGGTTAGATTAGAGCACAGGCACCTCTGAGAGTCGTCAGTAGGGTTATTGGTTAAACTCGGGGTCAAGGACTAGGGTTAGGGTTAGGGGCTAAACGTAGGGAGGTACCTAGTATGTACCTCCCTACGTTTAGCCCCCTAACTCTAACCCTAGCCTTTGACCCCGAGTTTAACCAATAACCCTACTGACGACTCACAGAGGTGCCTGCAGTTACAGATACTGGTACCAAACATGTAGAGGGGAACCTCTGGGACTGACAAATGCTGTCCTTGATTGAAAGGTGTCCTGATTACAGAGGTCAAAATGAATATATAAATGATCAATTTGGGATTGAACTTTGGTGTCCTTAATAGAGAGGTGTCCTCCTGGCAGAGGTGTCTTCTAAGAGAGGTTCCACTGTAATTAGCCTAATTACCGGTATTGGCAACAGTCACATGGTGCAAGACTCGTGAGTGAGCATGACTTGAAAAGTGTGGGAATTTTTTGTTTTTCTTTTATTCTTCCTTATCTGCATTTTGCCAAGCACCAAAATGTGCAGAAACCTTGTTTAATCAATATATTGAAAAATTGATCTCTTGAGATAAAAATATGACAATGATAAAAATACAATCATGACTCATAATGGTAAAGTGCTTTCCAGAATGTGTAGTCATATTTGCACTCATTTTACCTTGCAATGGAATCTATTACGGCTGTACCACAAAACCTAACCTGGAACCAAACCACAAACCACATGCATGATAATTTTGAATCGAAGTATAGACGAGAGCAAGGTTTTAATTGAAGTCAGTCAACCGTCAATCATGCACACGTAACTGGCCCATTTGTGGTTTGTGGTTAGGTTCGATTTCAAGGTAAAATTGGGTGCAAGGGGCGACTGGACATTCTGGAATGCACTAAAGTTTAGCTTTTTGAAAGGTCAATTTAAAATTGGTTTCTGGTATGGGAGGAAAAAATAACTGTATGTAACACAAGTCTCCACTGTGGATCAGAAAACCATCAGCCTGAAATTCTGTCTGCAAATACAGTGAGGGAACTCCTCTTTAAAATTACAATACCGGTAATGATGTTTCATTTTCATTTTCTCTAAATTTTTAAATCACTCCACTCTCAGCAGATTTTTTGTTTAGATTTCTAGGCCAGTTGTCTAGGCCAAAATGAAACTTCTTGCTTTGTTATTTCATGGGACTAAAAGTATTTGCAATAGTCTTGTATCCTATTCTCTAAACCTTGGTCGACCCTTGGAGGTATAATTCCTCCAAGGTTGACTGACCTGACTGTTTATGTTTATTTGTCCTGGCCTTTCCAAGTCCTAGATGTTGTTTTGAAGGACAGAATTTAAATGCATGTCTGAACAGACTTAATCAACCAGATAATTGCGTTCAGTAGGTCACTGTGATTAGAGTTATATCACTCTAATCACCTGAAATAGGTGTATAAGTCATCAATATCAATGAAGGTTTACACAATATTTGTCCTGTGTTAGACGTGGGGATTTATTAATTGACTCATTACTTCCCATTATTCGTTTAAGTGACTGGAGATGATGATCCCAATCAACTTGGTCTGCAAGTCCATTGAACATGATGGCTCTTTAAATCAGGCCTCCCAAAAATAGAAAGTAGCAGGCAGAAAATAGCCCCATACTTCATCTCTGAATCCTGCTACTTTTGGCCTGATGTAATGAAATACATGTACCGGTAAAGTCAAATGTACCCTGCTACTTTGCAAGAATCATCCCCTACCAGGGTTTCCGCCAGGATTTTNTTCAAAATTTTTTTTTCTGTTAATAATGGCCTCCAGAGTCATTTTTTACACTCCAAAATGCAAAATTAGTCTTCCTTCTGCATGAAAGTTGCATTTGAAATGTAACAAATTTAAGAAAAACATTACTGAAGTGATTTTTTCAGGGTACTATATCGTACCCTCAAATTTCTTTAGGGTACTATATTTGTACCCAAAGTACCCTCTGGCGGGGACCCTGCCTACTCCAGAGACCTCTGTGGATTTGTGGTCCTTGGTGTAAAAAGTTCAGGAGTGTTGTTGGCCTCCAAATATGAGTGAAAAGATGAAATGTGGTGGTTGTCTTACCAGTATTGTACTCTTCTCTTTCAGGCCTCGTGGTCGGCCAAGCAGGCCTCCTTGAATCCATTGCCCAGTTCATTCTTGCCTACTTCATCCTGTTTATGACAATCTTGTCTATATGTGCCATCTCTACCAATGGTGCTGTAGAGGGAGGTGGAGCCTATTGTATCCTTTGAAAATATTGCATAAAAATGCATGAAAATTCATTCATTCAATGCATGAAAATTCATTCAAAATGCATGAAAATTCATTTGTGGTATCATGCAGCATTAAAAGAGAGCCTACTTGCTTACGATTTTCATTAAATTGAGAAAATACTCCGAAATGCTTAGATCATCATTTTGAGTGCAGAAAGCCCTTTGTAAGAACTACTGGTAATTATTATTTTTATTACATTTTCTTTAACGCCCGTCACAGACATGATTAGCCGAGCTTTGGGACCAGAGTTTGGTGGCAGTATAGGGTTCCTCTTCTTTCTAGCCAATGTTCTGGCGTGTGCTCTGTATGTAGCTGGCTTTGTGGAGGGAGTTGTGGATAATTTTGGTCCTGGAGGTAAGCAGTTTTCATTACAGTGGACTACCTAAACATCTCGATTCCTGTGGCATGTCTTCAATGAAACCATAATCAGTTTCAAGATGTGAAGGGTACTGGTAATTAGTATCAACTCTGAGCATGTACAGTACATATCTTAAACACTAAATAATAGTGTTTGCCCACTTTTTCAGGCAACTACATAGACCCTGGTCAAGTGAGTCTGCCTGCTGGTGGGAGATGGTGGTCATATCTTTACCAGACAATCATTCTACTGATATGTCTTGTCGTCTGCATCATTGGGGGTTCAATGTTTGCCAGGACGTCTCTCTTTATCCTCCTGGTAAGATGGATCTGCTTAGCTCTCAAATCAATATAAATTCCTTTCAACTCTTCTAACTTATGTAGTATAGGGATAGGCGCAGTGCCCCTTTAAGGGCCCCCGTGTGTGTAACCCCCATACATTTTGAGTTAATTGGGCATGCGCAGAGAGATAAGAGAGTTACCGCGTGGTTTTAAGCATGGCTTCCACACGACGTGCACGATGTGCATGATATTTGTATGATAAAAGAAGCAAGATAATAAAGCAAGGTTGTATGTTATACACAAATCCCCCACGTTGGCCGTCAATATGTTACACTTACTACAGGTCTGTGGCAAATTTTGGGGTCGGATTTGTTTTGGACAAACCTGATGTAGCATGTAAATGTAACAGAGTTAATTTGAATGTCCCACGCAGGGACTCCGTGAAGGAAGTGCTGTAAGTAAGCCACCGCACATGACCTAGATGCGCCACGAGGAGGTTAGGTTCCATTTTGATGGAAGCGGTTAACTTGCTGTACGAGTTACGAATAAAACACATGGATGCTTCGACCCTCCTCGTATGCCTCGTTTGCATCCTGCTTTTGGGCCGCTCCCCCTACAAGTATGAGACACTAAACTCATCAATTTCATCATTTCAGATCGTGGTCATCTGTATCTTATCAGTTGTGGTTAGTATGTTTGCCAAGCCTTCATTGTGCGTGACCATTCCGACATCCAACGCAGTCGCGTACCGTGGGATCAACATCACCGCCAATGAGACGCTATGCGGGAATTATACGGGACTCACTGTTCAGACATTCGCAGATAATACATTCGGTAAGGGAATTTTGAGGAAAGAGGGCCAAATTTGAGAATCTAGCTCGTTGTACGTAATGACTAGTTCCAGTTGCAGGAACTGTCCATTGGTGCTGGTCTTCTGTAGTGGTCCATTACCTCTTGTTTACATTCGCCAATATAAAATCCCTGGCCATTTCTTTCAGATAATTACACTATTGACTACAGCCAGGACAAGCCGCTCACGTTCGTCGCCGTCTTTGCCATTTTGTTCAGCAGTGTGACTGGCATCATGAATGGCGCCAACATGTCAGGTGAGTACAGAGTGACAGCTGATATTTTCCATGAAATACTCAAGATGAATCATTTGGGAGTGACGGGATAAGTGTGGGCTCAAAATCAAGTGGTCTGTCTGCCATTACAGGATCTGCTCGTGGCCAAAATTTTGATCCATCTCAAGTCCAACATCTGCTGCTCTAGCAAGAAAAAGAAGTGTAACATGCACGTTTTTGGAATTCTTTGATTCAGGTGAACTCAAGGAGCCAAGCAGGTCAATCCCTCTGGGAACAATGTCTGCAGCTGCATTTACTTTTGCGACGTACATCTTACTGACCATTTTAACTGCTGGGAGTTCTTCTAGGTGAGTTCTGATTATGATAATGGTCAGCTTCTAGCTTGTCCCTGAATCAGTGTTCAAAGTTTTGAACTGGAGAGCAGGGAGAAAACCTGCACTGTCATGTATTCTATCACATGGAGAGCGAGTCCAACAAGGGATCGAACCCAGAACCTCAGAGGTGATAGGCATCAGTGCCTCCACTGCACCACTCTGACAGCCCATGTAAGGCCAAAAAAAAAAAAGTCTGTTTCTTGTCCAGCAAGTCAGCGAAAATTGATGCGGGCATGCGAATTTTTTTTTTATTTTCAAATACTTTTTTTTTCGTTTTCTTCATGGATGGGGGGAAATACCACCAGCAAACTATCTCTCTACATGTTTAAAGCACAGATTTCATGAAAAATAAAGATGATTTCAAGTGATGAAGCATTTCTGTACATTGTATAGAAGGCGCTGCGTAAGCAAAGTGGGAAAAGTTGGAATTGGTGAAAAAAAAATTTTCGATGCGGAGGGTCTGGGAATGACGCGGGCGCGGACAAGAAACAGATACTTTATTTTTTTTGGCCTAAGCGCAGTGTACATGTGTTTATGCTGTATCTTTTCCAGGTATCTGTTGATCAACGATTATGGCTTCCTACAGCAAGTTAACCTCTGGTCGCCGTTTGTTGTGATAGGAATGTTTGCAACGACGCTGTCTGCTGCTCTTGGAAACCTCATTGGTGCTTCAAGAGTGCTGGAGGCCCTCGCTAAGGATGAATTGTTTTGTAAGTACAAATATAATTCATCAAGAGAGCAGTTATCGAAGGGCGTAGCCTAGTGATTTTAACCCTTGGTGATTCAAGGTGATAACACGTCTGCTTTAATGTACATGTATCTTCCATAGCTCTCATCATCATTTGTTTCGTAATCTTGTCCCACCACCAGAATTTCTGAATCTGCCAATTTCAAATTCCCAGGGTTCATCTTAAAACCTGCTACAATATCAACAAAAGGAGGCAATCCGTACGTCGCTGTCTTGATGTCGTGGGTCCTGGTCCAGGCGGTCATGTTGGTTGGATCTCTCAACGCCATCGCTCCACTCGTCTCGGTGTTCTTCCTCCTGTCGTACGCCGCGACCAACCTTTCCTGTATGGCTCTGGATATCGCGTCTGCTCCTAACTTCAGGTGAGGTTTCAGATTTGCAGACACCGTCACTGATAAAACTCCTCAATTTTGCTGGTCAGCATTCTGTCATGTAGAAGAAAATGGCTAGAATTGCAATCCAGATTTTTTGAATGGAAAGAAATTTACGTGTAATCCGTTGATGTGATCTCGTTTCAGACCAACATTCAAGTATTTTTCGTGGCACACTTGTCTCCTAGGACTCATCGGCAGCATCATCATGACCTTCCTGATCAACCCAATATTTGCATCCGTTGCGATCATCGTCTGCCTCGTCCTCATCATCATCCTGCATTTCCGATCGCACAACGCTTCCTGGGGATCCATCAGCCAAGCTCTCATCTTCCATCAAGTCAGGAAGTATCTTCTGCTTTTGGACAGCCGCAAGGAGCACGTGAAATACTGGCGTCCCCAGATGTTGCTTTTGGTGTCAAATCCATTGTCTTGCGGNTTTGTTGTGATAGGAATGTTTGCGACGACGCTCTCTGCTGCTCTTGGAAACCTCATTGGTGCTTCAAGAGTGCTGGAGGCCCTCGCTAAGGATGAATTATTTTGTAAGTACAAATATAATTCATCAAGAGAGCACTTATCGAAGGCGTAGCCTAGTGATTTTAACCCTTGGTGATTCAAGGTGATAACACGTCTGCTTTAATGTACATGTATCTTCCATAACTCTCATCATCATTTGTTTCGTAATCTTCCCACCACCAGAATTTGTGAATCTGCCAATTTCAAATTCCCAGGGTTCATCTTAAAACCTGCTACAATATCAACAAAAGGAGGCAACCCGTACGTCGCTGTCTTGATGTCGTGGGTCCTGGTCCAGGCGGTCATGTTGGTTGGATCTCTCAACGCCATTGCTCCTCTCGTCTCGGTGTTCTTCCTCCTGTCGTACGCCGCGACCAATCTTTCCTGTATGGCTCTGGATATCGCGTCTGCTCCTAACTTCAGGTGAGGTTTCAGATTTGCAGACACTGTCACTGATAAAACTCCTCAATTGTGCTGGTCAGCATTCTGTCATGTAGAAGAAAAGGGTAGAATTGTGATCCAGACTTTTTGAATGGAAAGAAATTTACGTGTAATCCGTTGATGTGATCTCGTTTCAGACCAACATTCAAGTATTTTTCGTGGCACACTTGTCTCCTAGGACTCATCGGCAGCATCATCATGACCTTCCTGATCAACCCAATATTTGCATCCGTTGCGATCATCGTCTGCCTTGTCCTCATCATCATCCTGCATTTCCGATCGCACAACGCTTCCTGGGGATCCATCAGCCAAGCTCTCATCTTCCATCAAGTCAGGAAGTATCTTCTGCTTTTGGACAGCCGCAAGGAGCACGTGAAATACTGGCGTCCCCAGATGTTGCTTTTGGTGTCAAATCCATTGTCTTGCGGTCCGTTGATCGCGTTCGTCAATGATATCAAAAAGTCCGGGTTGTACGTCTTGGGACACGTCAAGGTTGGCGACATCGATAAAATGCCAAAGGACCCAACTATAGAGGAATATCCAAATTGGCTTCAACTTATTGATATTCTGAAAGTAAAAGCATTCGTTGAGTTGACGATTTCCAACTCAGTCAGAGCCGGGATCCACCATCTTATTCGGATCGCAGGGTTAGGGGGAATGAAACCTAATACAATTTGTATCGGGTTTTATGATGCCACGCCCACGGAGGATGTGCTGTACAAGGCCGTGCCGAAGAAAAAGGGATTGTTCGTCAATGTGGAGGATCCGACGGAGATCCTCAACCGCGATGCTTTTGACCGGTTGCGTGGGCCCGAGGATTCGAAAAAATTATCCGGACAGGAATTCGTACAGGTTGTTCAAGATGTCCTCAAGATGCAGAAAAACTGTTGCTTATTCAGGCATTTTCAAAATTTTGAAAAGAAGGTTGTCGTCAATAGCAAAAGAAAGATGTACATCGATGCGTGGCCGATGAATTTCTTCAAACCGGCCAGCGTAACGTACTTCGACAACTCATGTCTGTTTCTGCTACAGATGGCTTGTATATTACACATGGTACCAGGCTGGAAACACAACACCACACTCCGGGTCTTTCTCTGTGTCGACGCCCGCGAGGACGACACACTAAGTATCGAAAACAAACTCGACAAACTTCTACAACAGCTTCGGATTCTTGCGGAGGTCAAAATAATCCGATGGGAACACATCACATGTCTCCTAGATGACAACTCCCATGTCGAGTCAGAGGCCGAGTTTGGTCGGAATAGCGACTTTGATTATTTACCCGAGGATTACGTTCAGGGTATGAATGATTTGATAAAAGAAAACAGCGTCGACACCGCCGTCACATTTTGTTACCTCCCATCACCACCTTCGTCTAGAAATTACTTCGATCACTATCTCCGCCAGATGGAGGTCCTAACGAGCGATTTACATCCCACAGTCCTCGTGCACGGGCTACATCCCGTCACTTCTACCACTCTGTAATATCACCCATAACCGAGCTTTGCTAGGCCTGTATAAACTGTATTGGGCTTCAGGCATATTGTACATATAGGCCGGGTTGCACCAGTCATGCTTAAAATTGAGTTTGAGGTTAACCTCAGCTGAGTACGACATAAAAGTTGAGTAGGATATTCAATGTTCTTGACTATGACTTTGAGCATGAGAATAGCTGGTGCAACGCAATTTGAGGTTGAGAATGACTTTGAGGTCAGCTTGAGCAATGACCTTAAGTATGACTGGTGCAAACGGGCCGTAGTGTCTTATACACAGTGGTGACAGTGCATTCATTTCTCTAAAACAGCACTAACGTTACATTTGTCAAAGGGCATAGACTAGGCCTACCTACCGTACTACAGCAACCCTATGCATATAACTTCAACTGGCCTGCACTCTTAACTGAATTGTAGTTTTTCGGGCACATTGTACTGTGTCATCAAGCACACTGTTATGTCAGATACACACCAACAGCTTTGATTGAACAGTAGCTTCCAAAGCAGACAAAGTACTGTAAATTTACGGTCACATATGGCTTTTAGTATACTAGTACACTGCTGCATCTCTTAATTTCTATCAGTAATGTACACTGTAGTTCACAATGCTGTTTTTACAATGCAACACATCAAAACAATCACTCAATCAGGAGATCAGGTGGCATGTTGAGCACTAAACCAAAGGTTTGATGAATTATGCTGAAAATATCCATTGATTGTGACATAGGTTTCAAAAGTACTTGTGATATGTTATTGTGTGCAAGCCATTTTGTACATGTAGAAAAAATGTGGTCATTCTTACACGTGAAAGGTTTGTGTGCAGCTGAATGTGATTAATTAGGGCAATAATATGTGCTGTTATACAGTGTACAAGGTATAAAATGAAAGCATTGTGTGGTGTCATTCTGAGGACAGAGGGGAAGAGTTGGGTTTCAGGGCACTGTCCTCGGAACCTGAAGGTCACGAGTTCATCCATTCATCTGATCTTTTCTGAGTGAAGAGGCATCTGATCTATGCCGAGTGAGATGGGCATCTGATCTATGTCGAGTGAAGAGGGCATCTGATCTATGCCGAGTGAGGAGGTCATCTGATCTATGCCAAGTGAGGTGGGCATCTGATCTATTGTTGTGAGGAGGGCATCTGATCTGTACCGAGTGAGTGGGCATTTGATCTATGCTGATTGAAAAGGGCATCTGATTTATGCCAAGTGAGGTGGGCATCTGCTCTATGCTGAGTGAGATGGGCATCTGATCTATGCCAAGTGAGGTGGGAATCTACGCTAGGTATTTGGTAAAGTGCCATGTGATAGTAGATTGCATAAAATGTCTCAACTTTTGTTGTTGGACTTCCAATGAATAGAATCTTTTTCATGCCCACACAAAAGAATATGTACCTGGGACTTCTTCACACGTAGGAATAGAGATGGTGCTATGAAATAGCTTGATTGTAATCATGTCCAACTACTTAATTAACATACCCGTATATCAAGACCCAGGAGTGGGTGCATGAAGATGAAAGCAACGATAGTTTTTGCCATAGAACTATAAACATTCCAGTACGCTTCTAGAAACGGATGTTGATCTCAAAACATTTTTGATTCACACTCCGCTTTTGGTATTGCTGTGGCACTACAGTTCTTCAGGAATAGCCTGCCATTACACCAATCTTGTGCTTACATGTACGGTAACTAAAGACAGAAATCTGCAAATGGTCATCACAGATCTGTCTGTCTGTCTGTC
>NMRB01000161.1:498172-508916 GCA_002633025.1 Notospermus geniculatus
ATAAGTCGGGCGCCCGACTTATGAAAAAAATAAATAATGACCTGTCTTAAGTCGGGCGCCCGAGATATAAGTCGGGCACCCGAGTTAGTAAGTCCGGCGCCCGAGTTATAAGTCGGGCGCCCGACTTACGAAAATAAAAATATGATCTTACGAAAAATAAAAATATGATGGCCTTTATCAGCCACCGTAGGAATGACAACTTGGACGAGTTTTGTTGTGGAAAACACTTCTAATTAATTGTTCTGAAGTACATTTTAAGATGTTTTAACAAAATATGTTATATACTTGATACTTGATGCTTCATGCATCCGGCAACATGGCCCTAGCATGAATCCTCTTTTTCCTCTCGATAATCATCCCACACAGGATTAAATGCGACTTGCTATGTTTACCACTGGTTTTATGCTGAGTTTGCAAAGATAATTACATAATAAGTCACAATTCTGATGACTTAGTGGTGCACTTACTAGGTTTTTACGTCTGTCATTCCGAGGCTTTGGCAGACATTTTGCAAACAAAGACTGTTTATTATGATGAAAAAATACATAGCAAGTACGAATTTGGCCTTAACTCATTTTTTCCAAAAATGTGACTTACTGGGTGTTTCCATTGGACGCTAGACTTGTAGTGACTCCAGTAAGGTGACAACTTCAGACATCAACGTTACCAGAAAGGACACCATCCGATGTAACACTGGCAAAGGTTCTCGTGGGAGTTGGCCTGTTTGATGAGCAGTTCAACCTGCGTCGGGACATCAATCGGTTCGTCGGTGTTGAAGTCACGTCCGGTCAGCTTGTCACGGACACGGTTGATGATTGCTATGGCCTTCTTATTGAGGGCCTCGGGTTGGATGCCATGCTCCTCTGAAATGGTAAAAGATTTTTCATCAAGATTGGCCAGGAAATGCATCTTGAGAGCATTTGTGACCCACTCTAGCAAAAAGTGTACATGCTTGTCACAACCGAGGAAAAGGTACAGCCTACAACACGACAGCAATGATAATAGTTGAATAAACTGATGACCAATGATGATCACTTGTGACAAGTGCCTGCTTTTGCTGGAGCGGGTCACATTTAGATTTTAATGAACCATGGCTTTAAAAGTTGCCTATAGCTATACATACCACATATTTCTGACTCGTCACTTCCCTTCTTTGGTCCCTGGCTGATATCGACGCTGCCGAGCATGTCTCCTTGGTCCTGGCTCCCACTGTATGAATCTGACCGTCCCTTGGATCTTTTACCTTTGGTGTTGGCTGAAGAACAAGAGAAACGCTTGACATGTATTGTGTCAATGGAAATGTCGTCCTAGACTAAACTGTCCCCGATACATTGGAACAACACAGCAATGCCAGGACCCTGCTTGAGAGGGACCCTCGAGCTCCTTGAGCGGAACCCTGCTCAAGAGGGACCCTGCTTGATAGAGTCCCTCCAAGGGATCCTGCTCAAGAGGGACCCTCCTCAGAGGGACCCTGTTCAGGAGGGACTCTGCTCGAGAGGAATCCTCCTCAAGAGAGATCCTGTTGAGGAGGGGCCCTGTTAGAGGGGGATCCTCCACGAGAGAGATCCTGTTCAGGAGGGACCCTGCTAGAGAGGGACCCTCCTCTTGAGGGGGACCCTCCTCTCGAGGGACTCTGTTCAGGAGGGGCCCCCTCGAGAGGGATCCTCCTTGAGAGAAATCCTGTTCAGGAGGGCCCTGCACAAGAGGGACCCTCCTCAAGAGAGACCTTGCTCGAGAGGGCCCATGCTCGAGGGGGCCAGCAGAACTTTAATACCAACTTCTTTTAATTGTTTTCAAAAGCCAAGAAAACTTAAGCTAGCTTTCTATCACCTCATTATGGCTTCCCATTACTTACTGTCGACAAGTCTCCAGTTCAGTAAGGGATCATAGACAAAGGCCTCTAGCACAGCCATGACGCTATCCTTGTTCTCTCTCAGCACCTCCATCACACGCTTACAGGTCATCTTGTAGTTCCCATCTATACCCGTCACCTAAAAATGAAAAGTTGTCTTTTAAAACACAAATCCACTGCCAAGGTTAGAAAAGATGGGTGGAGTGGGCCTTTAACTCACTTCCATGGCATTGATAAGCATCCTGGTCAGCCGGAACGGAATCTTTTCAGGAAACTTCTCCCGTGTCATGGCGACTTCAAAACAATCGCCGAAATCAATATGGGTGATTTTACCGCTCATTCGATCAAGCATCAGATTTGACGGGTGCCTAAAACGGACAATAAAAGAAGTTTACTGCACAGTACATTAGAACCTCCCTTAACGGACACCTCTCCAAAGAGGACACCTCTGTCTTAAGGACAGCAGAGTTCAGTCCCCAATGGGGAACCCGCACGACTGCAGATGGCGCAGCAAGTATAAGACCCGAATGACGTACCAACGTCACTTTTTTCGCTGTTGACATCACGTCATCGAAGCATGTGTACATTTTTCTACACAATTTTCTGTGGAAATTTCCCCAAAAGACGTTGTCAATATTGGCATCCTGTGGCATTTCTGATGAAACAAAGCAGTGATATATGGAGAACTTTGAACATGAAACAGGGACGTGTAATTTAATCAAAATCGAACCAAACAGAGTGATTTATTTTGGGGCAAGATGTAAATGGAAATACTGTTAGAAAATAGGACTTCCGGGTCTTACAGTGACAGCGCCACATCGTGGTGTAGTTCGGCAGGTTCCTCATTGTCAAGTCCGTCCATTTGGACCTCTGTATTGATGACACCTCTCAATCAAGTACAGCACTGGGCAGTCCCAAAGGTGTCCTCAACATACATGTACCGTAGAGGTTTCACTCTCTTTCCCAACATTTAACTGTCACTGGTGCTGTGCCCAACAAGTATAGACATAATAGGGTATGGGATTAACTGTTCTAAACTTCAAATGATGTCATATTTCTGACTTGCCTATCTCCCAAACCAAGGATATATCCAACCATTGACATCACGGCCAACGATCTCGTGTAGTTAGTCCTACGATCGAACCAGACCTGAAAATGATGAAGTGAATATTACATATGAAATGAATGAGGCACAAAATTCACTCAGGGCATAAAAATATGAGTGAAAGATTGAATTGTCATGACCTCTGAACTTGGACTCTTATTCCACAAAATCTTGGCAAGGTCATCTCCCGTGGTGTGCTCAAGTGCGTGTTCGAACACCTCCACCTTCTGCATCAAGGTCAAATGGTCGTAGTCTGGCGCCATACGCAGCATGATACGATGTTCAATGTTCAGTAGGATCTTTTTCTTCTCGCGATGATCGCGGATTAGGGAGTGGAGGGTGTCGGAGTGCGGTACCCAGCCGATTAGGCCCGAGTTCGTGGACAACGGGATGACGGAGAACCTCTGGATTCTGGAAGGGAAATGACGGAAACATAAGGGTTGCGCCATGACATCACGGACTGGAATTCTGGTCCATCGGAGTGAAGTGGTTATGATTTTCTATGATGAAATTGACACAAAGAACGACTGGTCCACTCACGTCAGATTCCTCCTGAATGTCTCTGGGTTCTCCAACAGGAGGGAGTTGACAAGACCGAACAACTGCATGACGCGTTCATCCTGGCGCAGGTCCTCGTGACCCTTGAGGAGGAAGGTGTACTCCTGGCCGTTGCTCCCTGTCAAGGACAAAATACCCAGAGATCTGTTACGCAGTTTTGGCAGATGGACTCGGCTTTGTATCGCGCGCTGTCATGTTGGCTCCGACCAAAGACGATCCATTGGTCATGGAAGGCTGCAAACTATTCCCTTGCACGGGACTTCAAAAGGGATTATCACAATCTTGTCCCTAGGGCTGTCAGAGTGGCATGGTGGAAACATCGGCACCAGTTACCGCTGAGGTTCTGGCTTCAGTCTCCAGTAAGGCCCATTCCTCATGTTATAGAGAGAATGACTCTTTGACAGTCCAGGTTTTCTTTGGTGATTCCAGTTTCAAACCGATTCGAAAGGTGATTCAGGGCCTTGATTCAATCAATCTGGGCAATTATATGACATACAACTCACAGGGCATGAAATAAGAACAGGTTCCTAAGGTGAAAGACATAGCTTCCTACCAGACTTGAACCCACGGACCCTCACATAAGGCATCCATCGCCAGCACTCAGGGGCAGCACACCTTAACCACTAGGCCAAATCCCCATCTCACCAAATACAAAACAACTCACCAAATATACTAAGTTTCCTGGGCCGTTGTTTGGAGGTAATGACTTGCATTGAACTCTGGACATAGTTGATTCTCATGACTGGTTGATGAGGATCGTATGTGCCGGGGACGGCGAGCTCGAAGTCACGGCACATCAGGAGTTTGGGGGAGACGTATTGTAATTCCAGTGAGGTCAGCTGAAGATAAATGAGGAAGGAATGCATGAGGGCATGTGGTACAGCCGCGGAATTGTTTCTATGAAGGTTTTTAACCCCTGTCAAAAGGTGTGTGAAACTTATGCATCCAATGTGACCCAGTTTGAGTCGGAATCGGCCTAGGTGATAGGCCTCGGAGTGGGGTGGGGAGGTGAATGATCTTGATCTTGATCTTGAGAATAGAGATTTCCCACGTGACGTTTCAGCTCAAAATCCCAGCCGTTTTGGCCGTCAAATGACGCAACGTCACAGCATCAACACAGCATTCAGCACGCAGTTTTAACGTTGTCGGCAGTCATCGGCCTCCTCTACAGCAAGCCGTATGGACGATTCGCTTTTTCAACGCGGTTTTCACACCAGACCAACTACTTATGCTCAGAAACTGTGAGAGGTAAAGTGATTTGTTGTGTTGTATGCTCCCAGTGGTCTGTACAGGCCGCTAAACTTTTGAACCGGCCAGTATGGCGGCCGTGTGACGTCAGTGGGAAACCTCTATACCTGCGGTAACTGTTTTGATATCCTCCTGAAGACATGATAGTATAAATCCCAGGCCTGTGTTAGATCCTTCACGTTTGATGATCGTTGGTACTTCCTACACCAGTCCTGTGCTTCCATCAAATCACGTCCGTACGCCTGGAAACGAGCAAATCCTAAAACTGAAGAGGCGATGTTCGAACATATGGCGCAGCTCCACCTGAGAGTTTTCTTGTGCGAGTTGGCTCTCATACAGAGCTTGTGGAGTGGCTCATTGCGACGTCACTTTTGACCAGCAGTCAACCATGCTGACGTCGACGACAAAGTGTGCCACGTGTAGATCACATCAGGGTTGAAGTCACACACACACACTACTTGCACCGATGACAAAGAACGCCACGTGGGTTGAGGACATAATTTGACGTCAATTTGACCGTCAAGATAGCGGGATTTTTCTGTGGCGATGTCATCTGCACAAGCTCTGTAGGCAAATCAACCATAATTGGTGTCAACAGGGAGGTTTTGATAGAGCTAGAAGGGCTCCACTGCAGCTGGCCTAAACTGATACTGTACCTGGTTGAACGAAGTCTCCTTGAGTGTCTGCGGCCCTTTCTCAATCAGATTATGAAGGGGTTCAAGGGTTGCAAACATCCCCTTTACATTTCTCTCCCCGAAGTATAACCTTGAAGCTTCCTCAAGGCCTTCGTGCCAAAGTTCATGCCAGAGAATAGCAACACGAATCAGCTCCTCACTGACCTGTGCAGAGAAAATGTTGGGATTACAGGGAATAACGAATGTACCGGTACTGTATTAAGTGAACTACTGCAGGCCTACTCTGCAAAAGTTTTGGTACAGCACCCAAATTCCTTTGATTTTCTATCCTCCAGTCATAATACGTTTACCGGTAACCATTTCGCTACAGAGACCGGTTTACCAGTCCATGTTGTGGCGCTGGGATGGCGTCACGAACATAAGGCTTCCTGTACATAGAAGTATTCGGTATATGAACACGCTGGTTAGGCGATCATTTTTTTATACCTTGGTCCTCGGGCTTTTTGGACAGACCTGACAGAGAGGAGGGCGGGAAAAAAATAAAAATAAAATTTTATTTTTCAATATTTTTCAAGTCCTCGCACTGTTTATGACTTTCCTTTTGGAGAGGAGGATAGCAAAAAATTAAATATTTTTAATGAAAATAAATTTTTATTTTGGAAAAAAATAAAAATGGTCAACCTTGCCATTATGAATTACAACTTAAACAGACAGAATTATCCTGATACATGTATCATCCAAACTGATATTAACGCTTTAAAAAGACATCACTGAAGAACATTTAGGGCTGATTTCACAAAGTATGTTTAAAGAATTTGAACATAGGCATCACGAAATTTATTTCAGAAATTGGGGTCATATGAGAGCGGCGGTAGGAAAAAAATAAAAACCCGTGGGTCAATTTCAAGGCGGCGGGCGGAAAAAATATAAAAATAAAATCTTATTTTTATTCTATTTGGTGTATTTTGCAGAGCGGAGGGCCCGAGGACAGGCTGAAAATAAATATTTATTTTTATTTTTTTTCTTGACGTTTTCCGAGCGGCTGGCCCGAGGACCAAGGTATAAAAAAATGATTGCCTTAACAAAGGCTTCACACAAGGATTCGTGACCGTGAAGCCATTTTTAACCGGCGTGTTCATATACCATATACTTCTATGTACATGTACAGGAAGCCTAATCACTAGCATTACAACATAATGCACTACGCAACATCTTGATGACGTCAAAATGATGCAACATCTGTTATTGAAGTGGTTTGCTGCTCTAGAACATACCAGGACTGCTTGTTTGACTAGAGTGTTACTATGTTCACACATATTATTGAGGACTTTATTGGCTGCATTCTGTCGGGCTGGTGTGCTTGATTTGGATGCCACTGTCAACGGGTAGATCAGAGCCTGGAAAGAACAAGACACTTTAATAGTAAACTCTTTTCACCGTTGTCAATGGGGAACCGGAGGAATTAACGTCACGACGTGGCGCTGTGAGCAGTGCGACCGAAGTTTCATTTTTCTAAAGTTATTTCTATTAACTTCTGGCGTGAAAACAACCCTTATGTTTTGGTCGCCTGACACTAAAATTTACATTGTCTGGTCGCAGATGAAAATTTCTGCAATTTCGTCACTTTTTTCCTTAAAATGAAGAGATAGCATGGCGATAATGGCAACGTCTTTATCTCATTATTCCTGTAGAAAAATGTACAACTAATTTTTTCATGACGCAACATCAGCACCTAAAACGACGTCAATGACGTAGCTTTGGTCGCACCACTCACAGCGCCGACCTGTCGGGATAAACGCCACGCGGGTTCCTCATTTCAGATGGAAAAGCTCAACGGTTCGAATCTGACCTGTGGATGTTGTTTTCCTATATCCATAAGTAACTGCTGTATCAGTCGTCCCACCAGGTTGCGTGGCGTGTCAATTCTTGCGATGAGCTGTGGTATGACCTGCAACCAGTTGTCTATGTCGATTGTCTTGATACCCTCCACGAGGGCGTCGTACGCCTCCTGCCATTGGCCGTAGTCAAACCACAGAGTCAGAAGTCTGGAGGCAGAATAATGATAATAAAATGCATAATTATCTTACTTCATCGTCACGT
This sequence comes from Notospermus geniculatus, assembly GCA_002633025.1. Classification (NCBI taxonomy): domain Eukaryota; kingdom Metazoa; phylum Nemertea; class Pilidiophora; order Heteronemertea; family Lineidae; genus Notospermus; species Notospermus geniculatus. The sequence goes on from NMRB01000161.1 coordinate 505,671, forward strand.
GATTAAAATGAAACTTTTGTGTAGTGTTTTCCATTGTAATACTGGCTGGTATTCATAAAAGTTAGCAAATGCTTTTACTTAAGATTTGCACAGCGAGGTCCAATGTAAATGTACTACAAAACTTGAAGTAATTTAGCATTTGCCAGCTTTTATGAATATCAGTCACTGTGTCAAAGTGCTTCACATTATTACCCATCTCTCCATAAACCATTCTGGGAAACTCCAGTAGCAGTTCATTCAATGCATCCTTCGATCCTTTCAGAAAGTGACAAATCAGGCGGGAATCGAACCTGTGACCTTTTGGTCTTGAGTCTAACAGTCAACCACTGCACCAACACAAAAAAGGTGTATACATTACTATAACCTGCTAGTAACAATATGATCACACGTGCTGAAGTTTGAAATCATAATGATACAGGACATACCTGAGAGTGTCCTGCAATGAATGTCCCTTTGATAGAGCTATTGATCGGACAAACCCAGTGATGGCTGGTACACAATACTTCTGAATCTTGGCAGTCACCTGGAACACAGATGAAATCTTTTCACCCCCTTCTTTGATTACGGGTTAAAGTATGACTACTTAAAGGCCCAAGCCTCAGCCACTGATAACCATAACATGCCATACTGACTTACACTGTCCGATTTCGGGGTGGATGGCGCGGCGGCTGCACCCTCCTCCTCTGCCGATTCCGTCCTTTTCAACACCCCTGCATTCTGTTGTTTATAGAACAACACTGCTTCATAGTTCATGTACGCCCATGCATGCCAGGCCTGGAAATAAGCAAAGAAAAGTTAACGGAAGTGGGGCAGTTTGATTTCCTAACGTTCAAGTAAATGACTGATAATCAAGTCTAAAACACGCTCTAGAGCAAAACTCCAAAATAGGGAATTTCAAATTTAAAGTTGATTTTTTAATATATGCACATACAGCACACGCCTGTACAAAGGAATGCATGCAATTGCAATATGCACCGAAGAGAAAGCTCCGGAGCTGTACTGCAAAAAACCCTGAAATGATTCATACCTTGTACCAATTTCTGTCATGTTCAGTAGCAGTGTAGTAATAGTGTAGGACTTGGGGAATTGACGTCTCATTCACACCCTGTAGGTTTTCAATCCAGCTGCCAAGCTTCAAGTAACACCTGAATTATATGAACAAAATATGTGTCTAAGCAGGGGCTCAAATACTTTGGGGTTAAGGGGTGATTCATGAGAAAGTAAGGGTAAACATGGCTCCTTCCCTGCAACTTGTTGTCTGTGACTTTCTATTTTTGAGAGGTTGTATAGGATCTCCTCAACATGTATTCGACTCCACCTTCCAGCCAAGCTACCACACAAAGAATCCAGCACATTCAATCATAGGCTATAGCAGAGGAGACTTACTTTGCCATGAGCTGATTCAAGTCAAGCCGCCTCTGTGAGTCCTCTGGTGACATCAGTTGCATTGCTTGTGGCTGTAGTGCTGAGTTCACAAACTGGGACAGCTTTTGGAATGCCTCTTGCTGAAAGGAGTAAGTTTGTATGACTAAGGTTCAACAGGAGTATGGCCAGGTTGGGCCCAGGCCTATATCAAAGAGATAAAGCGATTTGATATCGAAAAAATTTGATTTAGAAATAGAATTTGAAAGGGGACGAATTTTCAGCAAAAATGTAAACAAACTTCTCCAGAAAGTCAACAAAGAAATGTTCGTGCATTCTGATTGGCTGAAATTTTGTGTTTACAAACACCAGCCAAATGTAAATAAAATCTGCTATCAATTCGCTTTAATTTTGCTGTTCCTGAAATGTACATAAAATGTACATGAAATGAACATGAATTTACCTTTTGGTTGTTCTTCCACATATGTTTCAGATAGGCGAATGTGACATGAGGATATGTCGTCGGTAGAGGCTGGTCAGGATTCTTTGAAGGGTCGACTCCCAGCAGCTTGACAAGGGTCTTATGGGATACGGCCTGCAAGAAAAAGGGAATCATCACCCTCATGGAACCAAAAATGACCCCATCGCAGGATGACTAAGTCAGTTGTTAAGTAAATGGAAAATCGGTCAGAAAAAGTGAGGCAAGTTTCTACTCACCAATCTACCACTCTTCCGGCACAAGCTAGCGTATTTCAACCATGTCCTCATGTCATCAGTCGCCGAGACCACCAAGGAGCGAATCTGAATAATTTTTTGCCAATCTTCGACGACCCGTTGACATCCTTGTAGACGATCCCACCAGATATTCTTCAGGACCTCCCGCCGTTCTGGAACCAGCTTGTATTGGATGATCTCCTCCAGTTCTGAGAGCATTTGAACATTTACCATAGCCTGGAATTACAAAATAACTTTTTCCATAATATCAATAATTCATGTTATTCAGAACTCTGTGAAGCTGACAAGAATTCCAGTCTGTGAAACTGACAGCAATTCCAGTCTGTGGAAGTGAGAAGAATACCATTTTGTAATTGACAAGAATTCCAGTCTGCAAAACTTGAAAGAATTCCAGTCTGAGAAACTGACACGAATTCCAGTCTGTGAAACTGACCAGAATTCCAACCTGTGAAACTGACAAGAATTCCAGTCTGTGAAACTGACAAGAATTCCAGTCTGTGAAACTGACAAGTAGTCCAGTCTGTGAAACTGACAAGAATTCCAGTCTGTGAAGCAACATGAACTCCAGTCTGTGATACTTACACCATAAGCCCTACTATAACTCTCCCCGACCATAGCTGTCAGCTCCGTATCCAGTATATCACGAGCTTTCTCGATACACTGCTGAGCCAAGCTGTAGTTCTTGTCCATATGGATTGCTAGCACTGCTCGGTAAAAGGCACCATCATAGGTATCCCTCGGAATCAAACAACTGTACTCTTCCATGCATTCCCATTGATCTGCAAAAAGTGGTACAAGTTACATGTAAATTCCACAAAAACTCGCATTCACTGAAAGAAATACAAAGTTTGAAATGATTATCAGATGACAATCTATATCCTCTATCTCGCAAAACTTACCCAGTCCCCAGGCAGCAGCGGCAGCCATTCTAGCCATGGTCTGACGGATCTCATCACTAACATTCGGCCATTTCTCAACTGCAAGTTGATTCAACTGACCCCTGGCAAAGAATTAAGTAACGTCAATACAGAAGAGACTGGACAGAGTGTCAAAGAATATCCGAAGATTCCCAACGGGCGAAACCTGCCTGCCAACGAGTAAATACTGGACCCAAATTGGAATGAGCATGTGGTATGGTTGACCCCTGAG
>NMRB01000161.1:508933-524164 GCA_002633025.1 Notospermus geniculatus
GGGGGGGAACTTGACGTTCAAACTGTCGTCAAATTATGCTTTCTCACCCACAAAGAGTGGAACCACTTACCATTCTCCGAGTGCCTCCAGGCATCTCATCCTGCCCAGGGTCAGGTTGATGTCGTCTGGGTTCTGTTCCTGTTTACTCTCATACGCTGCCAAGGCATCCGTCCACACGTGAAGCTTCTCGTACCACATGTCTTGGACTTTCTGAAAGGTAAACCATAGGTTCATCATATCCTGTGCAATGTTACATGTTTGTGTCCTCGAGCAAAACACTTAACCCAGTTTCTTCTCCGCACTATATGTGAGGCGGCCGAAGACAACCTGTCGGATGTCACTAAATGCTCAACAAGGGCTGTCAGATTGCCTGTGCATTGATCTGCTACTGTTTACCTGTTATGTAGTGCATTTCAACTATTGAAATGTGCGGGTTCTGGGATCTCTTCTACATGTACATGTATATAACGCCTGAGGAAGACCCGACTGGGGTCGAAAATTTGCGAAATACCGGTATTCGGAGACAACTTTTCGATTTATTGTATACTGTGTGTCATTTTTGTGCTCTTTTTTTGATATCCGTTTACCTGTTACCAAGTACACTTCTGCTATTGAAATGTGCGGGTTCACCAAGGCCGTTAACACTTTCCTCAAATGCAACATCCGATGGGTTTTCCTAGACTGCCTCACATATGGTAAAGTAAATCTTGCTTACCAAATCTGCCCGGTGATGTTTCATGGCGTAATCCAAAACACCAGCAGCTGCCTCTGGTTGCTGCAACTTGTTGTTAATGCTAAAATATAAGGTGAAATGTGACGTTAGACAGGGAACATAACCACGACATCAAGCTGTTTATGCTGCCCTATGTCATGATTTGGCTACAATGTGTAATCACATCATTACCTCACCATTTGGCTACAAGATCTTCAAATTTGACTAAAATGTGTGTCACAATCTCACTTTTTGGCTACAAAATACATGTATCTCCATTTGGTTACAATGCATTACATCTTTGCACCATTTGGCTACAAAGAGAAAAGCCAGGAGACTACTGACCTAATTAAGGCTCCCAAGATCTGTGTATTAGCACCGCTGTGGAATTCCTCTTCCTTATAATGCAATGCCTTGGCATATGCACGACATTTGATGGCCCGCTCTCCTAACAGGTTGATACCTAAAGGCAAGGGCCCCTGAAAAAATAAAAAGGTTGAGAATGAAACTACACCTCAATGACCTTCGTTCAATAAGCCCGGCATAATCACCATTTAGATGCCTCCCTCCCAGACATCTTGGATTCTAAAGCAATTCATGCATGCCTACTCAGATGTATCTTGTAGGCAAACCAAAACAGGTGACTGGTTGCGAAATACGACTTTGCCTACCAAATAGTCATCGGCATACAAGTAAAGGCCCGTTTTTACACAGCGCGACCGCGACCGCGACCCCGACCGCGGCAGCCGCTGTGTATAAACAAAAACGTCGTGGTCGCCTAAAAATATGCCAGGGCGCATTGATGTTCACACTACAAAAAAAGTGTCGCGCGGCATTTTCAAAAATTTCGCTCTGGAGGCAATCTCTGCGGCATGCCGCGCGACCAAAATTTTGGTCGTGGTCGCGGTCGCATTGTGTATAAACGTTCCCATTCATTTTACATTTGATCAATCCGATGCGGCTGCCGCGGTCGGTGTCGCGGTCGCGCTCTGTATAAACGGACCTTAACAAGGAAATCTCTGTCAAAACCAAGACAGCAGTCGGCCGTCGAAACAAATTGCCGAATACTGTTTACTCACTTTATCACAATGTTCCATGAACTCGGCAAGATTGAGTAATGTCTGTGTGATCTCTGGGATATCCTGCGCTGTCAACGCTTGTTCAAGGCAGTGGATCAACTCATCTTGCTGAGTCTCGCTCAGCTCGGTCCAACAGGATACGAAGGCGGCATTGAAAAGTTCCCTGAAACAGGAAGTGATGATTGATTTCCGAATTTAGCATATTGTGCAAAATGGGGGACTTTCTTGCCATTAGAGGCCACCACCAGTTGGCGGTCCTAGGACATCACAAAATTTGACGTCACAGAGAAGAAGTCCACGCCACAACGTCACCCATAATGACGTGGAGGCCATGAATTACGTTTGTGACATCAAATTTTGTGATGTGCTAGGACCACTAACAGTAAAGTCTCTCAGTGAGAGCCAACTTATGGCAGAAATTTCTCATGTGGAGGACTGCCTTATTTACCTTGCTAGAGGGTTGTAAGTCTGTGCCAAAGCCCAACATGATCGGAGAGCGGGTGAGGGTGATTCCTTCAACAGCTCAATGCTCAGCCTTCGCAGCCATTCCATCCAATCATCTTTGGACACCCTCCTGGTGGCCTGCCATGCCTGAAATGAACATGTCACGCAAATTCATACAAGATGTGGATCACGATTTTAGTACATTAATATTTTGGAAATGTAGGCCTACTTAGAGATAAATTTCCAAAGAAAATTGGGAACTTGGCATATTTCCTTCAGACACTTACTCGCTGTAAATTTGTTGCACTGACGTGAAGTTTTTTGATGGTTGCTGTCTCCGCACTCTGGTCAGTGCTGATGTCATTAGCCTTGCCGCGGCGATGGCGATGTTTGCTAAGAATTGGATCATTCTCGATCTCACTCAGAGCTGAGCCCTGAAAGAGGAGACAAAAGACTTAAACTGAAATCAAAGAGTTGAAATCCTGTTGTTACAAACACAATAATCCCATTAACAACTTTGGTACCAAAGACATTTTGGGTAAATTACTCTTTTTTTAACAATCTCCAAAATCTCTTATAATTTTATCATCATCTCCAAGTTACCATGATTCAAAGCAAGCCTGGGGTGGATGTATAGTAACATGGGAGGGGTGGGGGCAGGATGGTTTCAAGCTGGCAGAGCGAAGCATTAGTTAATTAATAATACATGATTTACAATGTGAATGTTTACGACAAATACCGCATTATTGTTCAGGTGGCAAGACTTTTGTAGGAACTAAAATTTACAAAAACTCTGAAATCCAACTTGACCCAGGGTTTTAATTTGATGCAGAAACCTCCACCACAGAAAGAATAGATGTCAATGAGTCATTCCTGCTAATCAGCAAAGCTTCAAAGCCATGGCCATAAGCATATGGACAAAAAATATTACAATTAGAATATTAAAGAAAGCAGCTGCATTGTTGCATTTGGCATCTCTAAGTTTGTCAATAGAAAATATTGACTGGTCAGTGTATTTTCTTTAAATCCTCTTCTATACACGATTCTCGAATTTGCAGATCTGTGCACTTCCGCTGAAATCTCAACCAAAACCTCGATCTGAAACCAGCTGACATGATGCCATCAATGATTCAGCAATGGCCGTGTCTGACGCAACGTCTTCGACGTCACTGTCGTGGGGTTGTCTGCGAGGTTGTGGTTGAGATTTCGGAGGAAGTGCGCAGATCTTTGTCGTTTACGTCAATTTGCGAACGGTCTGTAATATATAATGCAAATAAAAGACAGGGTAAAAGCATAAGTCCATGGACTGTTCCGGTGCATCTCAGACAACAGTCCATGGAAAGATTCAATAATCCAGGCCAGTTGTCAAAATCTAATTTCAGACAGGCAGGAAAATCAACATGACTTACATGGTAGTCTCTGGCTAAATCTATCAGCTGAAATGGGGCGAAGGACATGTCATACAAGGCACCATAACAAATCCACAGAAACCTGCACTCCCACGTTCCAAATCTGAGTTGTGACAGCAATCATTGGTGTGATCTTTAAAGCCTTACTGTATTGAATTTTACGATATTTTCAAAGTGTTAGGAGAGTGCAGGTAAAGGTCTCATAGCCTCGTGATGGTCCACAAAATACTTGCCTGATACGTACTTCAAAGAATTAAGCCCTAGTTTTCAGCACACATTGAAAAAACTTCAGGCAGAGCTCTAATGTATTCAGATACAGCATAGTACATTTTACACTACACTAACATCGGAGGACGTAACCACTTTCTGAATTCAATACAGTGAGGCTTTAACCATTTTCCCCCAGGAGACTTGTGCCTGGTTTTCCCAGATGAGGTCACATTTGAACACCTTTCACCCCCCCCCCAAAATATGCCATTTGTAACAGATCTTACCTTCAACATGCGGCCAAGAAGTAAATCATATTGCTGGTGACAGATTTTGTGTTTTGTGAGGACCTTGTTCACCATCGGGATGAAGATTTGGTATTTTTTCCCAAGCTGCATCACGAGGGCAGAGAGCGTATCCATGGCAGCGAGGCGTAACTCTGGACAGGTGTCGACCGTCCGAACAATCGGGTGGATTATACGGGAGGAGTAGTCTGACAAGTCGAGGGTATCTGTTAGTTTGTCGATTGTCTCCAATGCCACCCTGAAAGAAATTAACAAAGTAGATAAATACACGTTAAATGACCAAAACATGGCCTTTAACCTTTCGCTACCAGAACCTGGTACTGTGAAATACTTAGGCCATTTGTTTACTTCCACGAGCTAGCTCGGAACAGACTACACCGTTCGTTTACACTGGAACTGCGTCATCGGGGCTTCCTCGGACCAGGCGCGACTAGCCCTACCTACCCGCCAAGGTGGGCTTCTCGTGGAACCTTCCCAGGATGCATTGTTTCAAAATGGTGGCAACGTTAGGGAAAGTTACTGTGGACGGCGAAAAATTTATCGTCTGTGGCCGCCATGATGGTTTCCCTGAGGAAGGCACGAGACCATTCGATTACTGGCTGTTGTGTGCATGCTCAGGTTGTTCCTTCCGGGGCTTGCCCCAGGAAGTAATCGAACACGCTAACTGAGTCGAGAGTAGCGCACCATACAAATGTATATGGCATTATTAGCTCTATATAGACACCAACAGACGTAGCAAATAAACAGCAGGAGGAAACCGGAATGCCCAGAGAAAACCTGTGGTGTCAGAAGTTTCCCCTTCCGTCATATGAAGAGTGGACACGACCGTGGATTGAACTCTGAACACTCTGACAGCCCTACCTACCTTCTGACGTTCAGAGGGACTTCAGATGAATCGAACAGCTTTACGACCGGGGGAAGTAACAGATGAAGGTAGTCGTCAAGGTTAGCACCGAATAACTGGAGGGCACTCAACAGCTGCAATGAAACGTGAACCAATATGAGAAACTCAAGTGAAGGAGCACCTATATGGCGATAGCAGTCATTGGCTAATATTCATAAAAGCTACCAAATGCTTTTACTTCACGTTTTGTAGTACATTTACATTGGACGTCACTGTGCAATCTTAAGTAAAAGCATTTGCTAACTTTTATGAATACCAGCCATTGTGTCAGTAAAGCCCAGGATATTTTAACTGAACTTTTCTATCTTACCTTTGAGGTCACCCCTCTACTGTGGCTGTTGTCATGCAGGAAAACCTTCAGAATCTGAGGGATAATTTGTGGCAAGTAGACTTTAAATTCCGTCCCTAGGGCGCCAACGATCTGCTCTATCAGTAAGATGATGGTGTTCTGCATGGGGCTGTTAGGGGTCCAGTAATCCTGAAAATATAAAGATATCCCTCTCTTATTTCTCACCGAGGACTACCAGGTGCAGCTGTCAGAGTGGTGCAGTGGAAACATCGGTGCCTGTCACCTCTGTGATTTCGGGTTCAATCCTCGGTCGGACCCGTTCTTCATGTGACAGGAAGTGATTCTCTTGAGAATGTAGTTTTTTTTGTTCGCGCTGCCTACCTTGATCAGAGTGAAGATGTCATCCAGGTAGTTCCTGATGTGCTGTTTCACAATTGCTATGATCACTCCGAGTTGTTGGAACAAGAACTGAAATGGGTGATGAGATAACAGTAGATGAATGCATAAACCTACATGTGGAGAATGACAGAACAACTGGTGGAACTATGAAGGAATAGAACAAACCTTACTGTGCATGGTTCCTATACACTGATATGCGGTCTTGAAAACACCAGCTGGGGTCTAGAAAACCCTGGCAAGTCGAGAGAACACCATAGATCCATACTTTTAATTGGGAACGTTTTATGAGAATTCGACCCCACAAGTCTTTTTTAATTCGTTACTGTCACCAGGTCCCTGATCGTTCGTACTAATTAAACATACCAGTGGATAGCTTGGAACCTTGGGATCATGACAGTCATAAAAACTGGGAATCTATACCTGCTCAATAGCATACCCGGTACTCGCTTTGGAAGGCTAAAAGTTCGACTTGAAAAGTTTACAAAAACCCACGTGGGGACGTCAATGATGTCATCGATGTACAGGAGAAAGCATGGGTGCTGGCCTCACCAACACTGACGTGACGCTCTGCCTTGACTGGGTTCAGCCTGATGATGTTGTCCCCAATCAACTGCAATGATCTATAGCAGGTCCAGAAAACCGTAGCAGGTCTAGAATTCATGAGAAAGTATACAAACCTCCCTGAAGGTAGAATCGGATGTTCTGATCACATTCAAATAAGCCGGCATCACCTGTTGCAGGTACGGCACACACTTGATGCCCAGACTCTTGAAGATGAACGTGATGGCCTGGACCACCATCGTGTGATGCTGAGAGAGTGATGGGTCTCGTATGATTCTCATCAAGACTGCGATGGCGATAGCGGGGTAGAACTCCTCAAGGGTGGCTGTGCTCATGTTGACGAGCATCTCGCTGGTGCTGTATTCACCTGTAATTGCAAAGGTGGGAGTGGATGTTTTGGTTTAGGAAATCTCTTACAAATATTTGTGACCCTCCACCACAAAACCAGTTGGAAGTCGCACGGAAAATGAGCCTGAACGTACTGAGATGACACCAAGAGATAAGGAAAGAAATGGAATCAGTCAGACTTCACAATAGACAGACAATTCTGGAATTGACAGGTAATTCAGTCCCAACTTGCCAACCTTGGAGCGACTTCCGACTGATTTTGTGGTGGAGGGTCACATTTGACTGAGAAGTTATCAGATGGCTCACCTCCACTTGAGTCTTGATTCGGTTTTGTNCTTGGCGGCTTGTTCCTTGTTGCGACCCATACCACTGTTCTCCAACTCTGTGAGGATCTGTCACAAAAAGTCAGAAAAAGAACAAAAATTTTAACCCTTTAACTCCCAGTCTGATTTCACTGAAATTGACAAACCACACCTTACAGAAACTATGTGACTAAGACCCCTATTACATAGAGCTAGATGCTATTCGGTATACTATTTGGAAAAATTGGACATGCACGATTCGAACTACATGTATAAGTGAATAGGTGCCCTCAGAGTAGTTCAGTCTTATGTAAACCACTCATTGATAGAACCTTGCTCGATTCACACTACCGGTATACGTGTGCCCTATGAAACGTGCCTAGAATACCAAATAGCCTATAGCTCTATATAATAGGGGCCTTAGGTATTCATTGGAAAGGACTCTCTGAGAGCTTTCCAATGAATGATATAGTCGGCCTTGCTTCCACAGACACATAGAAAGCACACATGAGAACAAAGAGGAACGGAAAACCCAACCAGATCTTAAAGAAACCATCCCCCCAGGCCTACCTGAATCAGTGTTTTCCTCAATGAGGGCATCACATACGCAGGATTCATGTTACTCAGTCGCCCAATGGTGCACATCGCGAGCTCGCGGATCTCAAACACCTCATCATTCATGGCCACGAAGAGAGCGGCTAGATTCTCAGCCTGGGCAAGATGTGGATCAAATCTCTCATCGAGTGAGATCAGCACGCACGTTCTTATGTCGGGATCTGAAAATTGCAGATAAAGACTCAATATTGTATTTTTAAATGCAGGAGGAAACTGGAACTCAATAACATGCAGTATGATAGACAGATAATTTGAAGCTTCATACCGGGTTTTGATACTACGCCACGACAGGCTACTGTCCACCTGTGCGGGGTCTTTTACTTGCCCTGGCATAGATACTCAGGTACAAGGGACCACGGCTTTCAGTCTCATCTGACAGACCCTAATTGGTTCACAGGTTTTCACATACATGTCCTGGCCAGGGATCGAACCCATGCACTGACCCTGTTAGGACTGAAAGGCAAGCATGTTAAACCACTCGACCACCAGGCCAAGACATCCGACAATGAAATACAATGAACCAAACCCACAAATACCTGAGTCAGTAATTCCCACTACCAGAAGTTTGTTGAGCACGTCTGCTACTGTATTCATTGTTGTCATACTGATGTGTCCTCGCTGATGGGCTAGAATCTGAAATGAAAATCAACTTTGTAGACTGCTGACTGCTGCCCCTGAGTGCTGGCGATTGATGCCTTATGCGAGGGTCCTTGGGTTCGAGTCTGGTAGGAAGCTATGTCTGTCACCTTAGAAACCTGTTATTATTTCATGCCGGGTGCACGTAGAGAATGGAGATTACTTTTAAAGTACGGTACTGGTAAAAGGAAAAGAGCTTTGAATACTTACATTCAGTAACGGTGTCAGAAGTCTCGAGCAAGTGCGTACAGCCTCGACACGAACCTCCTTATGCTCCGAGGACAAGAAATGATCAGCGCAGTGGCGAACGAACTGTGTCAGAGAGTGTCCTGTTGAGAAGTTAAGACATACCGAGGTTAGATTCGGGGGAATCCCCAGTGACAAAGCCATCAATCGATACATGTACGACTGGCTGTTGAAGAGATAAGGGGAAATGTCCAACTTCTAGGCCTTACGTACCTTCAAAATCAAAATTCCCAAGAGTCCGTAGTGCAAGTGTGATACTGGTAACATCTTGAGCCTCTGAGAGACTACCCGTAGATCCCGACTGGGGGATTGAGGGTGATGGTAGCTTTGGAGCGCCAGGATGCACCAGAGGACGCCCCATCAAGACCAGCGACAGCATCTTCAACAGACCATCCTGTATAGGCCTCTTCAGGGTGGGGATGTTCATTGAGAGGTCTCGGAGGGCGGCAGTCAGGGCGGGGCTGGAAAGAGGAAGATTATTTCATGTGACTTTGCCTCCTGCTTCAAATTCATCTCTATTTTCGTAACATCACTACAAACGTTGGGCCACCTCACTTCAGGAATTGAACTGAGTGGGGCTTAAATCAGGGTTGGATTCAGGGGGGTGTGGGGGGCATATGCCCCCCTATTTTTGGCAGAGCAATGATTTTTTTCAGCAAGAAAAATTTAATCACATAAAAATTCGAGGACTTTGCTCTCAGATGCCAGGAAAATGCATCTAGAAGCACTTATTTAAACTGTCAAATTTTTCTGGGGGGAGGGCCCCCACACCCTCTGTTTGGGCTTCGCACTTTCAGTCCTCACCACCACCGTTGAGCTATGCCCCCTCTTCTGTCAACCCTGGATCCGACCCTGTAAATGGCCACTACCACACTGGTATACTGATAAAGTTGACACACAGACGCACATTAAAATCAGCCTACCTGAGCCCGACAGCCAACATCGGTTCCAACAACTCCCGAATATCATCCTCAATATCAGGTCCCACGGCCTTGGCCAACATACTAATACACGTAAACACAGACGATTCAACGAGTAAATTTTTCTGCTTTCTTTGCGGGACATCTTTTGCCGGCAGTGCCTGCTTGATGACTTCCATGATCCTTTTCAAGTGCTTGGAAATGTCACGCTGTACGGCCACGGCAATCAAACCAATCGCTTGGAAAGCTGCCGATCTTTCTCGCTCCTTTTTCAGACAGCCAATCAGGTAGCTGATTGTCTCGTCAAGGTAACTGAAAAGATACAGAGGGACATATACCTTATTTGGCTCCAAGTACTGACGGAGGTTGAAAATTTTTCAAAACACTTTTTACAACAGTCGAATGAGAATTTAAATACTTACCTTTTGACGAATGTGCTGGACTGGAAAGCTGAGAGTCGCGGTATTAGGGCAAGAAGGGTTTGCTGTATATAGGGACTCTTGCTGGCCTTGTGTCGCAGCACCAGACGACAGATCTAGAAAACAAAGTGAACATCAAATCGTGATGTCATTTCAGGGTCCCCGCCAGAGGGTACTTTGGGTACAAATATAGTACCCTAAAGAAATTTGAGGGTACGATATAGTACCCTGAAAAAATCACTTCAGTAATGTTTTTCTTAAATTTGTTACATTTCAAATGCAACTTTCATGCAGAAGGAAGACTTATTTTGCATTTTGGAGTGTAAAAAATGACTCTGGAGGCCATTATTAACAGGAAAAAAAATTTTGAAAAAAAAATTTCAAAAAAAATTTTTTTGAAATTTTTTTTCTCCCCCCCCCCAGGTCCTACCCTGGAAAAAAATCCTGGCGGAAACCCTGTCTATCGGTGGCAAGTGTCAAAGGAAAGTCAGTGGGTGGGAGTGAGGAGGGGGCTAGCGACGGTTGACCTGCCTACAGCAATTTCACAAGTGTCCTCTTGACACAGAACTTTCAAATGAAACAGGAGAAGACCACATGCTGCATGGTGCTGCAAACCTAGATGATGACGATGAAGAATGAGCAGACTACAGTGATCCAAAATACTTGCCTTGTCAAATTTATCAGCCATGAGAGCCTTGCATGTCCGACTCTCGTAGAAGATGTTCTTCTGGGTGCCAGGACGACCTTTCAATGATGGCCGCAGGCTTTGACTCTTGGAGTGAAATGCATGACTGCTGAAGAAAGATTGGTGTTTTGCTTTGGAGTAAAGCTCCTGAAAGAAGAAGTCAACATTTTCAACCCTAGGGGATTTGATCTTGGGCTGAAGATGCCAAGGAAAACACGCAAAATGGGCATCTTTTCTAAAGAGTATTCCTGTGGAAGCACATTCATCAAAATAGAACATTTTGCCGGCAACAAACAACTTTAACTTGCAGAGTTAACATGTATGGGCAAGTTCCCAATATTGACCAATCCGAGACTGGCTTACAGAACCATTCGTTGGTCACGATGACTGCAGCAGGTATCCATGGCAACCAGGGATCGACCTTACCTTATAGTGTCTTTCATGTTGTTTCTGTTGTTCCGTAATTTCTTCCATTTCTAAACGAAGCCTCTGAAATTATGAAAAGCAGAGGTTGGAGAAAAAAATCTTTGCACAAACGAGAAGGAAAAGGGCCGAAGAACTACAATGTATTCCATCAGGGGATCGGACCCTCAACTGCAGAGGTGACAGGCGTCGATATTCCCACTTTGCCACACTGACAGCCTCAACTCTTTCGAACAACCAAGTAGAAAAGTCAGAACATACCTCGCCCTCGACATTGCTACACCTCAGTAGTTCATTAATAATGAGAAGTGATCCATGGGCCCAGTCGTCCCGCGTCACCCTCTTGTCTCGCGCTTGAACATCATCGTAATTTCTCTCAGCTTCTTCGTAACATTGCTGTGAAAGAAGAAACAGTTTTCTATCAGCTATCGCCAAAGTCAGCAGACACAAACAGACGGGAAAGAAGAAATACATTGTAACTTATGACAATCACTGTCAGTAATCGTCAAATCAGCAGACATGAACATCATATGAATTTCCATGTATGCTTTTTCAAATGAGAAACTGATGTATCTTTGAGAATACCAACCTTGTACCACGTTGGTCGCTGACTCTCCTTCGTCTCTCGCTGCGAGGTGACGACCAAAGCAGCCCTGAGCGCAGCGACTGCTCCTTCGCGGATATTGGGCTAGAAGTGAAGAAACGTCAAGTTTCATTCACCCTTTCACTTTCAGAGATCATAGTTAAAATTGAAGAGATTTTAAAAATGATTTGTTTGTCTTGATTTTATGTTCAGCCCCAAGTCCCTGTCTACAGGGGTGCATTTTGGCATTACATCCAAAAAGCTCTAGTTTTGAAGAGAAAAGTAATGACTGTGAAGTGAAATTTACATGTACCTTTATATCCCTGACAGCATTGAAAATACAGTCAAAGAACTGTTGGACTTGTTGAAAGAAAAATGTTGGCGTGCACACAGCCAGTTCTCTTACAACCAGCACCTGAAAAAGTACATATCAGAAAACATGAAATACAGTCGGATCTCCCCGAAGGGACACCCCTTCCTGGGGACACCTCTATTAAAGAGAGTAGAGTTCAATCTTCAACAGGTTCATTTTGGCCTCTGTATTGAGGACACCTCTCCATTAAGGACACCACTAGGCAATCCCAAAGTATCCTCAATTGAGCGGTTCCATTGAAGTTCTATTCTCACAACAGGCTTAGAGTTAGACTGTTAGGGTCATATTCATAAAGCGGTTCTATCGTTAGAACCGTCTTAGGCCGGTTCCAAGTACAGTGTTTGACAATACCTGGAACCGGCCTAAGACGGTTCTAATGATAGAACCGCTTTATGAATATGACCCTTAGAGATCAGCTTAGTTTGGGACACAGGTCCCTGGTTTAAACATCCCCTCCTACTTGGGAGAAACTTGTCTGGGATAAGCACCACGGTACTCTTCATCTCAGAGCATGGCCAGGAATATTTCAGGGTTTAGTGGCGACAAAATATACTCACTGCTGCCAGTCTTCGGCCCTCATTCCTATCCCCACTAAGCCACTCAAATGCTCTCTTTTCTTCATATTCAACGTATTCTGAAGTGTATGTCCCTGATGCGAGAGCCAGACGCCCCACAGCTTTGGCAGCCATTTCCATCACTGTGATGTCACTTGATGGTAGGAGGTTACGCAGATAGTTAGCGAATCTGCTGATGCGTGTGCCAGTATTCCCGACATCAACGCCAATCAGGCTGACTGAAAGAACAATTTTGACAGAAAATATGAAGGCACGTTGCATGGCTTTGGACATCCATCCATTAACTCACAATGAGCGCAGTAATTACAAAAGCAACGGTTATGGTAATTTGCTCAAGTCATCATATCAGCAAATGGCCAGGGCATGATGTAACTTACATCATGTACCTGGTAAGTAAGACTTGGAGAAACTCCATATACACCAAGGTTTATCATGGACAGGCATGACAGGTGTTGTGCATATAGGGCTCTCTTATAGCATCACAGAGCCTATAACTCTATATTTGGTGAATACAAGTATTTGTCATTAGAACACAGTCTTTGAACCTGTGACTTCAGTTGGTGCGTGGGATTAAAGCCTAGGTCACTTAGGGTTGTATTCATAAAGCGGTTCTATCGTTAGAACCATCTTAGGCCGGTTCCAAGTACAGTGGTTGACGGTACTTAGAACCGGCCTAAGACGGTTCTAACGATAGAACCGCTTTATGAATACGACCCTTAGGGTCTTCATTTCATCGCTATCATTATATGGGTCTTCTACAGCGCTATTTGAAGGTGAGCAGAAGAATCTTATTTACTTGACACTAGCTTTAGTACCCGGTAAACCGGGTTTGTATTATTGTATATGGTATATATGGTATGGTACTTTGTCGACATTAGCCCAGCTGCGGACATACCTCAGTGACGTGACGACGTCATGCAGATTTCAGACGGCAACGGTGATGACATGCATGACGTCACACAACGTTTAGTGACATCACTGCTTTTGAATTTGATGCAATTTGACTGAAAAACGCTTCTTATAGCTTACTTTGGCCGATTTAAAAATTTTAACCTTGAAAAGATCACTCCTTGTATCAAGAGCAATCGAATAAGGTATTGCTCAGCTCCCTCCATGCAGCGGTTGCAGAGAACATTCATGACAAAGACCGGGCGAATTTGCTTTATATGTATTAGATGTATAATTTCATGGGATGCAGAACTGGAGAAATTCGAGGAGTGGTTCCTGATTGTTGTGATCTGGCACAGCAGCAGAATTCTGTACCTTCTGAAGCGGATGAATGCGGCAAACCTCCGAGGTGGAAGGTACAGAATCTGGATGGAAAGACTTTTTACGGAAGACAAAATCTGGAATGACAGGAAGATGAGCACACCTACCAATTGCTAAGATGCCACCCTTCCGCTCATTCACATCAGGACTGGAGACCATCTCAAATATCTGATGATTCATTTCATCCATGAATGCCGTGAAATCATCATTTGATACCTCTCTCAACTCTGTTGAAACATAATGGTTGAGTTCGTTGGCAATCCGACCCCTCGTCTCCTCATTTCGGCTCTTCAGCCCACTGATGAAGTGCTGCAGCAACTGAGTTGTCATGATGACTCCTTGTCCAGGTTTTATCTAACAATACAGTTGCAGTCTACATCCTTAAGGGGAAACCCTGGAAAACAAAAGCATGAAAGAGACATCAGTGTTCCAATCAATGACAATAGGCACAGTGACAGGGACAAATGTGATGTGAATATGAATAGGCGGACTACTCTTCATTCCAAATCCCCTTGGCGCGAGGTTTTCGGCCGATATCTCCTCAACGGCTGAGCCAAATTCAACATACCATACATCAATAAACTTGTCTTTCTTGCCGGTATCTTTCTGCTATCTTCATTTTTTGCGTGAGGCCTGCATAACGGATCTCTTTCTCAAAACCCATTTCATTTCGCGATGCTGTTCAGTGCAGTTTACACGTGGGCGATGCATTGCGTCATTTCAAAATGGCCGCCATTTCGGCCGTCAGCACAAACGGTGATTTGTGAAACAACTTTTTTCTGTCACGTTTTTCGGGAAATTGACTGTGATGATGGCTGTACCGCCAAGAAAGATAAGTCAACTGACGTATGTTTCATCAAAATCGGCCCAGCCGTTGCGGAGCTATCGTTGATAAACCTCGCGCCAAGGGGATTTGGAATGGAGAGTAGGCCTACCACCAAGTAGAACCCCCTCTAGGCCTAAGCTCATGCTCATCAAATGGCCACCTCGCTCTAGGCCTGCCAAGTCCTACCCAAAAAGAAGGGGGAGGAGGGTCGGTCCAGGGACACCTCTCTCCTCCATCCTCTTGCCCTGCTCGTCCGTCTCTCACTCAGTGTTCTCCACACCAGTTAAAAAAAGGGCGGCTCGCCCCTCTTAAAAATACCGATGGCAAAATCCGCCCCTCTTAAAAACGGCCTACCCCTCTTAAAAATTTGTCCGCCCTAATATCTATGGTTTAGATCGCTCAATTATGCATCTCAGATGCTAAGAAAACGCATCTCAGAGCACCTAAAATCCAAATTTTGCCCCCCGTCAGTCAGAAGGTGCTCGCGCGGTGCCTTTGGCACCACGCCCACACCGCCGCCCCTCTTACACCAAAACCCGTGGAGAAGACTGCTCACTGACTGGGAGACGAGGACTGGAGTGTGGACATGGTCACATGGACGGTGGACACTGGCAGTGAGTGGCACTGCCAACTGGTGGTGGTGGCGAGACAGATAGAGGACATGGATATGGCCCAGGCCGGCCGGGGGGGGGGGGGGGGGGG
>NMRB01000161.1:530105-550432 GCA_002633025.1 Notospermus geniculatus
GAGGATGCGCGTGCGGCAGTGGCTTCCGCTATCAGAACCGTGTGACGTCACCAGCGCCCGGTCCGTTTCAAACCCTGTGGAGAACCCTTTGTTTCCACTTTGGTGCCCAAAGTGATTGGCTGCAGATGTCTTCATTATGGTTCAACTGGGTAATGCATTTTTGCAGTTCAAGAACGTATGGTAAACTATGTAGTGTTTATTTCATTTTCAGCTCCATGTGATGAAACACAACAATGACCGCCCATATCTTTGCGAGCATTGTGGCAAAGCGTACACAAGTCTTGGTCAGTTGGAGACGCATAAACGCGATCATGAAGGTGAGTTCATAATTGAATGCCCTGCCTCTGAGTGTTTTAAAACATTCAATTTAAAAACTCAAAATACATTTAGGGTATGTCCAAATACCTTAAGTGAGAAATTTCTGTGTTCCCAAATGAAGTGGAGGTTTACCTAGGTAACCTGTTAACTTGAATCGTTTTGTCCATTCCAGACCTGACGCAGTTTGGTAATTGTTGCACAGTGTGCGGAAAGGCATTTAAGACGAAGACGAAACTGAAGACACATTTAGTGACACATTCAGATGTTAGGTCCTGGGTTTGTGACTTCTGCGGCAAATGCTTCAAGGTACGTGCAGATTGTGGACCCATGTCAGTTACCACTACATGTACTTGGAAATTGGAAAGATTCCCAATAGTTTTCTTTGTGGTGGTGCATATTGAAATTTGACATGTTTGAAGTCTTGGACTTTTAGAAGGCTAGGTATGGAAAGATACTGTAAATATCTAGTTGTTAATATCAGAAAAATTTAGTATTTTTGTCATTTTTCCAGACAAAGCAAACATTAGTGACGCACACCAAGACCCACAGTGATGTTCGTCCATATTTGTGCACAATCTGTGGTCGAGCATTTAAACAGGTCGAGGCCCTCAGTGCTCACAAGAAGACTCACAATACTGACCAAGAACAACATCAGTGCAAGGTAATAGAGTTATTTGAGGGGTCAATATCTGCAACTTATGATTTACATTCAACTGGACACGATATGTTCCAAGAAACTTTCATGAAAATTTGAGAATTTATATTGATCGGATTTTGGGTTGTTGGGGGACCAAAGTGGTGTAGTGGTTGAATGTTGGAATGGAGACGAAGGGGTCTAGGGTTTGATTCCTAGCCAAGTCGCTGTTTTGTATTCTCAGGTGGTCAGAAAGTATCAAGTGATGTACTGAACGGGCTGCTCCCTGAGTTCCCCAAAAATGTTCTTGAGAGACTGGGATAATGTTAAAGGAGCACGGTATTGCCACTTCTTCTCGCCAGCCGGCGCCACTGTGCCACTCGCCAACCAAGGGACTAACTACGTATCGGCGAGTTGACCCGATTTACCACATACATTTTGTAATGCATTTTTGTAGTTCGTATTACTGCTGCTAGGTGGCTCACTCTACGTCGGCAGTCAAATAACGCATTTGAGATCCAATACCGTGCTCCTTTAAGAGCGTGGAGACGATTACAGTGGGAAGCTTCGTACATGTGCTATCGTTGCTATAAATAACTATGATCAATACTTTCTCGTCTTGACTTAATTACAGCAATGCAATAAAGTGTTCAAAAACTCCTACTCGCTGAGGGATCATGAACGGTTGGCTCACACCGGCAATGTTTTTCAATGTACCGCCTGCGACATGACTTTCAAGACAAAGTCTGGCATTGAACATCACATTCAGAACAAACATATCAACGTCAAGAAAATATGGAGTTGTCCTATCTGTCAGGGAGTCTTTCCTCAGGAGAGGTACCTCAAGGTGTGTTGACAGTTGATTACAGAACATTATCTACAACCCCCCCCCCTCAATGGACAATTTAAATATGAGCAGTTGTTTGTGTCACATTGGAATGGCATTCTATCAGAAATTATGGACTGTAAGTTTCTAAACACTTTTTCAGGCACATTTGAAGTGTGAACATGGCTCGCCGAAGAAACAACAAACGAAGAGGCAGAGGAGAACTCAGGCTCCAGAAAATGCTTCTCTGTTCGTCAAAACTCTTCTCCAGAATGATGATAAAATTGCCAATGTCATAGAAGTTGGACAACTGACTGATCCCGACCTGGTGAAGGCCATTGAGGTTCAGAGTGCAGAACAAGTTCCGCGAGTAATCCCAGTTGATATGTACGACTCTTCGCCTCAGGAGATCCTGGCCAATGACCTGTTGGGGAATCTCGAAGGCAATGTGGCTACGGATGGAACGTTTGTTCAGTACGTTGTTGTAGGGAGTAATATTGACATAGAGAGCACTGGGACTTGATTGACGTGTTGTTGCAATGCAGGGATAAAAGTGAATGGATTCATAGATTGGTCATATGTTCATTTTGACCTCTGTAATCAGATCACCTCTCAATTAAGGACAGCATTTATCAATAGCTAAAGGTGTCCTTTAAATACTGTAGGTAGGTCCCACTATATTTCCAATAAATTGGTTTGATCTGATGATTCCTATAGATGTATTTTGAATGAAGCCAATATTTACCAGCATTTCTCAAACTTTATTTTTCTAATATGTGATGCATTTAACTTATGAAACTGTGATAAAACAGGAAATAAAACCAAACATGAAAGGATTTGATTTAGTTAAATCTTATTGATTCATTCTCCATTTCATTCAAAGTCAAAGCTCCCAAACTAGGACTTCTGCCTGTAGACCCTGCTCTTCAACACCACTACTGGAAGGGGTATCTACAACGAAGACCTATAAAACCTACGTATGAAACACAGACCCTACTATAAAATGTAGAGCCTACTATAAAACTAAGACCCAGGGGTAGCGAGCATAAAGAGGTCGTAACCCTACGTCAGGCCTAAACCAGGCGTAGTGCAAGGGCCACAACGAGCACTACCCCTGGCTTAGGCCAGACGTAGGGTTACGACCCCTTTATGCTCGCTACCCCAGGTCTCTACAAACGCAAACCCTATCATAAAACGAAGACCCTGGTGGATACATTAATAAAATGCAGACCCTACTATAAAACAAACCAGCTAGCTGGCTACATGCATACATGTAAAGTCAACACAATTGAGATCATTGAAAAGTAAACTCATTCTGTCATCAATATGCCAATTTATTGGTACTCAAAAATGGTACATACCAGTTTGCAGTAAAGGTGCATTTATGTATGTATGTCTGCCCTTGGGCACCAATCAAGATGAATCGATTCATGCAATCAAAATTCTGAAATATCACAGTCGACGACAATCAACATTGCTGAGCTCCATCCTCCTTCCTCTTTCATCCGTTATCAAAGTTCTGCAACAGAACTAACTTCTGTGGTTCAAGTTTCTGCCGGCAAAGAGGACAGAAAGGCTGAAAAAAAATCGATTTTGAATAACGAATAGCAGTCATTGCCACAGAAATACATGACAGGGCCGGATCCAGGATTCACAGAAAGGGGGGGGGGGGCGTAGCTGGATAGAATTGGTGAGCACCCAAAAAGTGCTGTCTAAATGGGGGGTCTGGCCCTCCCCCAGAAAAATTTGACAATTTAAGTGCTTTTAGATGCATTTTCCTGGCATCTGAGAGCAAAATACTAGGATTTTTATGTGATTAAATTTTTCTTGCTAAAAAAATCATTGCTCTGCCAAAAATAGGGGGGGGGGGGCGTATGCCCCCCTGGATCCGGCCCTGCATCAGTTATTGTTGAAGGAGTGCAGAAAGGAGTGATAATGATATGGGTAAGCTACAAGTACAATCTCCACCATGTAATGCTGGCCCCATATTCATAAACGTTCTTAACTTAAGTGCGAAAAAACACTTAGTATCTTGCTTCCGGAAGTGCCATGCTTATCTTGGTATTCAGAAAACGACTAAGTGAGGGACTTAGATTAGTAACTATCTTAGATTTGAGGGACCGGCTTAGCGTATTGCTCAAATCATTCCCAGGGCAGAATGTCACATTTCATGGCAATTTTTGTGGTTTGGAAATGGGCCAAAACACTTGGTAGACAGGACGAAGACAGATTCTTGTGTAATATTTAACAGCCTGTTACGGGGGACTACGAAAAAGGTGCCGCATACATTGGCTGACATCAATAAAAGCTAGCACTATTCAAGTTTTGCAACGTATTTACACTGGATATTGCTGTGCAAATCTTAAGTAAAAGAATTTGCTAACTTTTATGAATATTAGTAATTGGATTGCCATGCTGTAGGCCCGTATAGAAGAAACTTGGATAAATGAAGTAGAGGAAACCAATTTTTTCTCAATCTGAGAACTGCGATTGATTGAGGAATACTGAAAAGGGTGATGACCGTTGTTGTTAATCATCGAAATTTTCGTCAAATGTAACGAACAAGAAAAAACACGAAGCTTGGGTGAAGATCGCCAACTCCATGAATAGCCGCAACCTATAGCTGTATCACGCACGGTCGTAGAACTTCTGTCAAAAGAAATGGCAAAATATTGTTCGTCTATCTCATCTGTTAGTGCTGATATGATTACAGGTTATTGTAAATTTCAAACGGGTGCCAGCGCGTGTTTTAGCATATCACGTAAGACCTATGGTGCATCTTGAATTTTTATATTTCCACGTCTTAGCCACGAAGTGGAAATGAAATTTCATGGTTTAATTTACATCGCAACTCTATCGGTCTAACGTCATTTCATACGTTAAAAGACGCTCCTGCAGCAGGCGATATTTGTGGTACCAACCATCTCCTGAATACATTACACCATGGATATGAAGCCCAATTTCGTATTTAGCATTTCGTCAGATTTACGAAACCTCACTATTATTGCTCGATTTTTCCGATTAAATGAATATTTCTTTGCAACTTGTCCAATCCACTTAAAGTTAAGACAGCCCCAGAGGAGTCCCAAATATAGGGGTATGGTTGAGCAAGTCACTAAGTTTAAGTAGCATATAGAATCCCACTTAAGTAAGTTGCTTAACTTAAGATGGTATATAAGTGCCTTACTTTGACTTAAGTACGTTTATGAATACGGGGCCAGATCTCCACCATGTAATGTACATGTAGTGTGGAGTGGATTGTGACTCACCTGAGTAGAGCACCATTCGTGTATACACGACCAACAGAATAGATGTCCACAAGTTGTCAAGGTTGTACTTTGGCGAACCTCCAGGCAGAGTGCACATTTATTCCTTGCTGTTGGGAGTATGCCATCAGAACCAATGCTGAAGAAATCAAGGACTTAGTGATTAAAACACAAGTAAATATCTACAAGAGTAAAGGGGCAAAGAAAGGTGTTGTCATTCAGAGGCAAGTCTGATACATGTATTCTGGCTCTGCATCATCACTTAAACATACCTATCATCCCTGGAATGAGATTGTCTAGGAGCTGTGCTGCCGCTGTCTTTCCAAAGACTGTACAGACTTTGGCAGAAGGTGAATCCCAACTGAAGCAATGACAAATAACCAAGGATTTTGAAGTCTGGAGGAGTCTGTCCACCAATATTTCGGACTCGCACCTATAACAGAACACAGAGGTACACTTAAACAAAACAGAAGAGTTGTGTTTGCTTGATAGCTGAGTGGAATGATATCCCCATTTCATCAGTAATACTGGAGAACATGAGAACTGACACCAGCATGGGACGTGTCAGTATGGGACATGGTTCTCTTGCCAAATTGTCCCTGGATAATCAGCATTTCATATGATACCCTTGGCCAAGTTCCAGCATTCTCCACAGGATTTCTTAAAGGTAGGGTGGTACCCCCTTGAAATTGCAGGATTTCCCATTACTTTGCAAATTAAGATAGGCAAGGTTTCTGCTAGGCTCAAATTTTCATTAGCCACAGTATTATGGGAAATGTGAAAGAGGCTGGCCAAGTACACCGTTTGCCTTTTGCCACAGAGGTCATTTTCAGCTGATTCAGATTTTGTGGTCATTTTCAATGATTTTCCCGATTTTTCTGTGTGGCTAATGGTAGCGGAAGCCCTGGATAGGGTGGTCACCAATTTAAGGTAGGGGGTGAAATAGAAAACCATTACAAAATTGGACTGTAAGGTAGGGTGGTAAAATGCCAAGGTACGGAGAACACTGAAGTTCGCAATCAGGAGCAATGAGATGTTTCCACTCACATAACGGATATTTGTTACCCTTTTAGCGATGTGATAAAATACTCCAAACAGGTAGAATACAGTCATGTGACATCTGTGAATGATCAGAATATTCTTCTTGAAAATCCGGGTGAATTTCAGCAACTTGTCGTTCACATCTGGTGGGAATTGGAACTCGTTACGATCGAGTTTCTTCTCCAGCCTATCAAGGAGCTTCTCCAGGAGGTAAGGGGTGAAAACGTGAAATAGGACAAGGAGGACTCGTCTCTGTAATAATAGAAAATACAGTATACAAATTGAATAGTTTGCAACCTCTGTTGCATTGTGAAGTAAAGTCCGGCGCAGCCTTTGCGCGACCCAATGGAATGCGGAAGTAGGCTTACCACAAACCACAGGTTGACCACAAATCTTATTCAACACACGATCCTCGAATAACCGATTGGACAGCGTGATCAAATTATACTCTGCTCCACTTTTACACGCAAAAACAAAAATTACCGGTATACAGGCAGCATATCTCTCATGAGTCCTTTACTAGTGTGTAAATGCTGTAGAATGGCCGTAGAATGTATGAATTGGGAATACACTGTAATAGTGCTCAGTCATGTGCAGGCGATCGTCGTTGGTAACGCGGGGGTAGATGGCGTAATTAAGTAGCCGCAAGCTGTTGTCAGATTTTGTATTTCTGCATTCCATTGGGTTGCGCCGGACTATAAGACAAGATACGGTAATCAAACTTGAGTACAGAATTACTCGCTTAATCTCGCCTGTTTTATTAATCATTTCCAAAATACTCTGATACGCACCATCCAAGATGGGATAGCCCTCTTTGTTTCATCAACTTGTAGAATGTTGACATATTCCTCTCCAAGGGTTTGCGAGCCTGCTAAAGTTGTCAGGGTGAAGTATCCCAAATCGGCAGCCAATACCAACTCCTTTTTCCATTTCATCCAAAACCGAGGTCCTGGAATAGAAAACAAGAGTTTTTCGTGTTGTTTCACCCATCATTGCTAGATCTTACATGTATATCTCAACTTTGAAGTCAATGTAAAAGGAATACCAAAGAAATCTCCAACTAATTGAAACTTACCAAACAAAGATTGGGCAACATCAGTTAGCCGCCTCCTTAGACTTGCCAAATAATAATCATCTTTCTGATTGGAACGGACTATCTCCACTACACTGGCTTCTGTCAGCATCACACTTGTTATGATTGAAGAAAACTAATGAATCATCAGCTGATTACATCATCATTTTATAGTATCTGCCTTTTCAGTCGGGAGGTCATACCATCATTAGTGTAAACTGCAGAGAAAGCAATGTAAACATGGTAATAAGGCCCACCAATGTTATAGGCCTAGGCCTAACCAGATAACAGATAGATAGGCAAAACAGGCCATTCGTACGAAAATTCATCGACCTTCTTTAACACACAGCTAGTGGCTTGAATCAATGGTGAAAAAGGTTAAACCCCCACACTGTATTGAATTTTACGATATTTTCAAAATGTTAAGAGAATGCAAACAGATGTTTCATAGTCTCGTGAAGGACCCCAAAATGCTTGCCTGATAGGTGTTTCAGAGAATCAAGGCCTAGTTTTCAGCACACATTAAAGCCCCACAGTATTGAATTTTACTGGATTTTCAAAGTGTTGGGAGAATGCTGGTCGAGGTCTCATAGCATCGTGAAGGTCCCCAAAATGCCTGCCTGATGCGTATTTCCGAGAATCAAGGCCTAGGCCTACAGTTCATTCCAAATCCCAGTAGGTTTATTATTGAACAATTCCTACCTATATACTTGGAATTACCCTCAGGTCGCCATAATTACAATGGTAACATCCTCTCAAACTCAATAAAATTTTTTTTTAAAATCCTCCCCGCGCCCTCCTCAGAAAACTGAGAGTGAAAGGATGATAACCAACTATTTTTACATGGCCTTAGGCTAGGTGCTGCACTCTATGAACTGAAAGCGGAAAATTCCTGATATCAACGAAAGTTTAAAAAAATTTGCCAAAAAATTATTTTTTTGTGAAATAAACCTCAGTTGTCGGCAGTTGCCTGTAGTTGTCGGTAATTAAACTCTAGTTGTCGGTAATTAAACTCTAGTTGTCGGTAGTTGTCGGCAGTTGACGGTAGTTGTCGGTAGTTGACGGTAGTTGTCGGTAAATAGTGGGTCGAGGATTTTTTCCATATGCCATCGTCATTAGTTCTTCGATTTGCCACCAGGAGCGCTTCATACCAATACTAAATATGGTAGATTTTAGGTTAATGTATGCGAAGCGGGAAATTCCCTGAATAACATTTCGCACGTGGTGACCCACTCCCAACAGCGGGAATCCCATGGAGGAATGCGCTGCTTGTTGGGAGGTTTGTTGTTTTGTGATGATGAGCTTTGCGAAACTGAGACTTTAGGATTGAATTATTGACCAATCATGGATGGAGACATGATATCATGACTTTTGTATGCAGACATCAACACCAGTTCACCTTCAGTACACCTGTAGGCCTACTCTAATCATGAGTGCCCCTACCATGCCTACGGGCCACAAATGTTTTTTGTTGTTCGCTGTATCTCCCGCCATGGCTAAGACTACTCGCACGTGGGGTTGGATGTAGGCCTATTTCAATCCTGCTAATAGGCCTACATGTACATGTAATACTAGTATTCCATAGTAACATGACGGATGAGGTTTTTTAAATGAAGTAAATGAAGTATTATTTTTGATGAATAAACACAAGGCCAGATACTAGGGTGCTCTAGCGTAGGGTTGATTTTTCGTCCTTACCCCAGTCAGCAGCAGCAGTCTGAACCATGTAAAAAGCCTTAAAGGGAATAATGTATCATGAATTCATTGTTTACATTCAACGTTTGTAGGCCTACACATGGATGTTTACTAGGCAGGCCTGTTTTTGGGACATGGGGGGTCAACCCACCGATTTGAATGAATAAATTCAGCATTAANTTTGGCAACGAACCATGATCAGCTTGTCCTTGACGCTTAATTTTATTAACAATACATGGTTATTCATAAATAAGACGGTTCAACCTTCGACCGCCGCACTAAAACGGCGCTGTATGTTTCCACTACCGCCCCCTTAATAAAAAGGATGAAGGGCATGGCACCTGCAAATCAACCAACCTGACCAAGATAAGAAAGACTGAACATAAACAGAAATACACAATCCGTTTTGTGGCCCGTGAAAAAAATCTGGGACACATTCAATTCCGTTAAACTGCCATTGTTTCTTGTGGTCAGGACCGTTTATTAACTAAGTGCCTGAACTGAAGGAAACTGTGAAGAACCCGGGGATTCCCGGTTTCATGGGAATTCCAAGATTTCGCATATATTATCCATATTTGGTAGAGTTGTACAGCGCTCCTAGCGGCAAATGAGGAACTAATGACGACGGTGTATGGAAAAAATCCTCGACCTAAATAGTGCGACCCTTGAATTGATATGCTAAATTCAATCAAATGCATGAAATGTACTTAGCAGCCGCTCCTTAGGCAGCACTAGCTGGTGATATTGTAAGTGACCGTGGAAAGGTGGCAGCACAGTACGGTGACCTATTTCTTGCGCAAGGCACTTTCTTATGGGGAACATTCACAGTGTAAAAACTCAGTACATTGCCACCACGTCATCGCCTGAAGTGCGCGAGATTGTACTTTTTCAACATGGCAGCGTGCACTGAAATCCTGACATCCACTTTTCCTTCCCTTGATGGCGAATTACTCCAATATATTGAGGGTAATTTGGACCAATTTTATATTCTTTGCTTATTTTATGTACTCCTTCAAGTGTATTGGTTGTCCATTTTTACGGATTATCTCAGATCTTGGCGTTTATTGGCCTTCCTCATCTCATCATGCTCATCCACCACACTCCACACACAGCACAGACAGCACAGCACACAGATCATGATGAGATGTCACAATCACCATGCAATCACCACACCATGACATCCAGTGTAGTGTAGTAGGCCTAGGCCTAGTATAGTGTATGTAGGCCTAGGCCTAGGCAGGGCTTGAGCTGGCCACCCCCCCATTACTTTTTTTAGCCAAAGTAAGGAACCTATTGAACCCTGAACAATAGGGCCTATTGTTCAACAGTGGATTTTCTTTACTTTGACTTTGACTAAGAAAAGTAATGGCCAGCTCCAGCCCTGCCTAGGCCTACTGCACTAGCCTAGTGTCATAACTGATCGGTAGGCCTAGCATGTTGTAAAGTAGGCCTACTCTCCATTCCAGTTCCGATTGGCGCGAGGTTTATCAACGATAGCTCCGCAACGCCTGGGCCGATTTTGATAAAACATACGTCCATCGACTTATCTTTCTTGCCGGTATCTTATAATCCAAGTTTCTTTGGACTTTATTGCAGTTAAGTCGTTGAAATTGACCAAAATGTCATTTTTGCCGATCGGCTGCCTCCATTGAAATGACGTCATCGCCAGCGCCACACGAGGAACGTCAGATCGGACTATTTGTTCGGGGGAGAGAAGCCTCTCAGACAGTTCGCATCTGACCTCAGTTTTTTCCATGCTAACAGAGATTTATTGTCCGTCAGATGAATAAAATTACATTTAGTCAAATATAGCAACGGAAAACATCCATATTTCTAGCACATAAACTCACAGGGAAAAACTCAGCTGAACACGTGAACGCAGGAGCAGCTGCCCACCCCTACGAAAAATCGACGCGACCTCGCAAAACACAGCGCTCGTAGCGGCCAAATCGCGGAACTACACTTTGTACACAACCTCGCGTGCAAATGTACAGGGGTCAAAATATCGAGAAATAGTGGGAATATCGCGATGAAACTTGGATTATAAGATACCGCAAAGAAAGACAAGTCGATTGATGTATGTTTCATCAAAATCGGGCCAGGCGTTGCGGAGCTATCGTTGATAAACCTCGCGCCAATCGGAACTGGAATGAACAGTAGGCCGCCTAGTCTCAGTCTACAGTGGTCTAGTAATTAAGTGTGAAGTCTGTGTCCTGTCATGCCTGTGCTGTGGTCAGCTGTGATCAGTGTTCACGTGTCACTTACCATGCTTACATGAAGGCCTGGCATCGGCTATGCAGGCAGGCAAGCAAGGCCTCTAGATTTAGACTAGGCCTACCAACCATGACGTAGGCTAGTAGAGACAAGAGTAGAGGCTGCAGTAGGCTTGACAGTCAGGTCAGCTGTATACTGTATTGTCTCTACTCTCATTATCATTGAGTTAACTTGTCTTAGCCTTCGCCAGTTAGCCAAATAGGCCAAGGCCCTACTATCAAACAAAAGTAAAAAGAATATCTCTCCCTCTTTTTCATGCAGGTATCCTGGAACATCCAGATGACTTCGAAACAAGTAGCGACCTCTATGATGCTATTGGAGATATGCTTTTGGAAGTGGATGATGAGAAATCGGAGGATGAAATACAAAAACTCTGTGACCACGTGATGAACTTACTGAAGGAGTGAGTCATTGTGAAAACTTAGCACTTCCATGTTACATCGTTAGGCCATATAAAAATAATCTTTAGTTTAGCATCAGTCATACTTGTAAAAAGTGAGGAGGGTTTATTTTTTATTTTTATTTTTCATACTGAAATATGATCATCAAAAGAGATTTGAAGCTTTGCAGCTTCCCTTAGGAACAAACCATTAGAAACCTTTAAGAACTGAAAACAAAAGGTTTTTATTTCAAACAGTACTAATACAAGTCATGGCCCTATTGAGGATCGTCAGACCTCTGTATAATACTTCCATGGTCAGAATTTGTGCTAAAATGGTAAAACTAGGAGGAAAAAAATGAAAAAATTTTTTTTAAAATTTTGAGGCGGCAAGAAAATTTGAGGCGGGAGGTGGCCTTAGTTGCATCAGTAATCTTTTGGATATTCAGAAGATAATTTAGTACCAGATATTTGAAGTGTCCCATTCCCTAAACTGCATTTTTAGCTCACTGGGGTGAGCTATTACGATGGTGCAGCGTCCGTCGTCGTCCGTCGTCGTCGTCGTCCGTGTTTGCAGATGGGGGCTTAGGAGGTTATTTTCATCTTGAATGGGCTCCTAGGTGGTCATTTTCTCTTAGGTGGTTAACCACCTAAGAAAACTTCTGCAATCGAATGACAACACTGCAGAGAGCTCTAAGGAGGTTGTATTTCTTAAGTGGTTATTGTCCTTATTCCCTAACAAACCACATTGGAGTAGTTAGGAGACATATTTTGACCACCTAACAACATTTTCTTAAGTGGTTAACCACATTAGCATATATTAGTGGCTCCGTCCGTCGTCGTCGTCGTTGTCCGTTAGCAGGGCACGTTTCGTAACCGCTGGAGCTATTGATCTGAAACTTGGTACATACATACCCCTAGGTCAGATGACCCACGACACCAAGTTTCGGTCCCATTCGACTCTCAGTTTGGCCACCAGGTGGCGGAAACCAAAAACACAAAAAGTAGAACGAATAAAACTAAAGATGTCAGGATTGACAATTTCGATGTGGCTTTTGGGGACAAGTTAGTAAATGATGTTTCAAATAAAGTTAAAATACTACAGTTTTCGTGGATCTCATATGGATGTTGAATGTGCAGAATTTCATGCGATGCAGACAAATCTAATATATCTTGTCTACTTCTTCAAATAATTGTCATTTCCGTTATGGTAAATGACCCACCCAGTACCAGTACAGTTGAAATACCAATACTGGAATCAGTATAAGTGCCAGTACCAGTACAAAACCTTACTTCTTTCAGAACGCTATTGACCTGTGCCGACATAAACCTCACATTTGGACGCCGCTTTGGTCTTGTTGGCCGGAATGGAATGGGCAAGACTACTTTGTTACGAATGATTGCTAGGTGAGATACAGGTTGAATTATTGCCAAGCTTAAAGCGAATCGAAAGCGAAAAATTTGATTTAGAAATAGAATTTGAAAGGGGACGAATTTTCAGCAAAAAATGTAAACAAACTTCTCCAGAATGTCAACAAAGAAATTTTTGTGCATTTTGATTGGCTGAATTTTGTGTTTACAAACACCAGCCAAATGTAAACAAAATCCGCTATCGATTCGCTTTAAGGTGGAGAGATTTTCAGATTTATTTATAGGTAGGGTTACCTGGAACCTTGGGTTCATTTTGCAAGGTCTAATGATCGAGGGTTGTTTTTTCAGTCGTCAGTTGTGGATTCCGTCCCACATATCCGTTCTCCACGTGGAGCAAGAAGTGGTTGGAGACGATACGTTGGCGACCGAGAGTGTTCTAGAATGTGATACAGTCAGGGCGTCCTTACTGAAGGAGGAGAAGGAGATAACACTGCAGTTGAATGCAAGCAAGTGAGTGCTAGAAGATGGGCAGGGTTATATCTAGGCCATTTTAGAGCGGCGGTACGCCGTGCCGCCGAAATGGGGCGCCGCTGTGCCCTTTTTAACCCCCTAGGGCGCCGCTGTGCCCCTAAAAAAAATATATATTTTTTTTAGGTTTTAGTACCTCCCAGACCCTCTGCCATGGTCCCTTTTGGTCGTATCACCTTAGAAACTGCCTTAAATTGGCTGTTGACTGGAGTTATAAAGACATTTTTAACTGACAAGCCTCTCAAATTCCGTTAGTAGAAATGTCGCGAATAAAAAGTGCCCTTTTCTAGGTTGAAGTGCGCTTTTCAGAAAGTTTGCACCGTGCCCTTCTGAAATCCTGGATATAATCCTGATGGGTTCTTGTTTGTAGCATTGGCTTGGCAGAGAGTCTGTCTTACTGAAGAAGTCAATAAAATCTGCTTTGAACTCTGCTCTTCTAACCATTTTGTTGCTTCGGTCAGTTTCTCACAAAATGAAAATATGAAGAACTTGAATGACAGCTGAAAGGTATCACATATTCTTTCGAAAGCTCTCAGTTAGTGCTTTCCAATGAATACCTACATGTATGTGACCGGTTTCTCTACAATTTCAGGATTTGGTAGATATTTCTTTAATGATAAAATTGCCTCTGACTTTATTTTGCAGTCGGTCAGACAGTCGATTGAGCAGTCGCTTGGCAGAAATTTATCACGAATTAGAAACAATAGAGGCAGATAAAGCACCAGCCAAGGCGGCTATGATCCTGAATGGTCTAGGATTTAATCCAGAGATGCAGAGAATGACCACGAAGTAAGTCTCAAAAGCAATGCATATCCATGACCGACATCTTTCTTTGCCTCTTGGTGTAACTGATGCACAGTTGAAGTAAGTTGATGGTGGATACACTGAAGCTTCCCCTGTGTTTACAGCTCAAGCAGTAAATCTGCACATAATATCAGGTCAAGCAGCCAATTTTTATCACACAGTACCAACTTTTTTCAGAGAATTCTCTGGAGGATGGAGAATGAGGTTAGCTCTTGCCCGGGCTTTGTTTTCAAAGTGAGTACTTCTGATTTCATCGACCTCTTTTCATATGTTCAAATTGAGAAGTATTTACAAGGATTAAACACCTTTGACCTTTGACAACGCTGCGGAATGTTTTCTGCTGGGAAGCCTGCATCCAGGGGCATGGGGCATCGCAAGCATTCATCCGTAATAATTTGCTTTATCATTTTTTTCAGGCCAGACTTATTGTTACTTGATGGTAAGTTCGAAGGAGTCAGTTCCGAGCTGCACAAATGGCAACCCGGCTGTCCGTCCTATCACAACCTGTCTTCCTATGCTCTTTTTGTCCAGCACGCAGGTGTTGATCTGCAAAATTTTCTGTTATTCTCATAAGCCAACTTGTATCAACAATGCAACTGATTGAAAGCTGCATTCGCCACAGCATCAGCTGGTACCAGTAATTTCAGTATTTGCCATGTTCAAACTTTTTGTGCTTTGTACGCACTTCAAGAATTTATCTCCATTCCAGAACCTACGAACATGTTGGACATGAAAGCCATCATCTGGTTAGAGAATTACCTTCAGTCCTGGCCGACTACAATTCTAGTCGTTTCTCACGATCGGTCTTTCTTAAATTCCGTCTGCACGGACATAATTCATCTCCACACAAGACGTTTAGATTCATACAAGGGTGACTACGAACATTTTGTCAAAACTAGAACGGAGAAGTCGAAGAATCAAATGAGAGAGTACGAGGCACAGAAACAGTATAGAGATCACATACAGGTCAGTGTTCTCGCCAGGTCTTTTAAACAGGGCGGCACCACCCTGTTCAACAATCAGAGGTCATTTTACCATCCTGTTTAAAAATCTAACTTGCAATGCATTTTCAATTACACCAGCCTGTTTGAATTTCACTCCCACCCTGTTTGAAAAATCCAGGGCCTTAAAATCATAGGAAAATGCAGTCAACCCGCCCTGTTTGGAAAAATTTCTAGCTATCACTGCAGGTTGGTGGAACTGCATAAGGCTTCCCTTACATAGAAGTATTCGGTATACGAAAACGCCGGTTAACAAAGGCATTCCGAGGATTCACCACCGTGAAGCCATTGTAAACCGGCGTTTTCGTATACCGTATACTTCGATGTAAAGGAAGCCTGACTGTCAGAGCGGCGCAGTGGAACATCGGCATCTGACACCTCTGAGGTTCTAGGTTCAATCCCTGGTCAGACTCGCTCTTCTGTGATACATGTAGAGAAGCTGACTCTCTTTGATAGTGCAGGTTTCGCCGGGCAGTCCAGTTTCCTCCTGTTTTATATTAAATTTGCCCAATAATGTCTACAGAGTTAATCATTCCTTATTTGGCATTCAGTGAGTTGTCACCTGTCCGTTCTATAATTCTAAGATGCTAGAATTGGTAGTGAACGCAATCGATGGAATAGGGCAATATGTACATTCATTGGCTGATATTCATAAAAGCTAGCAAATCCTTTTACGTGTACTTCAAGTTTTGTAGTACATTTACATTCGACGTCACTGTGCAAAGTAGAAGCATTTGCTAACTTTTTATGAATACATGTACTGGCCACTGTCTCATGCACAGTGCTTGCACATGACATTTTTGCCTAGAGTGGAGATCCGAAAAGCCTGTTCGTTTCAGAGATCAATGGGGATTTCATCATTTGAAATCAAAGAAAAAAGAACATTAGAACAGTATCTCATTGTACCGGTATTTGTTTTGTTTCAGGTGTTCATTGATAGATTCAGATACAACGCCAACAGAGCTTCCCAAGTGCAGTCAAAACTCAAGTTATTAGAAAAATTGTAAGTACATGCACCAGTCTCTTGCATACTAGTAGATGGATGACAATTCTGTGGTCATTTGGCCAAATCGTCTTAATTCAAATATCATATTCTTTGCCAATTTTAATCAAAATTCATGTGGAATGGCTTCAGAATGAGATCGACTCTCAGTCTCAATCTCGCGAGTCCTGCGATGTCGCCACAAATGTTTTTGTTTGGTTTTCAGACCAGAGTTGAAACCCGTTGAGAAGGAAACCGAAACAGTCCTGAAGTAAGTCTCTCAGATTGTCTCTTGAGGTTTGTCATTAAAGTTTTGGGGCCAGAAAAGAACTTTTACTCTCAGTTATTCAGCTGTTCATTATATGCATCTTTTGGAGTTGAGAAAATGGAAGATTTGTAAATGCAACAGAATGGAATGAGAATGTTTGTGTTGTTCTTGGTGACTTCATTCTTTTGTTTTGTTTTGGGCCCGAGCGATGCCCAATTTGAAGTGATGGAATAAGGTCCACACAGTTCATGAGTGAAGTATCGCTGCCCCAACCGTAGCCAGAATAAGCAATCAAAATCTGATTGGGGATTATAAAGTTTTAATTGTTTTGTCCCAGATTCCCAGAAACAGAGTCCCTGAACTCACCCATTTTACAACTGGATGAAGTTGACTTCAAATACTCAGGAAGTGAGCGGTGGATTTTCAAAAATATTTGTCTCGGTGCAGGAATGGACTCAAGAATTTGTATAGTAAGTGTCAGAGATTATTGATAAAAGCGTACATCTTGTTGAGTTCGGCCAAGAAGGAGAGAGGTCATCTATCATATATTGGATCGGTACAGGATTGCTATTATGTAGGCTAGTACTGGTGGTTAGATTCAAGGCGTGAACCCATGTCACATTTTCACGCTGCGATATCGTGCTGGCCTATCGGTTTCACAGGCAAAAAGGCAATAACAAAAGATTTCTATGATTGAAAAAGCAGTGTCAAATTTCTATGGCCTTTAGGTTTTGTCTGTGGCCTTTAGGTTTTGTCTGTGGCCTTTAGGTTTTGTCTGTGGCCTTTAGGTTTTGTCTATGGCCTTTAGGTTTTGTCTATGGCCTTCAGGTTTTGTTGCTTTCTGCCACAAAAATCGTGTCAGTGGGTGCAGGCCTTCAGAGCAAGGAATTGCATCATGTTTTGTTCAAAATTCCAAAATTATTCCTAATTTCAAAATCGTCCTCTCCTTAGGTTGGTGAGAATGGTGCTGGAAAAACAACATTACTGAAAATCTTGTTGGGCGAGTTACAACCTGTCAGCGGTTTACGTGTTTGTCATCGGAATTTACGGATAGGGTACTTCAGTCAGCATCACGTGGATCAGCTGGACATGAACTTGACGTCGGTGGGGCTTATGGAGTCAAAATTCCCAGGTTTGTTGAGACATGGGGAAATTTGTGATCATGAAAAAAGGCAGATGGTCTTATTGAGAATTAATGCTAGTCTTGATCAGTTGGGAAGCCTGCCTCTAGTTTTGAACTTAAAGCGGATTGTTCGCGTCTGTCCAAAGTGAACCAAAAATAATAAAACAACCCGTTTTATTCGTAACAACAACTGGTAAATACATTGCGGCGGCCGCTCCAGAAACTGTTCTGTGGAATCTTTGACTCGGCGCGAATAGTCTGCTTTAATGGGAGGAGTCAAGTTAGTCACAAAAAGTACTCAGTGATTGGTGAACGGGAAACGGTTTCTTACTTGTCTTGTATATATGTTTGTGATTTCAACCAATTTCAATTCTGAATTCTTCATCATTTTCCACTGATTCATAGGTAACAACACAGAGCACTACAGAGCCCAGCTGGGTAAATTTGGCGTCTCAGGAGATCTTGCCCTCCAGCCGGTGGTCAGCTTATCTGGGGGTCAGAAAAGTCGAGTTGCCTTTGCCGTCATGTGTGCCATGAAGTGAGTGTCACTTGCAATATGGTGTACTATCTATACATGTGCCTGTATCCAAGTAAGGTGTGGATATTGTTCACATGAGCTGCAGCAGTTTCATGTACCCCACTTGGGGATTCTTTCAGTTGTTTTAAAACATCTTGCATTGGACTGATGTCCCAAGTAGTACAATGGGTGATTTCAAAGTTGGTTTTGGTTTTAGTCTTGGGTCTTAGTATTAGTTTTGGTCTTAATTTCTACCCCTAAATCCATGGGTCTNTGTATACTGTACATATCCACCGTAAATAATCCCCAAAAGTTCCTTTGAATAATTAAAACAGGCCATTAATTAACATCACGTCGGTTTGGGACGGTTGGCAATCGCTCCAACTAGGCGATATGCAAGACGGATTCTGATTGGCTTTGAATTTCAAAGGAATTTCAACATGGCGATTACCAACCAGTGTCCCAAACCGACGTGATGTTAATTAATGGCCTGTTTTAATTATTCAAAGGAACTTTTTGGGATTATTTACGGTGGATATGTAGGCCTACAGTATACAATGTGGAGACTACGGTGAAGGTAGGTTTTTGTGAAAATATTGATACAGGGTTCCTGCAAGGTCTTAAAAAGTCTTAAATTTGGCACTTCCATTTTCAAGGCCTTAAAAAGTCTTAAATTTGATAATTTCTGTGGGAAGGTCTTAAAAAGGTCTTAATTTTCGGTAGTATCCATTCTATGGACTGAGTCCAAATGGACTGAGTAACTTGGACCGAGTGCCAAAATGTGAAAAATGCAAGAAACAAGCCGTTTTGTGGATAATATGAAAGGATACTGCCTAGGTACTGAAAAGACTAGTACACCCCCTCATTTTTCTCCAGCAAAAGCGTACGAAAGCAACAGAATCTGCAGAAAAAAGCGAGTTTTGTGAGTTGCGTTCCACTTACATTCTGCATTTTAGAATCAACACTTCTGGGTAGGCTATCGGTATTTCCAGGAAATATCGTGGAGACGAGGTAGCCCCAATTCAAGTGCAGACGGCGGTATTGGATCAGACATCCACACTTAGGCGTGACCGGCATGCACGGCCTGTTTCATGTGTGTATAGGAGCAATCTTTGGAACGAGGTTGCAAAATTCCCAGCATAGG
Source organism: Notospermus geniculatus (assembly GCA_002633025.1). Taxonomy (NCBI): domain Eukaryota; kingdom Metazoa; phylum Nemertea; class Pilidiophora; order Heteronemertea; family Lineidae; genus Notospermus; species Notospermus geniculatus. The sequence goes on from NMRB01000161.1 coordinate 549,349, forward strand.
ATTCCGTGAATCGTTACCTCGAAAGGCATGCCACATGACGTGACGTCGTCATGTTTTGTTACTACATGTATTTATAGACTGGGCGCAGAGCGCTATTGGGTTGATGTAACTTGGGAATTTCAGGTCGGCTCAGGGAAGAACAAAATTTTATAGTTTTGTTTTTCTTAACTCTTTTCACGTTCTACATATTGAAGATAACCATTTCTTACAAATTTATGGTGACAACATTCATTATTATTGCTTATATCTTTTTTGGCACTCCAATCTACTTAGTCCAATTTACTCAGTCCATTTGGACTCGGTCCATTGAATGGATACTACCTTAATTTTCATATCAAGGCAGTTGTAAAAAAATTGGCAGGAGATGTCAGGAAATCGCATCTCCGGGCTTCTTAAAATCAAAATTTTTCGGGGGGAGGGCCCAGACCCCCCCCAAGTAGCCTACCCACTGTCTTGGCCGTGTCAATCCCTACATTGTATCATTCTTCCCTTGTAGAAACCGTTCTAGGGATGTTCGGGGGCTTAATTTAGAAGAAAATAGGTCTTAAATTTTGCCGAGGTCTTAAATTTGGTGCTCCACAGGCTGCAGGAACCCTGTGATATTTTTTTGTGAAAATCTGGGCTGAAGTGAGAGGTCGAAAAAAACGTGATGTCCTTGTCCTATTATATAGATCAGTTTCGCTAGCGCCATCTTGCCGATAATCAGGTCATCGCCATGGGAATGCCTAGTTCTGGCCCGACACTGGTGCCCGGTCCCGACATAGCTTACGCATGCGCAAATAGGATGTCAACGCGAAAGCATGTTGTTTTTCATGGATCGTCGCCGATAAAACATCAAGTTTTTCACGGTACCTGACCTGATCTTCATGATTAATGGATCGACATAGTTCCTCATGATTAGAGCAAACGTGTAAGGGCCAAAAATTAAAATTTACAATGGGTAGTCACTCTTTAAATGCAAAAATACTGCGCAGCTGAAAACTCCGCGGAATTTTCATTGCTTTTAACGTTGGCAGACAACTCACATCCGGGTTCTTTTCCCCCAGTGGGGGCCGCATGCGCAAGATCCCCATGGTGATGACCT
>NMRB01000161.1:551787-567437 GCA_002633025.1 Notospermus geniculatus
GTTCATCCAGGTACCCTTGTGGATCAAATTTTGGGTTGATTTTGGTCTTGTGGATCGAAAAATTATTGTGCACCTGGGTGCACAAGCAAGTTGGTCTCTTTCAGTTGGGAATCGTCTTGTGGTTCAATTTTTGTGAAAATAAAAAAACAGGTGCAGAAGGTTGGGATGTCCATCACTGGGTGAGGGACACTTTTTCTTCCATGTGATGGACACCTTACATCATACCAAGGCGCCACCTTTTGATTTCTGAATGGACAGAATTGACCAATGGTAGCCATTGTAACAACCCATCATGCATAATCATGATAATAGGTGCACAAGGGTTGATTCAACAAATATTTGCACATGTGTAGGCCTTGTGGAACTGTGCAGACACCATTTTGTTCTGACAGAGCTCATGGAGAGGGACATGTTTCTGGATTAATCTAGATACATAAAATCAATTATGGCCAAATTAAAAAACAGGTAAGGATGTGATTTATGAAGTTGTTGAATGTGTAGTCCTAGGCCTTGTAGGCTATAGTCATGTTCCATAAATTGCGGACCATGTTTACAAGGCGTCAGTGACGTCGCAATGCATCAGCATGTGTTGGATGCACTACGGCGTCACGTCACGTTGTCTGCAATTTTCGGTGCATGTCTATAGGCTATGTTGGCCTAAACGATGTGCCTAATTAGGCCTAGGCCTATGTACTGATGTAGCTAGGCCTACCGGTAGGCCTAGGCCCTAACATGTGTAGCCTATTATTTATTGTGTAGGGGGGCCTAGCCTATGCCTAGGCGATAGGCCTTGTCTTGTTAGCTCATGAATGCATGCATTTTTTTCATGCACAGGCCACACATGATTGATAGCACAGTGTAGGCCCATGTTTGCAAATAAGTGTTTGGTCATTAGGCCTATCTCTCTATCTAATGAGCTAGGCCTACCGGTAGACCTAGGCCTAGCTAAAACATCCACGAGCGTGACGACGTACCGGTACAATGTTTTGCACCGAACGATTTAAAAAAACGTATAGGCCTAGGTCTAGTAATGCACAAGGATATACTTTGGACGGACCATTGGGCATACATGTAGGTGCACAAGGCTTTGTTGTGCAAATGCCAATACTTTGCATGCTTCAGTTTTGCGACTGTGCACAAGGAGAGTTTAGACATATTGATCAGAGGTGCCTGTGCAAGCTAAAAAAAGGTGCAGAAGGCTTTGTTTCAAGAATAACTTGAGACATACTGTCCAGAGGTGCACAAGCAATGATTTGGTGCACAAGCAATGATTTGGTGCATAACCATGGAAGTGTGCACAAGGGCCTTCTGGGGGAGAGGACAAGGATAGTTGCGCAAGGCTTTGTTGTGCAAATGCCAATACTTTGCATGCTTCAGTTTTGCGACAGAGTTTAGACATATTGATCAGAGGTGCATGAGCAAGCTAAAAAAAGGTGCAGAAGGCTTTGTTTCAAGAATAACTTGAGACATACTGTCCAGAGGTGAACAAGCAGTGATTTGGTGCACAAGTATGGAAGTGTGCACAAGGGCCTTCTGGGGGAGAGGATTCATTGTTATAACTTGTCATCTAATTCCAGGTACTACATGTAGGCCTACTAATCAAATGACCCTCGATTCTGGAGCCCAAGCAAAGTCTGAACCTGAGCTACAAATGAAGGAAGATGCTGCAGTTATCTGCATTCCTGCCATCGATAATCCTCCTGAACTTGCCGTGGACTCTTCCCTTGCTGGTGATATTACCACTGGTAGGTATTTTTTTCAGGACATGATTGACAACATTCCAGCCATGATAAAAAGTCGCTGACCAGAGAAGTGAATGATGGTGGCAAGTTACAGATTCGTTTCTCATCTGTAGTTTTCTATCTGTGCACAAGGGTCCTTCTTGCCGATCGGCCATCAGGTGTAGTGTCTTGGATGGTTGTGTACCAAATAAAAACAGTGCACAAGCAATGATTTGGTGCACAAGCAATGATTTGGTGCATAAGCATGGAAGTGTGCACAAGGGCCTTCTGGGGGAGAGGACAAGGATAGTTGCACAAGGCTTTGTTGTGCAAATGCCAGTACTTTGCATGTTTCAGTTTTGCGACTGTGCACAAGGAGAGTTTAGACATATTGATCAGAGGTGCATGAGCAAGCTGAAAAAAGGTGCAGAAGGCTTTGTTTCAAGAATGACTCGAGACATACTGTCCAGAGGTGCACAAGCAGTGATTTGGTGCACAAGCAATGATTTGGTGCACAAGCAATGATTTGGTGCATAACCATGGAAGTGTGCACAAGGGCCTTCTGGGGGAGGGGACAAGGATAATTGCGCAAGGCTTTGTTGTGCAAATGCCAGTACTTTGCATGTTTCAGTTTTGTGACTGTGCACAAGGAGAGTTTAGACATATTGATCAGAGGTGCATGAGCAAGCTAAAAAAAGGTGCAGAAGGCTTTGTTTCAAGAATGACTCGAGACATACTGTCCAAAGGTGAACAAGCAGTGAATTGGTGCACAAGCAATGATTTGGTGCATAACCATGGAAGTGTGCACAAGGGCCTTCTGGGGAGAGGACAAGGATAGTTGCGCAAGGCTTTGTTGTGCAAATGCCAATACTTTGCATGCTTCAGTTTTGTGACTGTGCACAAGGAGAGTTTAGACATATTGATCAGAGTGCATGAGCAAGCTGAAAAAAGGTGCAGAAGGCTTTGTTTCAAGAATGACTCGAGACATACTGTCCAGAGGTGAACAAGCAATGATTTGGTGCACAAGTATGGAAGTGTGCACAAGGGCCTTCTGGGGGAGAGGATTCATTGTTATAACTTGTCTCATCTAATTTCAGGTACTACATGTACTATACTGTAATCAAATGACCCTCGATTCTGGAGCCCAAGCAAAGTCTGAACCTGAGCTACAAATGACCAAGGAAGATGCTGCAGTTATCTGCATTCCTGCCATCGGTAATCCTCCTGAACTTGCCATGGACTCTTCCCTTGCTGGTGATATTACCACTGGTAGGTATTTTATTCAGGACATGATTGACAACATTCCAGCCATGATAAAAAGTCGCTGACCAGAGAAGTGAATGATGGTGGCAAGTTACAGATTCGTTTCTCATCTGTAGTTTTCTATCTGTGCACAAGGGTCCTTCTTGCCGATCGGCCATCAGGTGTAGTGTCTTGTGTACCAAATGAAAACAGTGCACAAGCAATGATTTGGTGCACAAGCAATGATTTGGTGCACAAGCAATGATTTGGTGCACAAGCATGGAAGTGTGCACAAGGGCCTTCTGGGGGAGGGGAGAAGGATAGTTGCACTAGGCTTTGTTGTGCAAATGCCAATACTTTGCATGTTTCAGTTTTGCGACTGTGCACAAGGAGAGTTTAGACATATTGATCAGAGGTGCATGAGCAAGCTAAAAAAAGGTGCAGAAGGCTTTGTTTCGAGAATGACTCGAGACATACTGTCCAGAGGTGCACAAGCAATGATTTGGTGCACAAGCAATGATTTGGTGCATAAGCATGGAAGTGTGCACAAGGGCCTTCTGGGGAGAGGATTCAATTGTTATAACTTGTCTTGTCTAATTCCAGGTACTACATGTGCTAATCAAAAGACCTTGATCTGCATCCCAGCCACCAGGTAATGAATGAATCATTAAATTGCAAAAGACGATACTGATGCCAAGAGGTGCCAAGTGTAGTGGACATGCATCATTCTGGATATTTCTTCATTTCATGTCTTGTCTCATGTCCATACTCATAGTTGCATCAATGCAATGCATACTAGAATGTCCCAATGCATCTAAACTGCATTTGTTAATCAACGCCACCTTTTCCAAACGATTTTTGTACTGGTGAGAAGTCCGTTCATTTGAATGTTTTCATTGATAATTATTGATTTCCAGTTCACATGTCACTGAGTGAGAACTGTGATGTTTTTCACTTGTTTTGTCTTTATAAATAAAGAAGATTATTTTTCATAAGCAGTGTCTTCGTTTTAATTGTAGTTGTCGTATTCAAATTGTGTGATTCTTTATTATGAAAGCCAATACGTTTTTGGGGTGTCACTCTGCTGTATGTGACAGTTTACCTTGTTGTATGGGAATCATAGGTTTGCTATGCTGGTCACTCATTGACAGTACCGGTACCAAGATTCAAACCAGTACCGGTACTGGTTCGAATCTCCCTTATGTGGAGACGTGGGTTCGGATCCCGGCCTTGTTGTATACAACATGACAGTCAATTTTGAAAAGGTTCAGACTGAAAGCAGGTGCTTCTAGTGCACGGGATGCATCTGTAAGGGGTGTGTGCAGGGTGAGTTCCTGGAGTTGCCTGCACTGAATGGCTGTCCAGTGCTCCCATATAGTCCCTCTCTGGGAGATCCCTGGCCTTGTAAAATTAAATGATTTCGAGATTACCGTAACCTTTTTTTAAGTGAACAAAGTCAAATTGTGTGATTCTGATGGGAAATTGGATGCACAAGTATGATTTGTACTGCCAAAAGACTAGTGCACTTGGATTCACAAGTAGGTCATTTCCTCCACCCCTCTCTGTATTTGGTTTCAAACTGCCCAACTCACCCCTTGGCCTCTCGCCCCTAGTCACTCCACCTCCCCTCTGTCTTTGGCTCACAGTCCATTTCCTCCATCTCCCTCCTTTCTGTCTTTTGGCTCCATACTGACCGACTCGAACTTTGGCCTCTCACCCATAGTCACTCCTCCTCCATTTCCTCCACCACTCTCTGTATTTGGTTTCAAACTGTCCAACTCACACCTTGACCCATCATCCATAGTTACTCCACCTCCATTTCCTACACTCCACTCTGTATTTGGTCGCAAACTGCCCAACTCACACCTTAGCCCACTCACCATAGCTACTCCACCTTCCCTCTGTCTTTGCTGGCTCACTCCACAGTCCATTTCCTCCACTGGTCCACCTCCCTCCTCTCTGTCTTTGGCTCCAAACTGACCAACTCAAACCTTAGCCTCTCATCTTACCCATAGTCACTCCACCTCCAATTCCTCCACCCCTCACTGGGTGATTTCAAAGTTGGTTTTGGTTTTAGTCTTGGGTCTTAGTATTAGCTTTGGTCTTAATTTCTACCCCTAAATCCATGGGTCTGGATTAAGACTAAAGCCAATTATAAAACCAGGTATTGGTGTAAAACTATGACTTGGCATTAGTCTTAGTTTTATGTTAAACTTGGTTTAAAGATAAAACTAGGTACCGGTATTGGTGTTACCCAAAAACTTGGACTGAAACTAAGAGGTCTTAGACATCGGGTAAAACTAACACCAAGATAAAACCCATGTTGTTGTCGTTGTTTTATTCTAAAGTCTATGTCATTTCCGGGTTTTCCGGGAGCAGAATTAGCAGACGACAATTCATCATCATCATCATCATCATCATCAGTTTCGACCCAAAATAGCCCTGACGGACTGTAGGCCGCTGCTCTAGCTTTTGTGCACTTAAAGGGGTGGTGGTGTTTGTAACAAGAATTTTTTTTTTTTTTTTTTTTTAAATAAAATTTGTTTAAAACATACTCACCCAGGATTTGTAAACGAGGTACCCACGCATATTAAGCTGTGGCGAACACTTCGGTTCAAAAACCCAGGTGGTATTTCAAATCTGGCTACTTCTTATTAGATAAGNAAGCCTAAATCCTGGTTTCAAAACTAAAACCAGACATGATTTCATTTTTGGTTTGTTGGGGAGTTTTAGTTTTAGTGGCAGCATTAGCCTGACACTTGTTTGAAAACTGAAGCTAAAACTTGGTCTTAGTTTGAAACCAGCCTAATGCTAAAACCACCAAAAAACTGACTTTGAAATGAGATGAGATGGCAATACCTGGTTTTACACTGAAACCAAACGTGATTTCAATCTTGGTTTAGCCATGGGTTTTAGTCTTTCACTTAGTTTTAAAACCAAATCTAAAAACCGACTTTGAAATCACCCAATGTAAACGAGTTGTTGACAAATTTGAACCAATGACTGGTCTGCCTGATATCTTGTACCAGTATTGTTTTGGTTTCCTAATGATGAGGATTCCCTCTCTTTTTCAGTCCAAATTTCTTCATTCTTGACGAGCCCACAAACCACTTGGACGTGGAAACAATTGAAGCTTTGGGAAATGCCATCAACAAGTTCACCGTAAGTACATCCTGTACATTTCATACATCTGACTTTCAGAGAAAGTAGATTTGGACCGATTTCTTAAAATGGTAATTCTTTTGAAGAAAATTTCTTTGATTCAAATTACTTAAAAGGATTTTCTTCAAATTTTGTCCGAATCAACAAACTGTTGATTGTCTGTGGAGTGTCTGTTTGTGGGAAGTGAGCTTCATTTTTTGGGAAAAACTGACCTGTTGAGTGTCTGTTTGGGGAAGTGAGCTTCATTTTTCAGGAAAAACTGACCTATTTTATCCTTTAATTCAGGGTGGTGTCGTCCTTGTGTCTCACGACGAACGTCTCATCCGTATGATATGCAAGGAATTATGGGTATGCTCAAACGGAACGGTGAAATCTTTGGAAGGAGGATTTGACGAGTACAAGAAAATCGTGGAGACCGAACTTGCTCTGAGTTGAGGACCGTGAATGTTAGTTACGAACTGTGAATTGGAATCTGGATAACAAGCGAGATGCTAGCCAAATTAGACTTAATATCTGATCTTGGCCACAAATCACATCAGTGACAAAAAAATTCACCAGGCGGTCAGCCCACTTATATATTTTTGCCAATGGCAATAAATTTGATTTAAGTTGATTGAGTTGAAGTATCTGTTTTTGGTTGAAGGCACTGCTTCATGTGAAAATTGTCTCATTCGAGTTGGCCGTCAATGGGCAAATCACCATTGTTAGTCACAGGCGCCTGTCAAAACATGGGTGAACGTTTTATGGGACGAACCATATAATGCATTGTGTGTACACATGTACACATGTACACCGGTAGTATAATATTAGAGAAAGGCTGATCAACCGAAAAGACACTGACCTATTCCTGTCCCAGATTTACTTTGCTGCCTCGCTAAGCATTGTGGGTCGTCCCCGATTCTGATTGGCTGAATCCCAATGCTTTGGGACATGGGTTGTTTAATGGAGAGATTACGGTTTTCGGTTTCTTTTCAGTTGATCAGCCTTTCTCTAATAATATACTTCCGGTGTACAGTGTACACACAATGCATTGTGTATCTATGGTACGTCCCATAAAATGTTAACCCACGTTTTGACAGACGCCTGTGTGTTAGTCTTTTTATGGCTTAAGTGTTCACCAGTGACACAGACAACAGTGTCCTCAGAGTCTTCGACAACTTGCACGAGAAAATTCTCATGTGAAGGACGAGTTTAAGCACTCATTCCACACATGTGACCCGCTCCAGCAAAAGTAGGTGCTTGTAGGAAAACTAGGGAAAGGGCAAACAGCCTTAATAGCTGAAATGTACATGCACATTTCTGCAGGTGTACAATAGTAGTGGAGAGCAGTGATAATAGCGAGGTTTTGCAAGCGCCTGGTTGGTTAGGCCCTACAATGACGTTTATCTATTGTGTGGATATACCCAAACAATAGATAAACGTCGTCGTATGGCCTAACCGGGCGCTTGCGAAACCTCTCTAAGGCTCCAGTTCCATAGAGTTCACGTTTACACTTTTCACGCGCCACGCTTCACGTTTTCCTTTCGTTCCTCGATTCAGCGCACAACGAGACACACACATTACCTGTCATGTGGCATGCTTTCTCCGAGGAACGAAAGGAAAACGTGAAGTGTAACGCGAGAAAAGTGTAAATGTGAACTCTATGGAACTGGAGCCTAATAGTTGAGTAAACTGATGACGAATGATAATCACTTGCGACAAGTGCCTGCTTTGGTTGGAGCGGGTCACACATGTGCACAATTTTAGGGCCGAATTCACCAAGGGTGATCATCGCGTGATTAAGACTTAGACGCGTGTACCTTCTTCAAAAGCATGGTGGAAGTGTGTGCATTTAGTGAAGTCTAAGTCTTAATCGCGCGATGATCACCCTTGGTGAATTCGGCCCTTTGTGATTAATTATCCTTGGTAACGTTCTGTTTGCATAATTTATTGTATCATGGCTGTGATTGAAAGGAAGGGCCACAGTTTAGTGTCCTTTATATTCAGCCTGACTGAGGTCTATTGAAAGGACAGAAAGAAAGGGTATGGCAAGAAAGAAGGGATTCATGTCCGTAAGGGTAGGGTAGGGTGGGATCAAAGTGATGAAAACATTGTCACGCATTTGACATTAAAGATAATGTACCACGGGTATTTTCGTGGGCCACGAAAATCATTCTTTATTTACATTTTGTTTATGTCCAGTCTTTCTTTGTCTTATGAGTAATTTGTTGGTGGCATGCCCGTCTAGAAATTCGTTTGATACCATAATTATTCAATCTGAGGGGTTGGCATGTCCAAAAGGTCCAAAATAATATAATGTAAACATCAAACATTGAATGTAAACAATGAAGTCATGATACATTATCTTTAATGAATATGCAAGTTATATTCAAACAAGCCCATATTATACTTGGGTTTTTGACTGCCATAGACCTACATGTATAAGACAAATGCTTTAGGCCTTGTAGCTTTAAGGCTAATGCTCTAGACATCATGGACCTCTAAGTCAAGACTGATGCTTTATGAACGCCCTAAGTGTCATGAAAGGATGAGCTGTAGTAAAACTACTGGTTATGTGATACTTGTGTGTTGTGAAAATACATATATCATGACACAATAAATATTCTGAACTCTATAAACTTTCCTTCAGTTCTTGAGATTCTTCTGTCAGAACACTGATATCCTTGGCTTGTAACCCATCCCCCCATAGCAGGGCTTTGGTCTCACTCCTCTTCATACATTCGCACACAAATATGAGTGGATGAGGGGAGAGAGGTGAAAACCCCTGGGACAATTTTTGTACCACCCACATCTTTTCTGAGTAGACTGCTCTATGACCTTGATTGACCTTTCAAGGTAAGGAGGATTCCATGTGACTGACTAATTCTGCATGTTAGCACGTGCTGTTGAATGGCAATCCAACCACCATATTCGTTGTCGCTACGAGTATTAATATCTACATGCAGACGACCCTGAATTCGAACCCGGGACCTGCCACTTGCTAAGTGGTTATGACAATCTCTGGGCTATGAAGCCTCCTCATCAGCTATGTCCAATGAGGGGGTCGCCACTTCTCCACGGAAAGATATCGCTGCGACCAAATCAGGCCTTTTCATTGTCTTCAGGACGTCATCTCTGTGGCAATGTGCGGTGCAAGCATGAAGCCACAACGTCACGGCAGTGTGACGTTCTGTACAACGTCACAGTGGAAAAGTGGATACGGTCGCAGCGCCATCAAATGGTAGAAAAAATTAGGCTACCTCCCCATTAGCTGACAATAAATCGGAAAGTCGTCTCCGAATATTTTGCAAATTTTCAACCCCAATCAGGGTCTTCCTCAGGCGCTATGTAGAAGAGATCCCAGAGGTGAAATGGTTGGAGTTATTGAATCAAACATCAACAGATCTGAGTAACACATCAAGTGCATCTACCAGTAGCAATTTATTGACTGTTGTTAATAGTTAATGAACACTCTGTTAGATACCAGGTACATGTACCACATTGTACACTGTACATGTAATGGCTGACACCTTCAAACTGGAATATCAAATATCGGTTCTATTCTATATTGGTCCTCTAAACAGGACAGACTGAACAACTATTGTACAGACTTAACAACTATTGTAATTTATCACATTTTGATGCTCACTTAATATTCAACATCTTGAATATTGACTAGGAAATTATATACCGGTATTTTATCCTCGCCTCTAAGGGGTCAGTCCAGAGTATACAGCCCAAACCTCCACACATTGGATATGCATAAGATCATTGTATACATGTATTGTGTAGTGTTGAGAACCAATCGTAACAGGTAGGCCTATAAATGAACCTGTCGTACATGTATGTTTCCCTCAGCGCCTTGGTCAATAGCACACCCCCCGGTTTCTATTTTTACCAGCGAAGGTCGGACAAATATTAGATAACAAGTAGACTTTACTGAGTGACCACATTGTCGATGGTGAGACAGGACAAAATCAGGGTCGGACAAACACAATGAAATTGACACGTCCGACGTCACTCGGGCGGTTCGCTATTAACAAGGTTACATCGCACTGCAATCGAAGCAACTGACCAATGGTTATGAAATAACCACTAAGATAATCCTTCAAGAAACGCAGCACATTTGTCAATTTCCTCACAGTACCGTAAATCATAATTGAACAGAAGAATGCTTATTTCACAACGCTTGCTCAACTCGTGACTAGGCCTATGTTCCATAATATAATAGGCGGCGGAGCTTCGTTCTTTGTTCGACCAATCAGAACGAGGAAGTTTGTTGGAATAAGGTCTCAGAACACCTCTTACATGTCTTATTCTGACAGCACTGGTACAATGTACAAAGTCTCTCAACAAGGAATATGTGACTCGCTCTGGCAAAACCAGTCGCATGACGCTCTTAGCTTGGCAGGTTGAGACCAAATGTTTGTCACTTTCAGTATTGTCTGGCTATTGTGAAATCTGAATTAATCTATTTCTTCCATTCTCTTCTGGTGTCATCTTCATTGAGGCTCACCTTCTGAGCGACTGCTTTTGCCAGAGCGGTTCACATACTGTATAATACGACTTATCCGGCCACCGCGGCCAACCTGCGAACCACGGAATTATTGACTATACACGATCCAGGCCAAGTTATGAAAGGCCTAGTTAGGGTTACACATCACTTGTGAGTTTCTTTTCAACGGCAGACCACAGTTTTATTCCACAGTAGGGCTAGGTTTACCTGACATCATTTACAAATCGTACTGGTCAATTCATTTTGACAAAAGTGAAACTGACCCTCACAGTGGCCGGATATCCATTACGATGCTCACCAGGCGTAAGAGGATTTCCATTGAACATGTAACCCTCACTAGGCGTTTCATAACTTGGCCTGGATCGTGTATAGTCAATAATTCGTGTGGTTCGCAGGTTGGCCATGGTGGCCGGATAAGTCATATTATACAGTATGTGAGGGACTGCCAAAACTGAGATGGGATCAGTGGCCTGTTCTGACAGCCCTTAATACTTGACACGCTACTCTTACCGGATACCCGTGCAAAATTTCCCACGACAGTCTACAGTAAGAGGAAGTACCGGTAAAGTAGCAGAGCACCAAATACATCTATTGGTTGCTCAGGCAAATCAATGTCGGTATCACAGAATGTATTACACAGAAGTAGACAAGTAATCTCATTAAATGCTCCCACACTTTGTTTGACTAGGACCCTTTGACATAAGGAGACATACATTAGCATATTACTAAGCACCAAAGGGTCTCAGGCATTTACCCTTCAAATTGATTAACAAATTAGAAATTAATAGTAGTAGATCAAGGACTCAAAGCTTCCTTAACTCAAGGTTTACTTTCAGGTATAGAGGGTTTCCAATGACGTCATCCTGGCAGCCATTCTGGGGGACACAGGGCACAGGAGTGTGAGCCGACCGTGATGTGACTTGAATGAAGTGTCCCACGCCATAGTTTGGCGTAACGTCATTGGGGCATACACGGCTCATATTGCTGCGCCTCTGCAGCATGTGTCCTCCAGCATGGCGGCTTGTGACCTCATTTGCAAAGCCTCTATTGTTTGCACTTGCAGGGCAGAATACAAAATGTTAATGTGGACCATAGAGTTAAGGAGACTTCTAGAATACGGGCCATGGTAAACTCTCATCTACATGTAGAAGATAACGTTCAGATGAATCCTGTCCTAGTTCCTGAAGTTGAAACGAACAGAAGCACCTGTGAATTTCGGCCCGTAATGACCGGCCCAGAACTGTGTATCCTTCCCCTTGTGTGTATATTCAATGAAGCGAACTCCAGGCTTGTACCCAGTGAATTTATGACTGACCTGAAATGAAATATGGAAACTCCGTCACTGTGTACATACCATACATTTACCTTTACCAAAAATAGATTTCAAATACTCTTTATTTGGTAAGAAATTTTGAACAAGCAATCAGAATGAGTTGTTGCATACCTGGTGCCACTCTCTGCCTTTCCATTGCTCCACACGCCACTCTCCCGTGAAGTCATCTATCACAGTACCATCCGCTGCCAGCAGATTCACCTCCAGGATGAAGACACACCCACAGTCAGCACGGGCAGCGTACCTGAAATTTACATCCTTTTCATAGTTATTTGATCAAAAATTTCTCTCAGGCCTTGCAGGAATGTACAGGCCTGTAACATTGCCCGAAGGTCATGAAGATGACTCATGATTCATTCTGCCGCTAACTGTGAGGTGTCAGGCTCTCTTCAAATGGGGAGGGGCGGGGGGGTTCTTCGGAAAGATTCCCCCTTCAGCATCCCAACTTACCATTCTGAGATGTCTATATCAGGACGTATTTCGTCCAAAAGAAATTCAGTACAGCCTTCCTTGATCAGATCTATTTTCTGTTTCTTCACACACCACATGTAGGATGTAGCCCAACATTTCATTTCACCTAAAAGAAAAGACATTTGTCATTTCAAACTGGTATACTAAGGGTTTTATTAAAAAAATACCCAGTGTCAAATAGGGCAACTAACCAATGTTATTTTGTGATAAAGAAATTCATATTGTACATAAGAAACGTACTAAAACTTAAATTGGAATAGATGGGGTTTGCCAATCCTGGTTAGAGGACAATTCGTCCCCAGACAATTTGTCCCCAGACAATCTGTCCTGTGGGACATTTCGTCCCTGGACAATTCGTCCTCTTGGGCAATTTGTCCCCAAGGACAATTCGTCCCCAGACAATTCATCCCGGGACAATTCGTCCCCATGGACAATTCATCCCTGCTGAATTGAATTGTCCATAGGGACCAATTGTCCTATGGGACGAATTGTCCTAGAGCCGCCAATCCTATGCTGAGCAGTTCTGTCATTTCTGCAGATTCACTTGTATTTTAGGCAATATCAGTAGTCATTTTTAGAAGAAAAGTTTCCCTCCAGTCCTCAGTGGGTGTGACTGTAGGGCGACACCATAAAGGAATCAACCATAAAGGTTCAACTGACAAATTTAGCATTTTATAAATGTGGACAATATGCCTTTAAAACCCAACAGATTTGCATTCTGACGTTTCCATGTGATAGGCAAGACCCTTCTGCACATTCACTGCAAATTTTGTTGAATTCCGACTAGTTGATCTTATGATACAAAAGGTCTGAATTAATGAGAACCCCACGAACGATGTGTGTTCAGGGTCATCGGTGTACATTTGAATAGGCTGACGTACATTTGTACATGGAACACTAATTGTGCTGAAAATAGCTCAGTTATCGTCAGAAATGGAATTCAAAGCATCATGTTGGCAGGTTCATGTACCTCTTCACCACAAAAAAAGTTGAAGCTCGTGCCTATTACGTAAAGCCAAAATTCAGGCAGTGAGAGACATGTGGTGGCAACAAAGGAAGTGTCTCCCTCAGTAAGCTCATCGTTCGCAGTTAAACCTTTATGGTTGATTCCTTTATGGCGACACCTCTAGAACTCACCCCCAGTCCATCCGGGTATTGCTAAAATATCCGATCCAGGAGGCTGGGTGGGGAAACACGTTTGTGCTTCGAAGTCACAGTATCCTTCTGTTTCCCAATGTTTCAATTTCTCAAGTCCGTGTGCATTCTTTATAAGGTTCTTCGTGAGGGGGTTGTTGAAATAAAATGATCTTATATCATCTGGTACTTTTCCCAGTTTCTCAAACAGGTGGGGAAACTCATCCAAACATTTCATCTTCCACATCGAAGGAAAATCAATGATTTGTTTCCAGTGTTTGCAAACAAGTTGAGCTGTGTGTATCAAAAAGGATCCAGGAAGTTTGGATAAGACTAACTCCAAAAGATCATCCGGCAGGCCAGCGATTGGAAATGACTGTCCAACTTGGAGTTGAGAAGTCGGTGTTCCCATGTTGAGTTCTTTGTGCCCTCGAAATGCTTTGTTCTCTTTCCTTCTATTGGGCATAATCTGCCTTCCTCTGCCTCTTGGGAAATATATCTGAAAATGAATCACTGAAGACTAAAAGCCTTGCTTCGACTGTGAGGGTTTTCTTGTGAGTTCAGTGGTGGTCATTTCATCATTATTGGTTTCCTTAGCCCGGGTTCACATAGACGTCGTAGGCCTAGGCCTATACTTTATTGTATATGGACATGTCAGTTAACAATGGTTTCACAGTCGCGAATCTTTTGTGAAGACTTTGTTAACTGCCGGGTCCGTATACCGAATATGTCTACCTGTAGAACTGTAGCTACCGGTAGTACGGAACAACTGCATTATCCCTCACATTGTCACACTTAGCGAATGCTTAGGCAGCCTGTTCACTCAACGGAATAAGCAGGTGCTGTGGTGGATATCCTTCCGCAGTGTGGGGGATAATGCAGGTGCGCCTAATTCAAGTGTCTTGATTTGAAATGAACATGCCTTGGACCTGGTTGGTCAACAACATCATGACACGAGTTGCATGCAGTGAGCCACGGTCACAGTATCAACATTGTGTCTATAGCTTATCCTTAAGCATGTGAAATGCAAGAACAGCTGACTGAAGAAATAGAAAGATTGGCATGACTGAGTTGAGTAATGAGTTGACGCCATCAGCATGATTCATTGATTGATAGGCATGCATGCTGTGCTGTCTTGTGCATGCATGTCATGTGCGTGCTTGCTTTCTGGCTGTTTGTTTTGCATTGTCAATGTCATACATGGGTCTGAACTAAGGTCAAAAGGGCGTACCTACTCAACGGGCAGGAAAAACCACGACCTTCTGGATTCAATCACGTCCGAACATGACAAAAGTTTGCTGGCAGGAAATTTCGCAATCGCGTCGGCTATCTGAAGGAGTATGACCGAAGTACCACAAATTATTTCCTCGTTAGTAATTTCATCAGCCGTCAATAGGTGGAAGCACCTTCCGGGGCGTTGCCTGGGGTTGGTTCAAAACTTGGCATTGGCATTGGCATGGCGCGGCAAGTCGGAAAAAGGCCTTCCACCTGCGTGCGATTGGGCAACGCGCGCGATTTACCTTTGTTTGCATGCAGTGCGGCGGGAAATAACAAAGCCGTTTGCCGCGCGTGTCAACGAATCGCGTTCAGTGGAAACGGGGAACTGTGTCCCGAGGTATGAGGAAATGAACTTTGCAACTTGTCCTTGCATTCTGATGACCAACCTCAAGGCATGCATTACACGTAAAGTGATTTCAGGAAGCAACCAGAGAATTAATCTGCCCCAAAACTGCAGCAATGCAGGGAGGATCATCTTCGATAATCGACAAGGCCGATCTGCTCTCCACAGCGTTACGATCACGCCGGCGTCACAGTATCCCCACGAGTCGCCGCCACATTGCCCCGCCCATAGCATGTGAAGCCAGCAGACTCGTGAGGGACCACACCCATCACATCGAAATGATGCGCTGTTCAATCTGAATCTCGAAAAAAATGTTTTGAAAAAGTTTCGTGAGTTTTTCACGAATCAGATTTGACGCAACGTCAAACATTTTTTACTGCTTTTTTAGGTGGATTGATTCAGATTGTTTTTTCCTAGCGTGGCTAAGAGCCCTCAATAAGAGGTGAAGTGCTCATCCCCCCCCCCCCCACC
>NMRB01000162.1:10706-30231 GCA_002633025.1 Notospermus geniculatus
AAGAAGTCGTTTTCCAGAGGTTTACGCGAATTTTCGACCCAAACGGGTCTTCATCAGGCCGGGCAATTCTTTGCAAAAATTTCAGAAAAGTCTTTTCTGAAGTTTTTGCAAAGAGTTGTCCGGCCTGATGAAGACCCGTTTGAGTCGAAAATTCGCATAAACCTCTGGAAAACGACTTTGTATTACCGGTATATCATTTTGTGTGTCTATTTTTGTGCCTTACTTTGTGGACCTTTGTAGCATGAGCCCCGGTGGCCGAGTGGTTAGCTGTGTGGTTATCAAACGGAAGGCCGCTGGTTCGAGCCCCATCATGACAGTTCCTTTTTTTATCAATCAGTTTCACCTCCTTTTATTTTTGTTGTCGCCTTTTTATCGATATTGTGATATCGATCCGTGTGACTGTCAGAAAATGGTGACTCGGAACTGCATTCTTGTGCCAAATTTTCTTTTAAAAAATTAGGGGGGGGGATACCTTCATATTGTGCTAACTTGTGGCTAATTTGGTACGGTATAGATGTAATATCTGAGAAGGCCTCTCGAATGCCAGTGCCCGCTTTATTGTGTGGCGGACACTCAAATAATGAAAGACAGGTTTATCAGTAACTGTATGTACCCTCCGCCATTGTCGGGACATGGCTGGTGTGACAGGAATCATCGTCCCAAGAATGCGAGTGCAAGTCCGCCAAACAATAGCCCGCTAAGGTCATATCCGAATGGTGATGGTCCCTCGCTGAACAAAAGGACCGGACTTTCATTCCTGTCACACCCTGACAAACTGTCTCGATCTGTTTTAGAGAGGTTGAGATCAGCGACTTATCATGGATCCTTTATACGAAAACGGATCAAAATGTCGACAAAATTTGTCCTCGTTGTACAGATTTCTATCCATTATGTATAAGGATCCGTGATAAGTCACTGATCTCAACCTCCCTATTGCCCAGTCCAGACCGAAACGTAGGTTCATAGTGTGAAGGGGATCAAGATCACACAGGTTTCTTATGCTGAATACACACAGTTCGAGCTATACATGAACCCAATGTTCAGTCACACATCTTATTCTGTAAACCACACAACAAGGTCCAATTACTTTGCCATTCAAACCACCATAGGCAGGTTAATCCTGCATAAACCCATTAAATCAGCCAGCAGTACCACACTTCCAAATTGTTATTATGTAATGTTAACAGATCTATATTGAGGAGAATCTATAAATAGAATGTAAACAGTTCTTCTTGATGATTGGCAGTCATTAGGCCCCGCCTTCCTGAGTTTGCCAGAAAGGAGTAATGCCATTAGGTGGATAGGTGTTCCGCTCCGTGTTACCGCCTCCCTGATTGGTTGAACGCTTTCCCGACGCGTTGCTTACGCGCCAGTCTGTCACCGCCATGTAAAATTTCGGGCCTGAAATTACGAAGTGTGGTTTTTGTGTAGGCCCGAGTTTCTTGGTCGTGATGAAACAATCACTAAATAGGGCTTGCACTCGGACAGCACACTATGTGTCAGTTTTATCTGCACAGAACAAAGTATTATGTGGAAGCGTCATTGTACTTTCGGTGTTCTGATATTGTTGTCAATATTGTGTTGTAAAACATGACATGCATGGTTTATAGCTGTGGTTACACTACATAGAAATCCCCGGGCTTTTTGAGCCCGTGTCAAGCCCGGGCCTGAAAAAAACCCGCCTGAGACCCGGCGAGCGTCTACACTACTAAAATCTAGCTGAACTTTTGCTACGCCCGGCGATAGGGTCGCTACTGGTGCGTACTCTTCACGAAGAGGAGGCGCTAAATTGGAGTGCTGGCTTTTTACCGCGCATGCCCACAAGACACGCCGCCTGTCGTGGTGTTCAAGAACTAGACAAAGCCCGGGTCTGTTGCGTCTACACTACTTAATAAACCCGCAGGAGACGCGGGTCTAAATTAAGCCCTCCAAAAACCCTTCGAAATCGGAGGGTTCAAAAAGCCCGGACTTTTCATCCCCGGGTCTATTAGACCCGCGCTTTTAACAGGTGTAAACAGAAAAAGCCCGGGTGAGACGCGGGTTTTTATGTAGTGTAAACAGGGCTTATGTAGATACTGCGTGTGTACAATTGTGTTTTTAGATGCTGTTAGATTCTGCTGTGACGTCATCGGACGTCGGCCACAGAGAGTCGACCTACCAAAGAAGATATCCCCTCGCATACCGTCGAAAGTTGCTGCAGATGCCAGATACATGTACATGCAGGCTATCATCACTCAACAAGCACGACCACTCAGGCTACAAAATCACACACTCACAGACACATGAGCAACATTTTCACAACTGGGGTTGTCGGAAGAGGTGTCCCAAAGTTTGCCCATTCGTGGCCCCTTCGTCTAGTATGTGTTTCTGCTGCATCTATGTGATGGATGGTCTCCATCTTTTGGAAATGACTGTTGAAATCGACAAGCTCCCACTGATTTTGATCCGAGCGCAACTCCACTCGTCCACTTCCACACGTGGATTTAGAATATACACCCCTCACTACAAGAGTCCGAACTAGCCAGATTTTAACTACATGTACATGTACCTATTCAGACATCCAGTGGCAGTGTACCATTTTTGGTCACTTGTAGTGAGGGGTATATAGGTCTACATTCATGCAGACATTCACCATGTAATCACGTTCACACAATGTATAGGCCTAGGCTATAGACTGGTTCCCGTTCTCACAGGTATAAAATTATGAAAAACCCGTTGATTGGATCAGTGAAAAACCATTGATTGCTCTTTGTTGAATGGGTGCGACCAACCAGCGGTTTTTCATCGGCCGCTTTCGGACGATCACGTGATTATGGATGACAGGCACCACCGATCCAAGTAGAGTGTATTTAATCCTGCCGGAGAGATCGGGAACCAATCGATAGTGTCTCTCGTATAGGCCAACGTGGAGGTCTGCAGACAGATGACCCTGTCGTGCCCCCCGCCCCACACCATCTACACATGTACTACGACTCCTCTGCAGCAGACTTTAGGAGGCAAAGGTTCAATAAATTGTTCACACTCTTGATCAGCACCGTTGGTAATGGTTAACCAAACTCTCCACCAAACAAAATTCACACAGAGATTCAGACATGCCATTCAATACCGATTTTACGCCGTGGATTCGTCTTAAACATCAAAGACCCGCACTACACATCAAAGTAGACTTCGACGCAAGGCCATCAATCACCTCACAAAGTAAATAATATTCCCTCGTTAAGTCTTTTGAACCATTCCTTTCAGACGCACAAACTGCCAATAGCCAATATCAGTGCGTTGTAGCAGCAATAATGGAAAGTAAAACGTGCAAAGAAATAGGAAAGCAGTAATAAAAATGTATCAATTCAGTTCTG
The DNA here is from genome assembly GCA_002633025.1 of Notospermus geniculatus. Taxonomy (NCBI): domain Eukaryota; kingdom Metazoa; phylum Nemertea; class Pilidiophora; order Heteronemertea; family Lineidae; genus Notospermus; species Notospermus geniculatus. Next base: position 14,060 of record NMRB01000162.1, read on the forward strand.
TGCTATAGAAACGTCTTCTTCGGAAATTTTAAATGTAGGGTGCAGATTTGAAACGCAATCCGATTAAAATGCAGTGGAATAATGTTATAAGGCCCGTTTCCACAACTACAGCATTTTCCGCCGGTAGTTTTCGCCTTTTCACAGGGTTTTAACACTGACAGCGTTTGCAATACGCACTTACCCTGGATCTGCAAGTGTGGATATATTTTGAATAATATTGTACTTTTGAAATTCTAAATAAAAAAATGACATCTTATGTGGAATACGACTTAATACACATGTGTATTGTGCGCTGATAAAGAATGTTTCAGTTCATGTTGACTTAGAAACGACAACTTCGACAGCAAAGTGGAAAACGACGAAACAAAGTAGACATTGGTTCCCCATCTCACCGAACCGTGGCGCCTGTCGTCCACTTGCACGTGATCAGCCGATGAAAAACGTCATGATTGGTCTCTCTCATTCAACAAAGAGCAATCAATGTTTTTTTCAACCAATCAACGCGTTTTGACCGTTTTCGGCCGATCACGTGATTACTGACGGCAGGCGCTACCAAGTCGTCCATATCGATGTGATTGGAAACCAATCTGGGGACAAAAGTAATGCAGAATCCTTGAATTTTCATCAAGGGATTTCAAAATAAATATTTAGTGCTGCTGGTTTTAGATGTTATCGGCTATGACATCAACAAAAGTCACAGAAAACATCAGAAAATGCCATCGTATACACAAATGTAATACAAAAATAGAATAATTAATACACGTGAAATTGAATGATGTAGTCTCAATTGCAACAAGATTGAATCACAATGCAAGATAAACGAGGCATGAAACACTCACTGCTTCCCGACCTCACCGGTCCTGCCGTTTCCAACGCGCTGATTGGTCAACAACAGAGCGACATGTGCTTTTCAACCAATCAATGCGTTTATAACCAACTGTTTTTCGGACGATCGACAGAGAGCGCTACCATAGTCAGACCTTTCTGATGCTGCAAATGTAGTTCAAAGCCCCAGCTTGTGTATTGTTTGTATCATTACCTTACATTATATGCTCTGTAACAATGTTTGTTGAGGAGCAATAAAGTGAAAAAGTGATAGTGAAAGAGATCGTGTGAAGAACCCTAGTCGTTAGTTCCACCTCTCTCCACCAGGGAATATGACATCCATGTAAGGTAAACTGGGGTAATAGTAGCCCCTAGCCTGGATAAAGCTCATGACACTGACTTTATCATTGGACCCAAGAACTGGGCTTTGTACAGGAGAATGGGACCCAATGTACAGCTAATTTGAGGGACTTACACCCCATAAATGTATTACCAACAGATAGAAACATGGTGCCTTAATTGCTAGGGGCTATTATTACCCAGGGGCTACTATTACCCCAGTTTACCTTATTTCATAAAAGAATTCAAGTCCCAGTCGGTTATCAATCTTTTGTTTGAAACAATAGATTCAGGCGGCGGTAGAGTAAGTCCTTACATTTTAATGGGGCTGGCTTGAGAGAGCGATCGCAATCTCTTACCCAGAGATTAGTTACGCTCGGCTGAGGTTGGATGTCGCCACACTACCTCCGGAGACCTGCTGGATACTTCACGCAATTCGTGTGATTTGTGGAATAAGGCGATTTTAGACCATAGATGCATTGAAATAACTGCAGTTATTACACACAAAAACGTTCTCAGTAAGTTTTTTACGGGGGGATCTGTTGCATTTATTAAGCAAAAAACAAAGCACTACTTGGAGCTCCACATAAACTCGGGATGAAACGGTCAAAAGCTGTATATATTCATGCGCCGTGTGTACGTGTCTTGGAAACCCCGAAGTAGTCCGTAGCAGTCTCCAGAGATTAGTGGAGCGACATCCAACCTCGGCCGAGCGTAACGAATCTCATGGATACGAGATTGAGAGCGATCGCTGAAGTCAAACATAGTCCGAAAAACAGCAGAGGAAAAACACGTTGATTGGTTGAAAAGGCATTAATACATAGTTGATTTGTTGAATGAGAGCGACCAATCAACGCGGATTTCACAAGCTGCTTCACACCTATCGTAATATTTTAAGTGACACAGCTACATGTAATGACAAAATGTTCATTTTGCGACACCTCTCTCAATGGCCGAAATAGACCTGTGATGCACATACCTCCAATAATTCTTTATGAAACTTTACACGTATGATACATCACATTTTACAAAGTAGGTTTTAATCGTATTCATTTATAACCAAAAATAATGAAATTCATTGACTGCAGAAGAAAGACATTTTCTCATGGTCGTTTCGAGCATGTACATGTATGACTTTACACATAAGGGAGTAAGAAATAAAAGAGGAAAAAATAAGAAGTGGGAAATTTTGGAATTTTGCGCGAATTTTTCAATTTCTCAAATTGGGAGAAAATTTCCCATTTTGAGAAATTTTCTTAAAATGACGTGATATTTTGTCTGATTTTTCGTGCAATATTTCATCTCAACATGGGAAAAAATTTTCTCCCATGCAATTTGAGAAATTGAAAAATTCGTGCAAAATTCCAAAATTTCCCACTTCTTATTTTCCACTTTCATTTCTTACTCCCTTACAAGTACATGTAGATTCCACCAGTCGAAGCGGTCTCACATCATTTGAGAGTGTTGTCACCGATTGATCACTGTGATGTCAATGATAATCGAATGACGCCTTAACTGAGAACAGGATAATCAAATGACGCATTAGACACAAAAATATGATCAAACGAGGCCTTAGCCTACATGTAGATTAACCTTAGATACATGTAGGCCCTACAACCAAGGATGATCGAACGACGCCTTAGATACATGTAGGCCCTACAACCAAGGATGATCGAACGACGCCTTAGATACATGTACTTGTACAACCAAGGATGATCGAACGACACCTTAGATACATGTAGGCCCTACAACCAAGGATGATCGGACGACGCCTTAGATACATGTACTTGTACAACCAAGGATGATCGGACGACACCTTTAGATACATGTACAACCAAGGCTGATCGAACGACACCTTTAGATACATGTACAACCAAGGATGATCGAACGACGCCTTAGATTAACGAAAAACAAGAATAATCGAATGGCGCCTTAATTCTAGATTTAACGTTTAATTAACGTTGAGACAAGCATATGAATATGACCTTCAGCAACATGGCCAGCAACTGACCAAATAAAGGTCCTTCGCAGAGTAGGCCAAATCGAAACCCCCCTTGCCGATAGTCATGATCAACATCTGCAGACGTAGTGGGCAGTTATTGCAAGCCCGTTTGTCCATTTATTTTAATAGAAAACATTTTAAAATAAAAAACATGGTTTTTACACAAAAAACCATGGTTCTTTGATTAAAAACTATAGTTTTCTGGCTACTAACTTGGTCTGTCTGGTGAAATACATAGTTTTTCTACTCCTTTGAGAAAAAACATGGTAAGTTTTAAATGAAAAACTACATGTATGTTTTCTAGTGAAAAGCTGTTTTTTATGACTAACGCACGACAGACCGACACTCAATGACCCCAACCACAGCATAAGAAAAAGCAGGTCTCCTGGCGGCGGAACAGAATTTGGATTGGTAATGTGGTGATACATTGTAAGTAAAGTCGAATGTCCCGCTTGTTCTGATTGGTTGCTTCAATAGGAAGTTAAATTCACAGCCAATGACAGAATTGAATGGAAAGAATGGCTTCAACGGGGTGCAGTATTCACTTCAGGGATACATGACGGTGTACAACGGTCTAATTCACACTTACATAAATACAGTCATTCTATCGTTTGAAATACATTTTTACAGTGTGATATCCATCAAAAAGAAATAAAAAGCAACACCTGGTATCTAAAACTCACTCAGTTCAATATTAATGGTTCAGTAATTGCTCGAACATTCACTCACTTTCCCATGATTTTGTATATAAAAATAGTACGAGCTTTTAATTACACGAATACATCATTTCTACAACGAGTTAAACAATAAACTCGCTAGGAAAAACACAATCTTGACAACGGAATAATGGATTGCATATTCATGCGCTAGGCGACCGGTCCAACATCACCACATAAATATTGACTTGACGTGCTACGCGGGCATCCCAGCCACCGATATTCAGCATTTCCCACTTTTTTTCACACACCTTTTTTCCCTCCAAGCCTCGAGCATTAAGCAGTCGCTTTCAAAGATATCTCGTGATGACGATATCGTTTTCTAAATGTGTGAATATGAAATTTTGACATCGGTATCAATATCTTTCATTGGATGGTTTGGCCCGTTTTCGGAGATTGAAAAGTAAAAAAAAGTGGTAGGCCCGTATTTTAAAATGCTCCTCAACGTAAAGGAGTCCCTCTGAGGAACTCCTTTACGTTGAGGAGCATTCTAAAATACGGGCCTACCACTTTTTTCTTTCGCTAGATACTTTGAAGAACGCTGTTTTGGAAGGATCACGTGATGCACCGAAATATGCTCTTGCCGCCCGCTCAGGCATGGTTCTCTTCAGGAAAATGCTTTGAAATTAAAATACAGTAAACACAGTAAAAGCAGTAAACACTAAAGCGGTGCATATCATTATACGTATCTACGGTAACTCTGACATGTCAAACAGTGGACTGCAATTAAGGATATCATTAAAGATGTCTTATTCTCTCTCGGTCAACACCGATCCCGAGGTGACCGATCCGTTAACTTTCACAGACTATCGAACGTGACATCGACACGTTGTCTACTTCATCATTCCATACAGCGACATCTTGTCATGGCGGAGTAAATCCGGGACTCTCGATGGAGATTTAGGGCACTTATCCGCTGGTCTCCGGTGGTCATGAGAGATATTATGCGTTAATATTAGATTTCGTTGCAAAGGGGCGAAATGAGATGATGGAGGAAGTAAGGCGACACTTATTTTATTCCTTGGTTTACGGATCCGCCGCACTTGTTTTTTCTGATTTTGGAAAATAAAAATAATTGAAAAATTGCATTATGTTTTTGCCGCCGCCCACAAACTGATTATCCAATCAATAAAATAAAAAAATAATAAGAAAAAATGTGTTATTATCTTAGCGCCGGCATGCTGGACGATGCTTTCCCGACGAAAGTACTTCACAGCGGTTGTGACATTCATTCCCGTTCCCATACACTGAGTGTCCACGGGTTTGTTTTGACACGGGTATGGATATGGATGGTATGGTATGGATTTTTGAGTAACGGTCGATGATCATGTGATCCAGTTTTCGCGGCAATGACGTCAGGCCGTCAGTTTTCTGCCAGCCAAAATGGCGCCCGTTACCGAAGCTACCATTTGACAGCACTCTCTAGCGGTAGCTTCGGGAACCAAAATGATTTTGAGACGGCCCCTTAGACGTATGACAACGAGCCTCCTACAACGGCACTAGTGCGGTCAATTTCGACAGCACTTAAATTTTGGAAACTTATGCAGCATTATCAACGACGATGGCCTGCATGCATTACTTGAGTTCCATTGTAAGTTACGCATTTCCTATGTGGCAGCGACATGCATCAGATGAAGTGCATTTCCTATGTTGCAGCGACATGCATCAGATGAAGTGCATTCTTCGTTGTTCGACGTAGATGTATACATGTGCGTGTACCGGCCGAAATCTTTGCCGTCCCAGAAGTGAAGTAGAGGGCCACCTGCTACCTTATTACACACATGTCTGACATTTGCAATTAAGCCGACATGGAAAAACATTAGTCCTTTTGATACCCTAACCCTAACCCCGTTGAATTTACCAACCGCTGAATTAAAGGACCGCGGTATTGCCACTTTTTCTCGACAGCCGTCGCCACTACGCCACTCTCCAACCCAGGGACTAACTACGTTGTCGGCGAATTGACCCGATTTACTACGTACATTTTGTAATGCATATTTGTAGTTCGTGTTGCTGCCGCTAGGTGGCTCCCTCTACGTCTGCAGTCAAATAACGCATTACAGATTCAATACTGTGCTCCTTTAAAGCTTGTTATCAGCATTGACCCCGCCCCCGGCATCACATGGTTAGTCGTTAGATCTTTCAGGGAAGAGATGCGTCATACTGTTGATTTCTGTGACCACAACATGATGTACGACCATCTGGTGCTCACCAGTCTATCTGGCCTGACGGCCATCTAGCCTGGTTCGAATCCATCACATTTCCCGTTTCTGAGGGGGTGAGAGCCTNTCTAGTTTTGTAACTGATGTAGTGAATTACTTTAAAATGAGAGCTAATCCTTCCCTACCTTAATTTGCAATGAATCGATACCCCACCTGTCATCGGAATGTAATCAAACCCTTTTACTGCCAATTATGAATTGTAATATTTGTCTTTTCCTGATGAGGCTAATAATGCCATATCTGGACATAGCCTCATCTATTATTATGTAGAAATGTGTGATTTATTAATAAACACTACTACTACTACTACTACCTTAAGTATTATCTATATCACAAAGCATTAATTTGTACATAAAATATTAACCGCTGCTAAGTTCTCCCCTATTCAAGATCGAGTAGTCCCCCCTATCCCGCATTGTCAATAGTTCTCTAATTAAGCCCACAATTGGTTCACCGTTCTGCCCATGCAATCGCTTGATCTCATCGATATAATTTGGTAGTTCTGTTCTGTCAAGTCTGAATTTCTCACAAGCTACACTGACATTTCTTACCAACATGATTACTGATTAATTAATAAATGTAATCCTAACAAAGCGTACTTTGATAGACGTTTTTCCTACGATCGTGGGTATTTCCGACCAACACTGACTCCAGTTGTTGCTGCTAGATTGCAGAGATGGTTTGCGACAAGCTTTGGTTCCATCTACCACCAGTCCGCTTCATCCCCTCGCTAGAAGTGTAGGCCTATCCTGCTAGACGGGTAGGCCTACCCTGCTGGTGTGTCTGTAACACATAAAAATTGACATTTGCCACATCTCCAAATTTACTCAGGTCCAGGGTTTCAGTAGCATAGGTGTCCAGGAGATAACACTTCCCTGCCGTCTTGTCGTAACCGAAAGCGTTGCACTTCACCGACCAGTTACATTGGTTGCTGCAGTAAAGCTTGCTGGAGACCGAGGTGATGGTTTTGACAAGCTTCCCGTTGGATGGAGTCCGTGTTTTGGTGTATTTTCCCGTGAACAGGTCGTGCTGGCCAGCTGAAAGTAAAGTTTTTGTGAAAGGACACTTTTTCCTACGATGGTTACTGATAGGGCCTATGCGCGCAGCCTGAGGTGTTGAAATTATCCTAAAATAATGCAATTGTACTGAGGATACACGTGTAGAAAAAGCCCTATGAATAAAGACTATCAAATGCTATACAAATGCACTAGGTAATGCTGTACAAATCTGAATTAAAAGCATTTGCTAGTCTTTATTCAATGGCTGGCATTCATAAAAACTAGCAAATGCTTTTACTTAGGATTTGCACAGCGAGGTCCAATGTAAATGTTCTACTACAGAACTTGAAGGAAAATCATTTGCTAGCTTTTATGAATATTAGCCAATAATTTTCATATTATAATGCGACTTCATTAACATATTTAAGCAGGGGAATCAGTGTTCGGACGACCGTCCTTATTAGTTTAATAGGTTTCGCAAATCTGACGAAACACTTCATTTCCAGGACCGAATGTATTTCTAGTCTCGCACGCTTGGATCAGAGTCTGGCCCCAGACGCATCCATTTTGGTTATGCTAAAGCCTGCCGCACACGGGAGCTATCTGCTGAGCAAAAAGTTATTCGAGACCGTTTGCTCAGCAGATAGCTCACCGAAAAATACGCGCACACGGGAGTTTTCCGCCTCGCGAGGCAAAAAACTCACCGAAATTACGCGCACACGCGAGCTACCTGCTGAGCAAACGGTCTCGAATAACTTTTTGCTCAGCAGATAGCTCCCGTGTGCGGCAGGCTTCGGTTCCGCAGGTGGCGCTCAGACACAGACGTGATTCAAACGCGCCATAAGTATTTCTTAGCGAACTGCAATAAAAAACTGAAACAATATCTCAAATTAGCCTTATCGGGGTTTGTGACACATATTATTTACATTTTAATAATTTTCTGTATTTTTATCACCGTTCCTGCGACATAATATAGGAGCTGAATCGATGCTCGACTTAACGCATAGCTATGTATGAATTTACATCCGGGTATGCGCGCCCAGAATCGGGGTGCGGGTACCCGGATGTGATCACAAAAATACTTCGTTTGGGGCCAGACCCTCCGGTTGTCTGTTGCGCGAGACTAACCGAGGGTCTGGCTGAGCGAGACTAATGTATTTCAGGAGATGGTTGCTATCACAAAATGTCTCTGGTACCAGTGCGTCTTTTAGCACCGAGAAAGTTATGGTGCATCTTGAATTTTTAAAGAAAGATGAGTTTCTATAAAGTTTAAGATAAATTTCAGAGTTTAATATACATGTACTCTGTAACTCTATCGGTCTAACCTCATACGCTAAAAGACGCTCTTGCAGCAGGCGATATTTGCAGTGGTATCAACCATCTCCTGAAATACATTACGTCATTGAGCTGAAGTCCAATTTCGTATTTCGTACTTCGTGTTTCGTCAGATTTGCGAAACCTCACTATTATGTTTCGTTTACGAACTCATTTCATTTCCTACATGTCTTACCTATTTTCTCGAAGTAGACGATGAATTTCGTTTACCGTTTTCTTTCCTTCACAACTGTATGGTTTGAGACTGCACGCGTTATTCTCACTGTATTCATTCCCGTACGAGAATCCTTCACAACCACTGAACTTGCTGCACATCTCGGCGCAGACCTCAATAAGCTTTCGTTCTTGCCCTTCAATCATGATACGATGAATCTCTTCACTGCAGTCCTGTTTTGCTGCGGTGTAACCTTCTGGCCGCATTTCTAACAAGAAATAGAAATGTGTTTTGAAAAACATCGGGCTTGTTGTGGCTTGGGGTCCTAGCGGGTGATCCACTGTTGCGATTTTGGCTTGAGGCGGGGTTGCGTTCCCTTGCAATTACCTTATAAGGACTTCCGATTGCCATATAAGGTAATCGCAAGGGAACGCAACCGCAAGGGAACGCAACCGCGTCTCAAGCCCAAATCGCGACAGTGGATCACCCGGTTGTCGCACACCGAAAGCTCGCCGTAGGCTTCGCTTCAATTTGTCATCCAGTCAGACCAAGCAGTTTCTTCACGTTATTTCAATACAGTATGGCACGGGGAAAGCCAATGCTAGTGTGGCTTTTGCTGAAGATGATGGCCAAAGCAAAAGATTGCGTCCATTTTTCTTCTGGTATGGAGCATGCGTAGCCTATATCGCAACGGTGGATCAGATCTTCAACGAAAGTTAGCAACTGACATTTTCATTTCCACGAGGTCACCAGACGTGTGCCAATGAAGTCGAAAAACTCACGAAGAATGACGTTTTAAGTAGGATATAACGACACAAACTGATGACGTTTTATGGCGTTCGTGGCCAATATTTTCTAAGAACAGATGGGCGTCAGTAATTCTGTGTATTGCATTATCTGTAACTTCAAACTGTCGATGCCCAAAAAATATGAAAATTCGAATTGTCATAAATTATTCAGAATTATCATAATTTATGATGATAATACTGTTCCTGCGACCCACAATATTTTGGGCTATGCATATAGGCCTCAAATGTCCTGGACGTTTCATGATTGACACTTGGGGCCTCTCCTAATGACTAAAGCGAACCCTCCAAAAAACAGTAGTGTTCTTACCTATGACAGCCAATGCCAGACGGTCAGAGCGTGCAACTCCACACCGATTTATTGCAACACAGATGTAGACGCCCCCTTTTTTCACGAGTAATGTGCTTCCAAGATGTCTGAATTCTTTTCCCGTGATTTGTTTCCATCTGAATCTAACTGGTTTATTATGGTCGTCGGTATGTTTGGACTGCACACAGCGCAATTCCACTTTTGATGAAATCAGCACTGCCGTAAGGTCTGCTTTGCTCTCAATAGAGGGCTTCAGTGGCAACGCTGAAAATACACAGAAAGAAAAAACGATCTCATCTCGAGATAAAATGAATCTCCAACTCTTGTCCCGAAAATGAGTTTCTTTTTGCAACTCGAATAGACATAACTGGGTCTCCACTTGAGATGACATTGTCTCCAACTGGTTAAAATGATTCTTAGCTGTCTCCGGATTGTCTGACATCTTGGCGTTTTCCGGCCATCTTGTTTGTCACATGACCACTGAAAATAAGTAGTCTCTGCAGTATGGCGGCCATGATACTTTAGAGTCAAAGACGATGAATATTAATAAAAGTCATGACTCTGTGGTTCAGAGTGCGAGCTTGCCGTGTCTCAAAAACCCGTGTTTTTCAGACACAGGTTTCTCGAAGCCAGGTGTGAAGGGAAAGGATTCCTAGGAAAAACTGTCCGAGGAACAAAAGATCCTATTGTTACATTCTAATCTCTGACAATTGGTTTCTATACGTAGAAGTGGACACTTTTTACAGGGGGACACTTTTTACTGCTACACCGGCAATTCATAGGTGTCACCGCCAAAAAACCCGGGGATTTTATGTAGTGTAACACGGCTATTCTTAAAGGACCACAGTATTGCTTTCCAATCCTGCGTTACACCTACCCGCGTTAAGGGAGACCTCTATTGACGACTTGGTAAACTACGCATGCTACTACGTGCATTGTAGTGTAATCATATACATTCTCCAATACTGGGGCGAAAGGCTTAACTACAGTATTGGAGAACGGGTACCGGTGGCGCCGGCTGTCGACAGAAAGTGGCAATACCGTGGTGCTGTAAGTCAAAATGTGATAGGCATACTTACTTATCTTTTGTGTTGAACAAAGGATACGTGTGACATAGTTTTATGAATGTGGGCCTGATGACCTGGCCTGCTATATGAATCACTGCCTTTAACAATAAAACGTAACCATGTACAAATGTACAGTACCTTTCCGTATGTATATTCGTATTGTACGGCCCAGAACGTCTGGAGTATCTTTACAGCTTATTTCCCTCAACAGTGTGCAGAGAGTTCCTCCATCACCGTGACTAATGGCAGTCTGGCATATCGACGTCAACAAGCAGATTCTCGCGCAGGCGTAATGGGAACTGAGGACACCGTATTTATGTTTTATCACATAATGTGCATCATAAGAACCTGCATACGCCGGGCACGCCGTGTTGTAGAATATCATATAATCTAACACTCCTGCGTCTGAAAAATTGCCGGTGATAAAATAATATCAAAACGTGTCATCATATTTTGGGTGAAGAAGTTTCACTTTTCATTTCTAAAAAAAACTATGAGTCGCAGTTGTGATCATCGCCCAATGTTACAACAGAAGGCGCTCCTACCTCGCACCAATCTGTTACGCGTGCTCACAGAATTGTGGGTAATCAAGATGGCGTCGGGTGGCAATCTCGTACCCAGAGATTCGTTACGCTCGGGCCGAGGTTGTAGGTCGCTCCGCTAATCTCTGGAGACGGCTAGCCATTTTCACGCCTTAGGTGTGATTTTTGGTATCGTGCAATTTCAGACCGAATTTTAACCACAAATGCACTGAAATGACTTGAGTATAAAATGTTACACACGAAAATGTCCTTAGAAAGGTTTTTTCGACGGATCTGTTGTATTTATTGAGGAAAATCCACAGCACTACTTGGCGCACTGTATAAACTTGGAGTGAAGCGGGATGCGCCGTGTGTAACGCACTTGCCTGCATTTTGGTTCCCGAAGCCACAGCTAGCGCTTCCGTCTCCAGAGATTAGTGTAGCGACCATCAACCTCGGCCGAGCGTAACTAATCTCTGGGTACGAGATTGGTCGGGTGGGTCACAGCGAACTACTTTCTTGGCTGATCATGTGATCCCTCGATCCCTGTAGAGTTTCTTGGATCAAAATACCTATAAACCTCGCTTATTATGAGGTTTGTTACTTGCTATTCAATTATTCACAAAAAATCTGTAAATATTTTTGCATTAAACAAAGAATGTTACGCCAGTAACTTGGACTTATTTTATTCCTACGCTGTGATGAGGTCGCGGACGTACACGTCGGCCAAATCTGGCCGATGTGATGCGTTCCACGGCTACAAAGGTCTGTGCAAAAGCAGTCTCACGCAAGCAGTCTCGCGCAGCCTGTGTGTACACAATGATCATCGCCTAGTGATGAGGTACACTCTTAGCCAAAAAGGTTCTTTAGGGGTTCTTTGTGCTACACCAGAGGAACCCCAGGGTTCTATATAGAACCTTCTGTAAAGAACCCGAAAGGGTTCCATATAGAACCTTTCGGTCGCTAAAGAACCCATAAAGGTTCCAGTTAGAACCTTTTCCTCAGAAAAGGGTTGTATCTGGAACCTCTAGGGGTTCTTAAACAACCCGAGGGTTCTTAAATCAGAGGGTTCTCCTGGTGTAGCACCAAAGAACCTTTTCGGCTAAAGCGGCGAATCCACTGTCACGATTTGGGCTTGAGACAGGGTTGCGGTGCCTTGCGATCACCTTATATGGCAATCGGAAGTCCTTATATGGTAACCGCAAGGGAACGCAACCGCGTCTCAAGCCAAAATCGTGACAGTGGATCACCCGCTTAAAGCGGGTGATCGTAGATAATTCGTAGATAATTCTCAAACGTTTCTTGCACTTCTTAAATGATTCTTAAGTGATTCGTACAGTTTGCGTGAGTTCGTCGAGCCGCCACGAAAGTTTTTTTTTGTCAAAAACTTTCGTGGGAGGTTTTCAAATTCGTAGATGTATCGTAAACACTTCGTAAAATGCAATCCTGACACTGAACGAATTCTGGTCCCCCCGTAATGCCCGCAATATGGCGTGCCATTTTACTGAGTGGCACGAAGCATGTCAAGATGGCAAGGTGATGCCTAGCCTACATGTATTTTGCGCCAGCGGCCATGTCGTGCTACCTGTTCACGCATAAAGGCCCATTTAGACGATCATACTTTTGTTCAAATTTTCATCATATATTTGACATATGATGATGTTCAAGTGGGAATGTTTTATCGTGTAAATGGGAATTTGAACATATCGATTCCTTGCATTCTGGGCTATTCTGGGCTATTCGTGTCTCCCTCAAATTCGTGGACCCACGCCGAAAACATCCCGAAACAGGCACGAATGTCGAATGTATAGTACGAATCGGTCACGAATCGGCCACAAATATTCGTACGCTACAGTCAGATCCACCAATTCTGCGTTTCCGACGCCCGAACGGGCTATAAAAAAAGGAGAAAATGACGGGTCACACCTGCCGGTGGCCCGAGGACATCTACGGCTGTCCTGAGCTCGGTAGCGCGAAGAAAATAACTCCGGAGTTATTTTCTTGCGGCGAGTAGCGGCTGAAACCCACCTCGCCAGAGGATCCTTCAAAATCCTTGACACGCCCGTCGGGCTCCCACCAGCCACCCGTCAGTCCCCCACCAGGCACCGAGAAGATCGGGGACTTTTTTGGCCGTCACCGGGGACCCAGATATTCTCCGGACACTGGTCGAAGTCCGATAGGTATCCCGCAAGACACCCACGGGTGCGCGACCGAGTCCCCTTGGATGTCCGGCCGATCTACAAAATCACTCGACTGCCGGACGGACAGCGGGTCGATACCCCTGGGACATCGGTGGGGACTGGACGGTATCGGCCAACCATTTTTCAAGTCGTCGGAACAAAATCCGACAGACACCGGCCGATTACTGGCCAGCGTCCCACGGGGGGCGCCCGTCGAAAACCATCTTATTTATGAAGGATATGTGAAAGATACATCCGTCCCAGGCCGCAACGTCGCAAAAAACCGCCGATGTCCAGATATCCTCCGGCGGCTGCTGCATTTGTGACTGAGGCATAAGTAAGTCGTACCTTATTCGCACAATTTTTGCACGATTCTTTGAATTCGTACCTCTTTCTTAACCCATTCTTGACATTCGGCATATTTTTCAAGATTAGCCAATTCCAGATTCGGGACATTCGTAGCGTGATGGCTCATTATGTGATATGCATTCTGTCCCCGAATGTTTCTATGTTGAATGTTGAGGACAAAATGAACATTAATTACAACAAAGTTAAATACAATTTCAGAAGTTGAATTTATTGCGACATGCATGAAATCAAGACTGACAATGCTCTCTGACTCATGCTCTAAAAGGATACCATAATTGTTCGATTTCATGTATGCAATCAGACTCACACAGTTCAAAGGCATTTTCATGTTGTCCAAAGAAATTTCAAAATTGCTGCAACTTTGAAATTTCTTTGGATAGCACGAAAATGCCTCATATTTTCACTACCATTCATATAGGCCTACAAATGCAATCTTACGCAATCTGGAAATCTCATCATGAAATCTGTATACAGTCACATTTCCACCGATTCGGATAATACTGATCCTCCGCTTTCACTTATGTTAATAGGATAAGCGAAAGCGGAGGATCAGTATTATCGGAGCAAGAGGCCAGAATCAAGCATCAGGAATAGAAAAAATACATGTAGAATAGAATTTAGAACTGTGAAATTAGCAAATTTGATGGTCCCTACATAAGAAAATGGAAATTGAGTGAAGAAAGGGCAAGGAGGGGTATTCCTTTCAGACCTGGATACAAATATTGACTATATGATGGTACTACTTGATTTTGTAGTAATTGAGTGGTTTTCTTGGAATCGTGTCCCAACTGAGTGTGGAAGAAGAAAGAAAGAAAGGAAAATTTCCTACCTGCCCAGTGATATCAAGATGGTCCCTACATTGGTAATGTAGGGACCATAATAATTTGTGGCCTTCATTCAGGCAGACATTTTATATACATGTCGAATAATGAAACTTACCTCCAGGCAAGGGAATTGCGAAAAGTAGAACGAAATAAGTTAGAAAGAGCATTTTCCCGGGAAGATCCTAAAAATGCCGGCCAGAATGAGATAGGGAATGGTCGCTCTTAGTGTCAGCCAATTCACTGACTGAGAACCCATTTGGTTTATCATAGAAAGACTTGCAAATTCATCACAGGCATTCCATTGGGTGATTTCACAGATAATGACATGTATTGATATTAGCCCTGTTTACACTACATAAAAACCCGCGTCACGCTCCTTCTCCATGTATTGATATTAGCCCTGTTTACACTACATAAAAACCTGCGTCACGCTCCTTCTCCAAATTCGATTCGAAGAGAACTGTCGAAACGACCTGCTAAATGTACTTTATCTGCTGGAGGTTGAAACTGTCCTGATACTTCACCGGATACTTCACAAGTATTTTCAGCAGATTCGCCAATAAATGCCAGTTCCTGGCATCCTCATGGTTTATGTGAATACTTGAAGAAAAAATAATCATCAATAAAGTTTACACGTCGTTAATGGTATTTCGCTACTTTGACAGCCAATTCATAAGTCCCGAAGTACAAATAAAAAGTGGTTTTACTATAGCCTACATAATGGATAAAGATACATGTAGGAAACGGACGTTGAGTGCAATGCGGATAAGTGTGACTGGGCCTTAATTGGCAGGGAATTCATTATGTCACCGATAAAACGTTCGCAAATGTGTCAAATGAGTGGTTACACCAAATTGCCTGTCACCATAACATTATTGTTCTCATTTTGGTGCATATCTTGAGCGTAAACTTGAAAGAATTTTAATGGAAAATGTTGGCTTCCTGATCTGAAGCAGAAGTTTGTTACAAAGATAGGTAAACATACATTAGGCCTTTTGTCTTGATGCATATTACACATCAATGCAGAATTTCAGACTGGTTCTCGACACAAACATGCATTAGGCCTTTTGTCTTCATACATGTACCATTACCAATATTTGATAACCGCTCGCCTCGCACACTTTTGACATCAATAGCCCTGTTTACACTACATAGAAATCCCCGGGCTTTTTGAGACCCGTGCCATCCAGCCCGGCTCTGAAAAATCCCACTGAGACGCGATGCGCGTCGACACTACTAAAATCTTGTGACGGTGATCTAAATTAAGCCCTCCAAAAACCCTTCCAGCTCGGATGTCTTATTAGCCCCGGGATTTTCATCCCCGGGTCTACATGTACATGTATACCGTATGTTAGACCCGCGGTTTTAACAGGTGTAGACAGAAAAAGCCCGGGTGAGACGTGGGTTTTTATGTAGTGTAACCAGGGGCTAAGGCCTGCTTTCCATTGGAGCGTTTCCGTGCGCGGAAACGCTCCAATGGAAAGCAGGCCTAAGGGCTGCTTTC
>NMRB01000162.1:50076-64217 GCA_002633025.1 Notospermus geniculatus
TTTAATGCGAGACTACCCCCCCCCCCCCCCGAATTCGCGATTTTGCTCTGTTTGAAGAAAGCTCGGTAAAATTGCGTTATTACGTTTGTCCTGGGGTCTAGATTGACTGGCTCCAAAGTGCAAATCTGACTCGTTGTGACAAAATGGCCATATCTCCGGAACACGGAAGCAGCTACATGTACGGCGACGCAACTAGCGCCAAAAGAAAGAGCAGAAAAAGTAACTTCATTTTGACCAATTTTCAGAGCCGTAGGAGCAACGGTTATCGAGATATAGACGTTTGAATATTGGCAACCTGACGAAAACGTACGCAGAATGCGACTATTTCCTGACAACTTGCATCTTCGGCTCGGGCCTGTTTCTCTCACAGGCATTTTAGAACAAGCAGACCTGCATGAGGTCGTGGCCCATTTAGTTGCCTTCAGAATGAGTGCCTTGTCACCAGTTTTGGTCGCAAATTTTGGGAGCTATAGGCGCGTTTTTGTAGAGACATCAGAAATTCATGTTACGAAATGTACACTTTTCAACTTATCCAGGCACCAAATGGTTGAAATAGGCCCCATTTTGTCGAGAACGACATGAATATTTTGAATACAGGCGTGGCGAGAAAGAATGTCCCTAGGAAAAACTCTCCTACATGTATCAGCGATTGGTTTCTATAATATAGCCATGCGCCTGCTTACATGTAATCCGTCATTATAGGACCACAGTATTGCTTCCCAATCCTGCGTTACGCCTACCCGCGTTAAGGGGAGACCTCTATTAACGACTTGGTAAACTACCGCATGCAACTAGTCTCGCGCAGCCAGCCGTTTCGTTCCGCAGTACTGCTACACAAACTTGTTCGATCCCCAGCGGCTGGGTGACCGAGACTGTAATCATACATTCTCCAACACTCGGGCGAAAGGCTTAACTACAGTATTGGAGCATGGTGCCGGTGGCGCCGGCTGTCGACAGAAAGATGCAATACAGTGGTCCTTTAAATAAGCGGACAGTTTTTCATGGGGACACACTTTACCGTTACATCGGTATTGCATCTGAAAGCTTTATTGAACGCTGTCACCCAGTTGTCCTATATACATGTAAAAGGCGGAAATTTCAACTATTTTTGTTTTATATTCATTGTAACCCTTGAATTATTCAAATTTATTTATTGTTTTCCTAAGCAATGCCCGTTTGTGGCCTGAAAAATACACAATGACTTGTTGACAACAGGTGTTTGGGATTATTCATTAGAAATTATAGCTTCAGTAGTGCCGACTCATAAGATTAAATTTTTCAATATATCGGGTGTCCCAGAAAAAACGTCCCACGTTTCAAACTATCTCCTGAGGTGTTGCACCGAATGCAATAAAAATGCACCAAAATAAAGGTTACGGTATTATAATAAAGAACTGGTGTGAATTTCATTTCAATATCCTTCTTGAGTTTGGAATAATGTCCCGAACAAAAATACAAGTCCAGGTATTGAGGGTACAAGGGTATTGACCTTCAGTTACACATTCAATTTAAGAATTGTGTTACATTCTGGGTACTGTATGTGTGCAGTTGAAGGCTTTCAATTGAGCTTGCAAAGGTGACAAACAGTTTGGCAATAACACCTTAATCACACATGAAGGAACACAATGTGGTTAATTGGTGTGCATCCTAACAGTTTGTTGGTGTTAGTGACATGGAATTGTACAGAGGGTTGTACACAATCTTATTCCATGACATCCAAGGTGTGAGAGGATCTTGAGATGAATTCAAGCGGTGCCCTTTCATCTTATTTCACATGACATGTGAGGAGATGGGGGTCAATTTAAGCACTGTCCCGTAGTCTTAGTATTTCATGACATGTGAGAAGATGAGATAATCTAAACATTGTTATTTAAGTTTTGGCAAGAATACACTGTCATATACATACTCGTATTTCATATTTGGTCTGACAATTTCGGTAACAGGACCACCTCACCTAAGTGGACCACTTGCTCCAGTCCCTTGGGTGGTCCCCTTACTGAGGTTCCACTGTATCTCCTGAGGTGTTGCACCGAATGCAATAAAAATGCACCAAAATAAAGGTTACGGTATTATAATAAAGAACTGGTGTGAATTTCATTTCAATATCCTTCTTGAGTTTGGAATAATGTCCGGAACAAAAATACAAGTCCAGCGATGCAGTATCATAGATGCAAACTCAGTGGTGCTATCAAAAAAAGAATTAAACTGTTATATCTGAATACCACAAAACTGCACCAAAACTGAACTCATGGTGACATTTACATGTAGTCGTGGCGTAAATTTCATGTCAATACCCCCACTGAGTGTGGAATGATGTCCGTTGCAAAAGTACAAGTCAAAAAGTGAAATAACGGGCCTGTGAAGTTCTGACTCCTCGCTCACAATACTTGAAAAAATGATCAATTTGTTCACTCTGATCTGGGCTTCCGAAACTTATTCTGTCCAAGGATAACAAAATTGCTGTGCCCTTGAATGCACCTTCCCATGGACTAAAAAGATAGCGCTGGAACTGTCTAGGAATGGCAGTTTGACTGGTGCAGACCCTTTGATATCCGGGTGGTCCCATTGAATCTGCATCTCTGATGTTGCACTTTTAGACTTGCATTTTTGTACCGGATGTTATTCCATACCCAAGAGGGATATTGATTTGAAATTCACATCATCTCTTTGTCTTATCATACCCGTACTTTTGGTGCAGTTACATTGTATTCGGTTTTGATACTTTATGAGATATCGAACTTTGAAAAGTGGGGCGTTTTTTCTGGGACACCCGATATATGCGAAATATAATTCCATTTGCGAAAACCAGCTGTGTCAGGAAGGCATAAGCTTGAAAACAATTGTGAGAAACGGTCGTGAACTTGTCGAACGCAATGTTATTCGAGGGTGTCACTGGTTTGTTGGACTCTTCGAGTCTTTTTCTGGGGACCGTCTTAGCATGCCTTTTCCTGGTTCTCCTCTTCAAACGAGACTTTGTGAAGAGGAAGGGGAAAATGTTCGGCACGTTCGAAATTCACCTATCGGTGGCTGCCATCGGCACGGAGGACGAAGAGAAAAATTTCAGGGAAATTTGTCAACGGTTCGGCGTTAAACCGGTTTTTATTATTCTCCCTCGAGGTGAGTACCCGAGACAGTTGGTGACATCCAGCTACGTCGTTAAGGATCGGGAAGAAGCTATCGGGAAGGCCAAGGAACTTGCCGCTTTGATGAGGAACGGGGGTTGGCCGGTGAAACGAGTCAGGGTGGAGAGTGCTATCAGCAACAAAGGGGTGCCCCAGAGCGATGAAGATGCCCATGCTATGAAGAAAGCACATGAATTATGTTGTTACTTCGAGTTTCACTTCAAAGTGAAATGCAAGGACGAGGAGGAGGCGGCTAGGTTAGCCGCATTGGGAGAGACCCACGGGGCTGCCACCAGTCGCAACGTTTACGCTCGGCGTGTCGTGGGAGGTTTCTTCGTTATCTTGACGCTGAGGGACTATCACTGTGGTCGTTTGAAAGCCATGGCGAAAATGGAGAACTTAAAGTCGGACTTGGAAGCAGGTAACTTTCAAATCGACTCCCTTGAAAAAGAATTTACCGTATATGATGATTTTATGGAACTGGATAAAGGTTGGTTATAGTCTGGTTAAAACGATTCGAGAGAGAGAATAGGTCTCATCAACGAAGAGAACGATCTGGAACCCATTTTGGAGTTCATACTCTGGGACAAACTCCTCCGCAGTGCCGTGTCGTTCCGCATTTTATGATGCTCCACTTACTAGCTCAGTAAGGTGAAACCGTCTGGGCCCACTGCCATATTCAGAAAAAATACTTAAAGAGTGACACCTTCAAATATAATGAATATTTTTGCTGTTCCAAATGGGTATGACATCACTCTATGGCTGGCAAAAATTTGGTGAAAAAATCTTAGCTCATTTTCAAACCACACACAAAAATGTATTTTTTAGAATTCAAATTTGCCGCTCAATTAGTGATGTCACACATAGAACCATTTCTATAGTCATCCAATGTAAAATGTACTAAATCTATATCCTAAAGAGCAAGTGCATTTTCAGACTCAAGGTGTTGATTCAGGAGGAAAAGTCCAAAGTAAACACTAACTGTCTCAGGATGGGTATAACTATTCAACGACGTGTTGAGATTGACCAAAATCTCTAAATGTGGTGTTTTCAATTATTTCTGTATTTTCAACTGAATTTCAAGTGTAAAGATCCCCACATGGCTAACTAATTGATTTCCAATCACGGTGATGGTTGACGTTAGAAATACTTTACATTCGTTTCTCTAAGACCAGTGCCAGATATGCAGGCCTCGCCTCAAGTCCAACCCCTCATTAACTTNAAGTATAGCTGTCTTGGACACAGATATACATGTACTGTAGCACATTTTGCAATGGTCACTACATGTATATTGTAACTGTTCTCTGTATGACATCACTGAAATGTGTGAAAAGAGCGGGAAATTTGAATTCGAAAATTACATTTTGGTGTTTATTTCGGAAATGGGTGGAGATTTTCAAATCAAACTATTGTGGGCCCTGAAGTGATCATAAGGTACTTGGCGCTGT
Organism: Notospermus geniculatus; assembly: GCA_002633025.1. Lineage (NCBI taxonomy): Eukaryota > Metazoa > Nemertea > Pilidiophora > Heteronemertea > Lineidae > Notospermus > Notospermus geniculatus. The sequence continues at coordinate 54,647 of NMRB01000162.1, forward strand.
AGGTAGCTTAGTTTGGTTGGCAAACTGGTCAGTTCCCCTTTGTCCAAGTGCGACACTTGTCCTTTGTTCTACACAAATGGTAAAATGATAAGTACGGTATCAAATTTTGACTTAAAGCTGACATGTTTGCATTACCCCGTGCCTTTGGCCGAATAAAAAATACGTGCGGCAGGTAGATGAAGTTCAAACGTCCAGGTCCTTCATCAAACACCTCTCCCAGATCACCATTACCCCAAATACCGCCTAGGTGTCGCTGTCATTCGAATGAAAGCCGTCGAGCTGGAAGGATGGCTAGTGCTCCGCAGGTCAGTACAAGTACAATGCTGTAGGTGAACATAGACAATAGGGTCAAGCCTACGCCTATAGAATGTACATGTACATGTAAATGTCTCTTATTTGCTTTGGAGGGTATGGGTTCTTAAATGTACTGTAATAATTCAAAATTTTGTGTATAGTGGATGATCCGCCTTTATAGAATCTCGTTTCAAATAAAGTTCTTTTTGCCATAATCGGGAGGTTTAGAAATCAAACGATAAACGTAAACTTTACGACAAAGTTATTTTTCATGCTTCATGTACCATTCACCAGATTTTATACATACATATACATGTAGTTACATTTTCGGTACAAAAAAACGTTGTCGCTAACGTTTACGTTTATCGTTTGATTTCTAAACCTCCCTAATATTACATACACCTCTTTTTAATTAGTCTCGCACAACCAGCCCCTCGTTCATACTCCGAGGTCGTCAGACCGAGGGTCTAGCACAGAACAAAATTCTCATTGTAATTGGGTCAGTCAGTGACCTTATTCCGATGATTCAAAATAAGGGTAACTTCGATGATTGGCTAGTCACTACAAATGCATCATGGGTCTCAAAAGTTGGTGACGTAGGCTGCAGATGGCTGCGCCCAGAGAACTTGAAGCGTCGGTGCAAATTAGTTATGTGAATCACCTCAATTTGTGTTGTCAAGTCAATTTATAGTGTCTTTCATTCGAATTTCAGACAAGTATGTTAATATTCTTTCGATTGGGGAGGGAATTATACTATAAAAAGTGCGGTAGGCCTAACAGCAAGGGCTACAAAATACTTTAGTTTTACTCGCATGCTGCATGCTTTTTGCATTGATTGTGCATGCATGCATGCTTGATCTTGATCTTGATAAGTAGTTTCCTCCTCTGATCCAGCTTGGCTGTCGATAGGAGAACCCCCGTTCGGGGTAGAATTTTAATGCAGTGGAGTATAGTTGTGTTCTACGTCATCGTCGGTAGATTGTCCGCCATGATGGTTTTACAAGTCAAAGTAACCATATACATTAGACCAGACTCTAAAATTGGAAATTTATTGGAAATTGCAAGACGGGTGGCACGAGACTACTTTTTAATCATTGGTTTCAATATCTATCGCATCTTATTGTATTCAAGGTTCTCGTTGTATTGCCTCTGCAAAATAAACACATCCTGAAGAAATCAGGTCTTCTTAGCATAGCTCCCTAGATCGCTAGCACGCACGCACGCACGCACGCACGAGGCCTCGTGCGTGCGAGCTGGGGAGCGATGCTAAGAGGACCTGATTTCTTCAGGATGAAAAAAACATAATTTCAGCCTTCCATTTTCAGTCACATTAAAAGTAGGCTACTATAATGGCTTCGGTGACACATGTGCTTTGGACCGTCGGGATGTTTTCAAATTGTTTTGCAAAAGTTGCAGGTCCAGTCCACACTGTGCAACAAACCAAAACAACGGTGTTTGGTAATGTTGCAGTTGGGTGTTTTTGAAATGTTTTGGAAATGTTGATGGTGCATCAACATTTCCAAAACATTCTAAAAACAGAGTTGCAACAAATCTGCAGCACCCTTGTTTGGGATTGTTGCACAGTGTAGACAGTGTTTTGAAAATCTTTTAGAAATGTTGCAGAAGAAATCAGTTGCAAAGCAAGTAGTCACAACGCAAAATCAGCTTGAAAATCAATGGAGGATTCCTAGCTTTAGTAAAACGATGTCATGGTCGTCATTCGATAACAACCGATCATTTTTCCGGTTGGCGTACTAATTTGCTCATTTGCCCATTAAAATATAATCGTATATAGGCAACCATTTCATGATGACTCTTTGGCGAAGGGTGGGTGAGGTTTTTAAAAAAATTAGGTCACGTGTTCTCGTTTGCTACTCTCTTGACATTACGTTGTTTCATGTTTCACGTGGCAATATTCAGAAATACGGATATGAGGTGGATGGAACATCCCTTGCCTATCGATCGTCTGTGTCATTTCGATAAATGCTTTACCTTCGACAGGACTTGCATTAGCTATTTCTTGCATTTCGATCGTTGGACACTGGAATTCAAGCCTTTTTATTTACATTTGCCCTTCGAGCGGAAGAATAATCAGACTACGGAAAGACGGGACCACGATTTACTTACCAAGAAAAAAGCTTGTTGTTCCCAATGCTGTCCAAGAAGGACTGATAGATAGATAGATAATTTGAAGCTTCATAACCCTTTTTGGATCTTAAACGTACATGTATGTACTACAACTGATGTTCAGTTCGCAAACCACCGTCTGGCATGCGGAAGAGACGAACGTTCCGGTGTAATGAAATCTAATGTTCCCGCCAGATGTCCGCTTCTTTTGTTCTGGGGACATCTCGTGACAGAAGTTCCTGTCTGTTAGTGTCCGGCCTATTGTAGCTGCCGCTTATTCCGTCAGAATCTTTTGTTGGGGGACATCTCATATCGGGGTACATGACATTCTACTACACCGGCAACACGGGTCCGTTTATCCACACCACCTTCTTTCTTGCGGACAGGGACGAACGCTGTTTATCTTACCGACTTGCGCTCAGTTTTGTTATGTGGGGTGCGTCTGTGTCTGTTCCTGCACCTCTGTCTGTCTCAGATTAGGGCAGATACAGCGTACTGGAAACAGATCGTACCCCCACAGGCCTTTAGATTCCCCCAAAACGACGCCGTTATACGGTGTCGCCCAAATTCCCACTAATGAATGTCCCCAAAATCTATGTCCCCAAATTCAGCCCCTCCAGAAAACAAAAACTCCATGAAGAAACAAAGCTTGNTTCTTTCTTGCGGACAGGGACGAACGCTGTTTATCTTACCGACTTGCGCTCAGTTTTGTTATGTGGGGTGCGTCTGTGTCTGTTCCTGCACCTCTGTCTGTCTCAGATTAGGGCAGATACAGCGTACTGGAAACAGATCGTACCCCCTGGCCCAGGTTTCCTCACATATGAGCGACACTGTTAAAATGCTGACAGCATTTTTGCTGGCAGCAGAGTAACACAGCACTTTTCTGTATTTTGACACCACCCGTTTACTATATTTTGACAGCAAAATGGTATAAATTCTACAACAAATGCTGTCTTTAAAAGAAACTGAGAAACTGTAATCTTGCTGTTAAATTCCAGTGAAAAAAACAGCAGTTTGCAGTGAAATGAATTTTACAGCAACCTTGCAGTGAAAATTCTGCTGTAAATTTACAGATATTTTTAATGGAGCAAAAATTGACCAATTAAAAATGTCATCAACGAAAATGATTCTGCCCGAAAATTCCTCTGGGATTCTTGACACGACTGCTGAGGATGTCCATCTCCATTCATGGCTGATCACAGTGGCATCGTACATCGGCAAGTGGTGGTTTCTATTCACCTTTCTTTTCGGCGTCCCCGGGAACATCATGTCACTCCTGGTCACCCTCAAGAAGGACAACCGTTCGATCAGTACCTGTATTTATATGGCTGCACTGGCAGTGGTCGACACGGGATTTCTTCTTGTGGTCGGGTCACGTTGGGCGTTAGTCGTATATAATTTCGCTGGTGATGTCGAGCTGAAAGGCAGCCTCCCTTTCATCAGGTGAGCCTTTATCTTTAGTACGTCTTTCCATAAAGGAATCAAACATAAGGGTTCAACTTACAAATTTAGCACTTTATAAATGTGGACAGTATCCCTTTAAACCTCAACAGATTTGCATTCTGACTCTTCCATATAATAGGCAAGACCGTTGTGCATGTTAAGTGCAAATTTTGTTGAATTCAGACTAGTTGATCTTATGATACAAGATGACTGAATTAATGAGAACCCCACGAACGATGAGAGCCATTTGCACACAGAACACTGCTTGTGCTGAAAATAGCTCTGTTATCCTCAGAGACGGAATTCAACAATTAAAGTTGACAGATTCATGTACAACACTAATCATAAAAAAAGTTGAAGCTCCTGCCTATTACGTAAAGCCAAAATTCAGGCAGTGAGAGACATCTGGTGGCAACACATGAAGTGTATCCCTCAGTTACTTCATCGTTTGCAGTTAAACCTTTATCGAGAGGTTAAGAAACCGCTCTGTTAACGATAACACTAAAGCGGGTGATCCACTGTCGCGATTTTGGCTTGAGACGGGGTTGCGTTCCCTTGCGATTACCTTATAAGGACTTCCGATTGCCATATAAGGTGATCGCAAGGGAACGCAACCCCGTCTCAGGCCAAGATCGCGACAGTGGCTTCGCCGCTTAACGCTAACGCTATTTCTGACGTACATTTGCAATGTAAAAAATAACGTTAGCGCGTGTTGCCGTTAACGGAGCGATTTCTTAACCTCTCGTATGTTTGATTCCTTTATGGTCTTTCTCACTGTCGCCATGGTCGCGTGATCTTTTCAACTGATAGATCATTTCGATCTACGTATATCTATCAAAGCAATAGGGAGGTTTAGAAATCAAACGATAAATGTAAACGTTAACGACAACGTTATTTTCGTACAGAAAATGCAATATAAAATCTGGTGAATGTATAGTATGAAAAATAACGTTGCCGTTAAGTTTGCGTTTATCGTTTGATTTCTAAACCTCCCTATAATCATGTTTAGCAACACGAATAAGTTTGTGCCATTGTTGGTGCGGAGTTGGTCCTGCTTGCCGTGGGAATGCAATGAAACCTGGAAGTTGCGCAGGCATATTTTTCCTGCGACATGCAAAGATGCAGGGCTAGGTCTATGAGCTACATGTACAACCCTGTAGTGTGCATAGTGCCTACCTCTGCAACGAAGACAAAAACCACTGTCGTCCATTTCCATTGTTTTGACGTTACTACATACACTTTCAGTTACATTTGGTATTGTGCAAACACCTTTGCCGTCAGCTCGGGCCTGTTTCTCGCCGAGATGAGCATAGACCGTGCCATCGTTGTTACACTCCCGATGAAAGCCGCCACCATTTGTACGACCTCCAAAGCTCTCAAGGTCACATTTGGAACCTTCATATTCGTGTGCATTGTACAAAGTCAGGAGTTCCACATGTTTAAATTGCCGGATCCGCCAAACGGCCTGATGCTCCGGTCTCTCCCCTCCCACCTAAACTGGGCCGTGATGCTCTTTAATATGTACCTTTTCATGTTTGGTACTATTTTCCCTTTCATTATCCTAACAGTCACGAACACTATTATCATACTCACCGTGCGGCGGGCTGCCGAAGAAAGGAAAAAGCTAAAGTTAGGTACCGGTAGCCAGAAGACGGAGGCGAAAGGAGCAAATCTTTCTAAGATGCTTTTTCTAGCGTCCTTTGCATTCCTCATCACTTCCTGTCCAAAACGAATATGGACGTCGTATGCGACGGTGACGTACGATACATCAGATAGTTATTGGTACGCCCGATACTGGTTTGAGTACTGGGTCGTCACTGAGGTGTGGGTGGCGAACTTCGCTGTCAACTTCTACATATATTTCCTCGGTGGCGGTCAAAAGTTTCGAAACGACGCGCGAATGGTCGTGACAAGATGGTGTAGAGGGATCTAGACTCATCGACTCCTATGTTTTAAAGATGAGCATCGATCCAGCTGCATCGATCGGTGATGCAAACACGCCGTACGTTGACAGGAATTTTGAAGAAGAGAGTCAAAGCTATCGGCACTGACCCCACACTTCGAATAATATAAAGTCCGGCAACATCTAACTACGACCTAATGGAATGCGGAAGTTAGGAAATTGACAGTTGGATTTTCTACGGACCTTTAATCACATGCGGCTCTTCAATAACCAGTGCACAGCGCCAAAAATCGGGGAACGACCACAAATGGTCGACAGGCATGATTAAAAACAGCAAAGCTCTGGCACTTCCGCATTCCATTGGGTCGTAGTTAGATGTTGCTGGACTTTACCTACATTTATACTCACGTGCGTCGCAGCATCAAGTCAGGACAGACGTTAAGCCTAGGTCACACTGTGGCGACTTAGGCGGGCGAATCACCGCGAACTAAAACGAAATGGTCGATGGACCATGAACATACCTCTTTCTGTCATTACAACATTATGTCCAAGGGTGTGAGCACATGGTCCATGGACCATTTCATTCTAATTCGCGGGGATTCGCCCGCCAAAGTCGCCACAGTGTGACCTAGGCTTTAGAGGAATCCTTGAGTACNNTCCGGTTCTATTAAGTGCGGATCTATTTAGTTTGGATAGGTCATGCACAGTCGCAAGCGACCGTGGAGCCACCTGTAGCCGAGCATAATACTACAAATAGATCCGGTGTTATTGCCATTCCACTACAAAATTTATCCGCATCTAGATTCGGAGTATGATCGGCTATGCTACCCGAACTAAATAGATCCGCACTTAATAGAACCGGACTTATTAAACCCGGCAATTCTGTAATGGAAGCAGAATAAGAGCGGACAAATACCGGCTTTTTTTGTAGTGGAAGCGCAACTTATGCTGTCCGAACTAAATAGATCCGCACTTAATAGAACCGGACTTATTAAACCCGGCAATTCTGTAATGGAAGCAGAATAAGAGCGGACAAATACCAGCTTTTTTTGTAGTGGAAGCGCAACTCTAGAAGGACACAAGCCTGACATGATGCAGGGTATGGTCCTTTGGTGCCATGAGTTGCAGAGACCGCACTGAACAAGAAAAAAAAACATCCCGAATTTACCGTGGACTTGCCCTGGCTAACGTCGAAGTTCTGTTCACTCGCCAAATTGAAATCCTGCAGACCGACATCTCCTATTGTTCTCCTGTATCAGTCGACGTGTATTTCTAGAGGAAAACCTGGCTTGATACAGGAAATAATCAGGAGTGAACGACGACATAGTCTCGCGTCACCAGCCTCTCTCTCTTACAGGAGAGAGTCTGGTAGCAAAGACTACAACTTTCGTTACCGCCAGGTGGCGAGTGTCCAGCTCAGAGCATCCCAATCTGATTGGCCAACGGCTGATTAAACATGGCTGCGCCCATGAAACGCATGATGAACGAACAAGGAACGAAGTAGTCCGAGGGAAATGTTACCTTTTTAACACGTTTTATCCCCTGTTTTATCGTGGTTTTCACCGAGTGATATGTAGAAGCGATCGAGCCTGGCCGTTTGAGGTGGATCGCTGATGAAATAAAGTGGAATTGTACCTATTGTATAAGGATCGATTTACCGTCTGGCTGAACTTAGACTCCCTGGTCGGAAATGACCTAATCCATGGCACAAAATGTAAGTCCTATTGTACAATCGGCTTATTCCGGCAATCGATGACCATGGATAGTCGTTCCTACCGTGCTAAAAAGGTAAATTTTCCCTCAGACTCATTCGTTCATCATGCGTTTCATGGGCGCAGCCATGTTTAATCAGCCGTTGGCCAATCAGATTCGGATGCTCTGAGCTGGACACTCGCCACCTACCTGGCGGTAACGAAAGTTGTAGTCTTTGCTACCAGACTCTCTCCTGTAAGAGAGAGAGGCTGGTGACGCGAGACTAACGACGACAGGATGTGTCGCCCCATAGCAAAAAGTGGTTTCAAGAATGCATGACGTAGTTCGTGCGGAAAGAAACGTAGTCTCGCGCAGCCAGACCCTCGGTGGCCACAACCTCTAAAACTTTTGTGATGCTGCTTTGCGCACGACTGCCCCTATCCCCCGGGATCATCCCCGGCCCGGCGGCCTCGATCTTTGGTAAATTTCTCGATAAAGACGACACAACTGTCCTGTGTCTACATGTATCTCCTTCAGTATCAATGATGGAGGATCAGATCATTGCGGGGACGGACCTCCATGGTGCGATCAAGATACAAGCTTTGCTTCTGTCAGACTGAAGTTCGTTAAATAGAGCGCCGCCATTTTGCAATCATGTGACCCAATGGCCAATCAGCATGGCTGTAAACATCTGGATTCAAACTTGACCAATCAGCATCGATACCAGGATTTCGGTATTCTCGTAACAAAAATTGTTGAGGTTGGTCTCATGCAGTCTCTGTAATGCTGCTCAGTTCGCGCATGCATAACAGAGACTGGTCGAGTGCCTCAGTCTAAAAGAAACGAGTCTTTGCAGGTTGCTCAGGCCATACTTGCTCCTGAATCATTTGAAGTCCAAGCGTATCGTTCGTCATAACATCCTGACGGTGTTCATGGGCAGGACCGTCCATGGGCCTTTCCCCTGTTCCTTAAGGGCGGCGCACACGAGCGACTATTGTACACTGGCCACAATTGTATGCCCAGGTCAAACATTATGTAGCAAGTTGCGAGAAATGTACTGGACGAAATCCTCCATCTCACCCAGTAGCTCCAAAGTTACATCCGCTACCAGTACCCACGGGATGTTTCACTAGGATTCATTCGGAGAATAGTTATCAGGAGGAAACACGTTCCCCATCTACAAGCATTCCGTACAGGTATTGCCGCCTGTACTTCGTTACCGGAACTACTCTGACATACGCAGAAGATCCCGTAGGAACTTTAGGTTAAAAGCGTGGAGTTCTCCCTATCAACCACGTCCGACCCCCCACACGGGGGACACCTTTTTATTAAAGACCCGTACATGGTGGAGAACCCTTTGTGTTGATCAGAAACCTGGGTCTATTTAATCGATTCTAGGACATTTCCCTAGGTATTGGACAGGTGATTCGGAGAATAGTTACCAGGAGGAAACACGTTCCCCATCTACAAGCATTCCGTACAGGTATTGCCGCCTGTACTTCGTTACCGGAACTGCCCTGATATACGCAGAAGATCCCGTAGGAACTTTAGGTTAAAAGCGTGGAGTTCCCCCAGATCACCACCAACGACCCCCACAGTTTACAATTCACGACCGTACACGGTGGAGAACATTTTCATTAAAGACCCGTACATGGTGGAGAACCCTTTGTGTTGATCAGAAACCTGGGTCTATTTAATCATGGATGCCGTAGTTCATCAGCTTGAGAATTTGCAGCGTGACGTTGCCGACCTCGCTATTAATAACACTAATGCTCTGTCTAATACGATTCGGCCCCCTACGTTCTCGGGTTCTACCACCGAGGACCCGGCCTGTTTTATAGATAAATTTCAGGACTGGATGGTTTATAGTCGTGTACCGCCGCCTCAGTGGTCCCAAAAGTTCTGTATGTGGTTACAGGGACCCGCCTATCAATGGTTACGGGAATTGGACCCCGAAGTCCGCGAGGATCCTGACTTCGACGCTCTCCGCGAACTTTTTATGCAGCGTTTTAATAATGACGCTGCTCTTTATGTCCAACAGATGCGTTTTTACGATATTCGTCAGGGTCCTTTCCAGTCGCTGGACGACTACGTCAATCGATTTCAGTCTGC